>OX424559.1:29610080-30210080 GCA_949152475.1 Terebella lapidaria
TATTGACAATGTCCACGTGGTGACTAAATGTCCTGAAAACTTGTTTGAAGTAGACGATGCACAAAACATTTCGTGCCACCCTTTCCGAGATATTGAATACTGTAAAATAAATGTGTTTCAGTTAAAAACAGATTACTATATGTTTAAATTACTGATTTATCGTGGGTACAAGACGGATCTTGAATGCAACAAACGTCTTGTTAAGTTATGTAGCAGCAAAAAAAAAAGACTATATATAAACAAAGTAAACATATGCGACCTTGACCAGGAAGTAAACAGAAACAGAACAGATGGACGCTGGCGGAGGTAAACACTTTTCATTCTCGATGGAACGTGGAATCCTGAAAGGCCCCTATTAGTGGTACTGGACAAACCCCTTGGTCATCTCGATACCTCAGTACATAAAGGACGTAACTACATTTTTGAAAAATGTTCAGGAAGAGGATTTTTAGATTTACACATTTTGAAACTGCCATGAAACCATAATGAATTATAGAAAATCATACAAATTAGTATTAAATGGTTGTTATTTCATACATATTCCATGTATAATAAATATATTAGCTGTAATGCTGCACAAATTAGTTCCGATGTACTTACGTCTTTTATGCACTGATTTGTATCCGTGCACAAAAGACGTATGTGACTTACGTCTTTAATGTACTGAACAAGGCCGCATTTTGCATGAGATTTCCCCCAAAAAAGAGACGTAAGTATAAATGTAAGTGTATAGCCGGTAAGTCAGTGTTGTTTAACTGTATTATTTTTTGGCATGGGTGCAGCTCATTATATTCTATAGATTCCGATGCCCATTGTCGTTGAGAGAATTAACTGCCAGCAGTGGGATATAATATGCATTGTGTCCATCACAACTGTTACTAATAGTGTAATTCACATACATGTTTATGTTTTTTGTTCAGGTAACGATTTGGGCATTTATAAACTGTACCTCGAAACTTGCTAGGTTCAAACTGGTGAACACATTCTGTAACTTGGTGCATATCATACAAATGTATATAGCAATATGAGAATTGACTTCGTCAACTCGTTTATTTTCATTCACACAATGATTTTACAAATTGAAACAATCATTTATGTCTCCCATACTAGTCTGTGAACCAGCTACGAATATGTTTACAACATACTGTACAATACAATAAATAGCATTATGATAATAATCACACATTTATATACAATCAGTTTGTGTTGTTATTTACGAATGCGTCGGTCAGTACGAGTACGGTGATATGAGTTAATAACTTCATGGAAGCTGGCTTGATAAATAACAACATATTACACTATTATCAAACATGCCATTCAATATTATAATATTGAAAACTATATACATGTAGTGGTATTCTCATGAAGCAGATCTAAGCAAATACGACAATGATCAGTGTAAGAATACTGACAAGCTAGTAAACCAAAGCCGATCTATATAATGGTAGTTCAGCAGTTACATGCATGCTTGATAACGTTTGACAGTTTCTTCCAATTCACACTTATTCTTCAAGTTCGTCTGAATCTGAGATGGGGTCTGCATGATCGTCACCACTTGTCGCCGAGTAATGTAGGTTCTCGTAGAAGGGAACGTACGTTCTTGGGATGATTCCCTTCTTCACCAGAACCTGGAGGTCAGCGTGTTTCTTCCTGGATATAGGTAGCGAGTTGTTGTATAATTGATGTGGAGCCAGAATTGATGGGGATGGCAGTGATCCTCTGGTTCGTCGAAGAGTGTTGCACACCTTGTAATCTGAGTCGAAATGGTGATATTTGAAGAAAACGAGAAAGGCGTGCTGCTTTCGAACCTGAATTTCATTTATGTTGAGCCATTTGATCTTGTTTCCATCTTCATCAACTGAGAAGTTTTTTAGTTTGGAAGAAGCCGTCTTCAGGTCAAAGAATTCTGTATGTGCCATTTCTATCACTTCATACGGCCTGTTGGGTACTTTCCTCGCTCCACGAACTAAGGTGTAATACTGCTCGGGAACATAAATTACGACACCCTTCTTGGCGCGTTCAATCACTCCATGTATGCTGTCACTCTCATTTTGGCTGTGACCAGACTCAAAAAAGCGATGCGTGATCATATCCATGTTGTTAGCTTGGACAGCATGAAGGAGAGATGTGACGACAAACTTGTTCCTGTTTTGCCCTCCACATTTGTCCGAATAAAGCACCAGCTCCTTCACACCAGCAGATGTTTTCTTCTGTATGAAACTGAGTAAGCAGGAGCCTACTTCACAAGATCCCCTCTTACCCTCCATCTCAGGCCACATGTAGCACAAGCCGTCAGACAAACCAAGGTCATAGATGCTCAGATTGTACACAGACAATTTCCTTTTGTAGTACATCAGGCCAACTTCAACATGTGGACATTCCAGAACTTGCTCCATGTCGAAGCACGCAGCAGCAAACGTTGGATCCGCCTTAGCTCTTGTTTTGTCTGCGTCTTTTAATTCTCTGACTTTGTCCTTGTTTAACAAGTGCTTGTCGATAAGAGACTTCTGTCGTTCCTTCTCATCTGGACTGGCCAAGTTGTATGTGACACACTTCTCACATTGATCCTTTTTCGGAACCCAGAAGGCGATGTTGTATTCTGTGTTGAATATTGTCTGGTAGACATGCTTCTTGACAGGTTCTCCGTTGTTGAGGTCTTGCTGTTGTGTACAATACATACGGTACATCTTCGAAATGTTTAAATCCCCTGGTAGGTACTTCTTTCCTGTGCGTTTCCTGAAAAAAACAATGAGAAAAACGTAAGCATAAGTGTATTGTGATTGTCATAGACACAGACACACTCAATACATTGTGTGAAGTGGATCGGTTTTAATATCTAGGAACTTCATTCTACAGTTACCATTCACCTGCAGTAGTGGCTTGGAACAGGAGTGAAGCTCTCTATGTGCCTGCGCACACCTTCCTTCGCGTCTTCCTTTATCGTTCTCCTGCCTCTGTCAAGGTGTTTCCCACGGCGGTCGGCAGATAGAATTCCGTTGTCGCTGATTTTCTTCAAAGTTGTCTGAATGACTTTGTCGCATATACTGAGCGTGCCACAGAAGAAGGTCTTGCAAACACGATGTTTCATCCCAAGGACGGTAAGGTAGTAAACAAGAGATTTTGTCCGACGACTGTGAGTAGTGGTTGTTCGCTGCTTCTCTTTCTGTGTGACATGGCGTGCAATGTATTCACGTTTACCATGGTTACTGTCTATCTTCCAGTAGTCATGAAAAATAAGTTCCCGATCATTTTGTGTGAACAGTTGGTGGCACTTGAATCTACACTTGTCTCCACAGCCTTTTCCCAGAGCTTTAGATTTCACTTGTTTTCCATTATATGCTGTGTATGCCTTGCCTTCATTTCTTCTGTTCTTTCGTATATTCCTACTCCATGCCTCAGGACATCTTCTTCTTTTTCGTGATCTTTGAGGTTCCTCTACATCCATATTGCTAGCCGACAGTGTGGTCACACTCGTATATACATCCATAGAATTCATCGGGATATCAACATGACTGACAGATGGAATGGTATGACCGGGGTCGACATCCTCAGGACTGGGATTAGCATCTGGATGACGTGAGTTGACACCTGGCCAAGAGCTGACATTCGTCCGAGGGCTGACATCTGGACGAGAGCTGACATCCATCCGAGGGCATACACCAGGACGACAGCTGACATCCATCCGAGGGCTGACACCTAGCCGAGAGTTGACATCCATCCGTGGGCTGACACCTGGACGAGAGCTGACATCCATCCGAGGACTGACACCTGGCTGAGAGCTGACATCCATCCGAGGGCTGACACCTGGATGAGAGCTGACATCCATTCTAGGGCTGACACCTGGCCGAGAGTTGACATCCATCCGTGGGCTGACACCTGGACGAGAGCTGACAACCATCTGAGGGCTGACACCTGGCCAAGAGTTGACATCCATCCGTGGGCTGACACCTGGACGAGAGCTGACATCTATCCGAGGGCTGACACCTGGACGAGAGCTGACACCTGGACGAGAGCTGACATCCATCCGAGGGCTGACACCTGGCCGAGAGTTGACATCCATCCGTGGGCTGACACCTGGATGGAAGCTGACATCCATCCGAGGGCTGACACCTGGAGGAGAGCTGACATCCATCCATGGGCTGACACCTGGCTGAGAGCTGACATCCATCTGAGGGCTGACACCTGGATGAGAGCTGACACCTGGGCGACATCTGAAGAAAAATAAGTTATGATGGGTTTAGAATAAACAACTGTCACCGATACATACCAGGGATTTATAGTGGTAGTTGAACGAATGCAACAGAAAAATATAAGAGGTTTATGTTAGTGCCTTTAGAAGCGTGTGTAACATTTACCTGGGAAATACAGGGCTGACACCTGGCCGAGAGCTGACATCCATCCGTGGCCTGACACCTGGCCGAGAGCTGACACCTGGCCAAGAGCTGACATTCATTTTTGGGCTGATACCTGGCCGTGAGCTGACATCCATCCGAGGGCTGACACTTAGAGCAGAGCTGATATTAATCTGAGGGCTGACACCTGGACGACAGCGGACATCCATCCGAGGGCTGACACCTGGACAAGGTCTGAGGAAATACAGTAATAGAAACAAATGTTTACAAAACAGATACATACCGGGGATCTGCAGCAGTGTTTAAACGAATACAAGAGTTACAAATACAATAGGGGTTATAATAGTGGCTTTAGAAACAAGTGTAACACTTACTTGGGATATAGAGGGCTGATATCTGTATGGCTATGTCTGACATCCATTCTAGGGCTGACACCTGGACAAGGTCTGAGGAAAAACATCAAACAAATGTTTACAAAACAGATACATACGAGGGATCTGCAGCAGTGTTTAAACGAATGCAAGAGTTACAAATACAATAGGGGTTTCAATATTAGTGGCTTTAGAAACAAGTGTAATACTTACCTGGCACATAGAGGACTGACATCAGTATGACGAGGTCTGACATCCACTCGAGAGCTGACGCCCATTCTAGGGCTGACACCTGGCTGAGATCTGACATCCATTTTAGGGCTGACACATGGTTGAGAGCTGACATCCATTCTAGGGCTGACACCTGGCCGAGAGCTGACATCCGTCCGAGGGCTGACACCTGGCCGAGAGTTGACATCCATCTGTGCGCTGACACCTGGACGAGAGCTGACATCTATCCGAGGGCTGACACCTGGACGAGAGCTGACATCCATCCGAGGGCTGACACCTGGACGAGAGCTGACATCCATCCGAGGGCTGACACCTGGCCGAGAGTTGACATCCATCTGCGGGCTGACACCTGGATGAGAGCTGACATCCATCCGAGGGCTGACACCTGGAGGGGAGCTGACATCCATCCGTGGGCTGACACCTGGCTGAGAGCTGACATCCATCCGAGGGCTGACACCTGGACGAGAGCTGACATCCATCCGAGGGCTGACACCTGGCCAAGTGCTGACATCCATTCGAGAGGTGACACCCGGCTGGGAGCTGACATCCATTCTAGGGCTGACGCCTGGCTGAGAGCTGACATCCATTCTAGGCCTGACACCTGACTGAAAGCTGACATCCATTCTGGGGCTGACACCTGACTGAGAGCTGATACCTGGCTGAGAACTGACATCCGTTCGAGAGCTGACACCTGGCAGAGAGCTGACATCCATTCTAGGGCTGACACCTGGCTGAGAGCTGACGACCATCTGAGGGCTGACACCTGGCCTGGAGCTGTCATCCATTCTAGGGCTGACACCTGGCTGAGAACTGACATCTATTAGAGAGCTGAAACGTGGCAGAGAGCTGACGTCCATCTGAGGGCTGACAACTGGCTGAGAGCTGACATCCATCCGAGGGCTGACACCTGCACAGGGTCTGAAAAAAATATAAGTTATGATAGGATTACAAGAAACAAATGTCACAGATACATACCAGGGGTCTACAGTAGTAGTTGAACGAATGCAACTGTTACAAATGCATCAGGGGTTTATTTTAGTGTCTTTAGAAACAAGTGTACAAGTTACCTGGGGCATACAGGGCTGACATCCCTATGAGGGTGAACATCTGGAAGACTTCGAAGCACTGCTTGTGACGGATGACATCTTCTGGCTTTCAAACGTATCAGCGCTAGCGGGTAATCATCCTCACTTTCAGAACTATCTCGACTATGTTTTCTGTCCGTTAAATACTCGGCGAGTGGAATATCTGAGTCGCTTGAGTACAGCTTAGAGTCATCTTTATTTGGCAGATACTCGCTTGCATCAGAATCACACATTTCATCACAGTTATCATACACTTTCGTAGTGGTTCTTTTTCGGAGATTCCTTCTAGCTAGTAGATCTTGCTCTTCACTCTCATGGTGGGTTTTTGGACACAAATTCTCTTGCATACATGCTGTATACTTTTTGAGGTTTTTGTCATGCTTGCTGAGAAGAGACATTCTTTCATCTTCTGTTTCAGACGTTTCAGAATCAGACTCAGACGACGTAGTCGGTGATTCTTGTGAACTCACCAACATGGTTGAGCCGTCACGTCACATCCACTTTCTACTGCTACTCCCAGAGTTGCATAACTGGAACCAAGAAATAGACCAATAAGATTTTTCGTATTGAATAATACCACTTTCATTCGAGGTCAACGGATGTATGTCCTGCAGCAAGATGAAACTTGTTACAAGGGTTTTACAAAGTAGGTAACAGACACCAAGGGTTACATTAGAAGCTAAACGAATGTTACATTTATTTACATGTAGGTAACATTATAAATTACCAGATGTCTACATTATTGGTGTAACAAACTGTAAGTCAGTTGAAGTTAACAGGATTTAGTTCAGTGGCTGAACAAATGTTACTGTTACCAGGGTCAACAGTTAACAGTAACCAGAGCCAGCTAGGAGTCTACCTTGATGACTAAACAGCTGTGACAGTTCTTAGGGGTCTACTGCAATGGCTAAACAAATATAGCAAGGGTCTTATTTCACTATACTATAGTAGTGGAGAAACACATAACAGATTATGTGATGGATCTACATTATTATACGTAGTGACTGAGTAAGTATAACAATTACCAGGGGTCTACAGTAGTGGCTGAACACATTTAATAAATACCAGGGGTATACAGTAGTGGCCAAACAAATTTAATAAATACCAGGGGTTTACAGTAGTGGCTAAACAAATTCAATAAATACCAGGGGTTTACAGTAGTGGCTGAACAAATTTAATAAATACCACCGGTCTACAGTAGTGCATAAGCAAATATAACAGTTACCAGAGAATCATAATATTGGTAACAGTGTTACAGATGCGTACCAGGGATCTACAATAGTGGTTGAACAAATACAACAGTTACAAACACAACAGGGGTTCATACTAGTGGTTTTAGAAACACGTGTACTTGCATCAGTTACCTGAGAGGCCGAACATCTGTATGAGGGGAGAAGCAATTTAACAATTACCAGGTTATTACTATTGGGGAGGTTATAATATGCGTAGTGACTAAACAAACTAGTTACCAGTGATTTACGGTTGTGACAACCGAGTATTACCGAAGTTCTATAGTATAGTACCTAAACAAATATGAAAGATATCCTGGTTTAATCATAACTAGTCAAAACAGTTATAAGGGGTCTACAATAACACTTGGACAAAAAACAAATGTAATACTGCATTACAACAGTCATCACATTAAATTACATTTTATAATAAACAAATACTATGATAACATTTACCAGGCATATACAGTATTGAGTAAACATATTTAGTACTGTATAAATATTACCAGGGGTCTACAGGATACTAGTAAATGACTGTGACAGTTACCAGAGGCAGGAGTTTACTTAGTGAATTAGTGGCTAAAGTAGGCGTCATTGTCCTTTGAGCAGTGTTTTCTCCCGATTATTTCATGAATAATTGAAATAATTTCGTAAAATTTCGACAGGGATGTTTTTAATGTTGTCTTTTGACCCGCCTACCTGAGTATATTAATTTGCAGGGATTATTGGTTTACAAGCAAGAAAGTTGACCTGTCTTGTCAGTACCAGAATGCCCCGTACTTATAGTCTACCGAAATTAGGTCCAAAAAGCCCATAAGGTAGACATTTGGGTGTCAAAGCTGAATTTTTGCACAGTGACTCTGGAGACCATATAGATGACCCACAAAAAAGTCCCCATCAATCCCATGGGGGGTTTTCCCAAAAATCCAAGATGGCCGCCATTTATACACGAAATAACTTAAAATTGACCTAGCGAGTTACCTACTGCACTTACGTTGGTGATTTTAGTGTCTATCCCCATGTTTTCTGACCCAAGGAATCTGATGGCGATATTGCTGAGTCTCTGTGATGGTTGGTTGTTTCAAATTCCAATATGGCTGCCACGAAAACCCGAGAAATTCGTAAAATCACGTTTTCAGCTATATTTCAGCTGCTATGGCTAATAGAGGCCCAATTTTGGTGTCTACCCCCATGCTTTCTTACCTAAGGAATCCAATGGTGATAATGCTGGGTCTGTGTGACTGTTAATTGCCTCGGAATTCAAAATGGCTGCCATCAATACCGGTGAAATTTGCAAAATTACGTTTTCTTTCAATATTTCAGTTAATGATCTGGCATACGTTTTGATATCTACCCCCGTGAGTTCTGATCAGAGGATACTCTAAAGATATTGCTGAGTCTCTGTCACTAATAGTGGCCTCAGAATTCAATATGATTGTCATCAAAGCCTGTGAAATTCGCAAAATTAAATTTCGATTATGTAAGCTTCTCTGGCAGAGCGAAGCAAGATTTGGGTGTTTAACCCATGTTGTCTGACCCATGGAGTCCAATTGTAATGTTGGAACGGTAATAATAGTCTCTGGGACACGTTGTAGTGTCAAAGTTCCAGTGCAATCGAAACCTCAAATCCAGGTTTCTGGCTAGATGAGCACGAATAGATATATACCAACAAACATATAAATTCATATCCGAAGACCAAGGACACAATCCATCCAATCAAAATACATTAAGTGGTGAAATCCAGATGAGAAGTCATCAGCTACAAAGTCGTAGCCACCTAAACATCACATATACCCAAGCAATTGAGTGTGAGATCAAGTGCTCCGGAATAGTGAGCATCTCTTACCCCGCCAGTGGCATTTGCTTTGATATCCACACTTGTAAATTTAGATGCAAATATTACCACAAAATCACAGTGATGGAAAATATATACCATCATATATGTACATGTATGTGAGAACCTTCAACCATGCCTACCATAAAATATTTTAAAGTCTAAACATTATACAATCATGTTTGAGCAGTTTGGAAGTCGAAACCTGTGCTCCGGCTATGAGTTCCTGGTGAGATGTATTCATCTGGCAAAGCTGGAACACTGCAACACACATGTTTAGACGCTATAGGCTGGTAAAGTTGCGATATTACTGCTCAAGACATGGAAACACAAATTCGTCACATTTGCCATATAACATTGTACACACTTTACCTTTGTGGTCAATTTCGAGGAAAATGTCGAGGTAAGAAGTTGACATTGAAGAATTAATAATTTGTTTGCTTTTCAATCCGTCTGGATATATATGATGTAGGTATTCACCAAATCTAGGGTTATTCCGTGATATGCCACCATCAATAAATCTGAAGGTGAAATTTAACGAACTACATGTAGCTATTCTCTTATATCAACAATATAATCAATCGAGATTATGCCAACTTCTATGTGTACATGTATGACAAACATATACAAGATTTTGGAGTCCACATCCTGGTTTTGTGACCCAAGGAACTCGAGGAAGGCAACCGTGGACCCACATATAAGTACAACGTATAACTTTTATAGATTCAATATGGCTACCATGTGCAATGTATTGAATGTATCCATAAACTGCAGTATATGGCATGGTGTATCATATATATATATATAAGCACACATATATATTTGCAATTTAAATAATCAATACGTGTGTAAAACACCATCAAACATTTAGTTTGCTTTATTTACCAAGGGCATGGCAGTAGATGAGCAGTTAATTTAAGGTTCATTCCATGTGCAAGTAGAATATTTGGTCAGTCTGTCACATCTGTGATGTTTTCATCTGGCGCAGTTGTACAGCTTAAACCCACCATGTCCACACATTCTAAGCCAGCAAGTTGCTTGAAAATCATAGTAGATCAATTTGAGCAATCCCTTTGGAACAGCAGCACGATCCGAGCCGACATTTAGGAGATTTCAAGCCCGTAGTTCCCCTCTGAAATCAATGGGCTCAAACTATTTGCCATACCCAAACTGAACTTACAGGAACACTCGGGTTGTTGAAGGGATCTCAGCAGAGCCACTCGCTTACAGTATCATTGTGGGTGAGAGTTGTGGATGTGGATAAGCTGAGATCCATTGTGGAGAAGTTCTTGTCGTGCAATGATCTGCTTTAGAAGTACATATAAGCATGCTCCATCCAGAATTTTGACATGCTTTGCCTCTCATAAATAAGCAATAATCTACTCTCCCTGTTTGTGAATATGACAAGGGATCATCAAAACTCTTTGCTGTGCTGAGCAGACACCATTCACACACCTGTGGTTGTCATTCGAAACGAAGCCTCTTTGTAAATCAAAAACCATTGCATCGTGACCAGCAATTATTCATCAAAATTGTGGACTTATTCCAAACTACTACCGAACAGATGATTGGTACTTTCAGTCATGAAAAACTGAGTTGTCTCTCTTGAGAAAATGGCTCGGCTGAGATGCAGTTCCTCCACATTCCTGCAAATTCAATTCGGCAATTCGGCACTGTGACTGTCATTATGTCACATCAATAAACTGTAGTAACTTAGCCAATGTCTATCTTGGTTCTAAACTTCAATTTATGAGTTCACAGAGATTATGTGGCATTTTTAACTTGTTAGTTGAATATGGGTCCACTGGTGCTCGTATTTTTTCACTAGGTAAAACATAGATATAGACACCAAAATCTTTTATCTGCCACAGAAGCTGATATATAGTCGAAACGGGGTTTGTGAAATTTTTTTTACAGATTTTGATGGCAGCCATATTCATTTCTGTGGTAACCAACAGTTACAGAGACACGACATTATCACCACTTTATTCCTTGGTTCAGAAAATATGGGAGTAGACACCAAAATGTTGCCTCAATCTGCCATAGAAACTGGAATATAGCTGGAAACATGATTTTTCGAATTCTCCGGGGTTTTGCTGTGGCCATTTTGGATTTTGAAACTACCAACAGTCACAGACTCAACATTATCACAATTTGATTCCGTAGGTCAGAAAACGTGGGGGTAGACACCAAAACTTTGCTTCTATCTGACATAGCAGCTGAAATATAGCTGGAAACGTGATTTTTCTAATTTACCGGGTTTTTGTGGCAGCCATTTTAGATTTTGAAACAACAAACAGTCACATAGACTCAGCATTATCACCATTGCATTCCTTAGGTCAGAAAACATGGGGGTAGACACGAAAATTTTGCTCCTATCTGCCATAGCTGCTGAAATATAGATGGAAACGTGATTTTGCGAATTTCCCGAGGTTTCGTGGCAGCCATATTGGATTTTGAGACAACCAACTGTCACAGAGACTCAGCAATATCACCATCAGATTCCTTGGGTCCGAAAACATGGGGGTAGACACTAAAATCAACAACGTAGGTGCAGTAGATAACTCGCTAGTTCAATTTTAAGCTTTTTTGCGTATAAATGGCAGCCATCTTGGATTTTTAGGAAAACCCCCCATGGGATTGATGGGGACTTTTTTGTGGGTTATCTATATGGTCTCCAGAGTCACTGTGCAAAAATTCAGCTTTGACACCCAAATGTCTACCCCAAACCCTAAATACAGTAGACTATTAGGCCAATCCAAATAGAGACCAACAGGCCTATATTTGGAGACCAGTACCGTTTATAAGCTATAAAGCCTATATTTGAGGATTTTTTTATGATGACCACGTGTGGGCTTGAATTTCGAAAAAAATTGAAAGAGAGAGCGGCACACCGTATTCCCTCAAGTTAAAAGGTCATGCACAACAATGTGAACAATGTCTGTAGATCTCTATATTTGATTTTGAATAAATAAATAGTTACACCTACATTTTCTATGATGGATCACATTTATCACATTTTATCCACCCGTCAGCCTGCAGTGGACCGGTTGAACCACATGATTTAGAAGTTGTTCAGGTCAGTTGTTTAGAAGTTGTTTAGGTGAGGTACGGTTAAAAGTTAGGAGGTGTGATGGTTAAGATCTAGAAATTTGACGTAAAGTTTGCGTAATGTGTTGCAGTCATGCATTTCAGGTAAGGTTATGTTCATGCCTCATTTATGTTTAGCTTGCCGGTCCTTTACAGATTTGACGTATGGAATCGCTTATTGTGACCCTTCAGCTCTGTGGGGTTTAAAATCAAGTCTAGTTCATTTAACAGCGCATGCGCCTATAAGGGAGGGCCCTCATCTATAGGCGTACTGGACTAGTATGTCTGAGCCTATATGCATGGGAATACGGTGTGCCGCATACTAACTAATGCGTTTAATAATCAAGCTTGAGACCCACTGGACCACGGCTTGAGACCAATGACTGACTAGGACTACATGGCATTGTAATAATGTATACCTAGGCTACATTACCTATCAAACAAATGAAAAAGTGGATAATGAGGGATATAATTTAGATGGGGTAACACTCCCTGCAAAGGTCCCGGTGCACGCCTGTCCATGTGTGGAGTGTGGGTGTGGCTGTTCTACGTATGTACTAGTATGTAAGTAAGTATTAATCTATTACCGGCAATACATCCAGATTTTGATGATGTTAATAACAAACGTAAAGTACATTTTGCAATAGAAACAAAGCCCGACCAAATAGTTTATCCAAAGACACACTGGTTTTTACAGGTGCAGAGGCCGTTCAATACTGACAGTATGAAATGAATAGGCCTAGCCCGCCTACATAATAGTCTATCTACTTACTAGGCCTAGATCCAGATCTAGATCTAGAATAGATCCATTAGGCCCTAGACTAGTTGTGTAGATTTTTTTAGATTTGGACTGTATATGCCTAGATCTAGAATTCTAGATCTAGTCTATCAACAAAATTTACAAAGTAGATTCTATGGTGGGCCTTTAGATCTAGATCTAGACTCTAGTAGCCTATTGTAGACCTCTAGATCTACCAGGGGTTTGCAGAATCTTGAGTTGTGGACTGTGGGTGCTGCGTTGGGACGCTGACCTGAGTCCTAGATCTAACAGCCTGAGCGACACGGAGCTCTCTCAGGCCATGCAGGCTGGGACCCAAATAGCCTACATGTAGACCTAGATCTATACTGTACTGTATCTAGATTCTATCTACAATACTAATCTAGACAATTCATTTACATGTAGATCTAGCTCTAGACTAGATCCACATACAACTGATACTTACTTTGCAGTTAATTGATGGTCCTAGAGTAAGACAGCTTGCAATTGTTTCACAATTGTTTACGTCAGTAAAATGTACAAAATCCAGCCCAAACGACACTTGCGTCAGTAAAAATCCATCTGCTCAACATGCAGAGCAACAAACTAGTCGTTGCCATGGCTGCACATGCTGCATGGCAAAAGGAACCACTGTTGCCATGGTGATTTACAAAACGTAAAAAAAGGACCAAGGGTCCAGTAGGTTTCTTCTTAATGTACCACAAATTTGTATTATATGGATCTACGCTGGGCTATTAACATGTTTCACAGGCAGTTAAAATTGCCATGCAAATTCCTAAGGACAAAAAATATGCGATGTAATGATTAAAGCATGTTCACAAAATTACTGTACCGTCTACGCTGTATTTAAGATTAAGAATACCTCCTTTTTGTACAGAAAATAAAGTAACTACACTTTTTATTTGTAAGTGCAAAAGGGATGTAAGTGACAATTACGTCCTTTATGTACAAATATTTTATACACTACACTATTAATTCAGTGCATAATAGACGTATGTACATACGTCTGTATTGAATTGAATGAACACCTATAGGCATGAAATGCATAAAGGACTTTAGCACGTTATTGATAGGAAATAGATGGAATAGAGCAAAATGGAGTCAATACCATATTCAACATGCTCTTTTATATAGAAAATGACAAAAAAGTGTTTTTCGAAAAAAATGTTAGTTACGTCTTTTATGTACTGAGGTATCGAATAGTAGCGCACCTTGTCGCCTTCCGCAAAAGTTGGCCTACCCTTAGCATGGGCGTCATAGCCTCGCTTCTGCCGGATGGCAGACTTGTCCAGGGGCGCGCGCGCGAAATCATGGGCGTTCGCCAGGGCGCGGCGAATCCACTCCACGTACTCGGGACCGCACTGGGGTACTGCGCCGGTCTCTGCCGCAGTTGGATACATAATATCCACGGGCAAATTTAGCTCCCGGCCGTACAACATCGCGTGCGGAGTAACTCCGGTCGAAGAGTGAACCGACGACCTGTACGCCATTAAGACATACGGGAGGTGGTCATCCCAATCATGCCAGCATGTTGAGGACCGATCGATTAAAACGTTCGACTTGGCCATCAGACTGGGGCCTGTAGGGGGTGGTCCGCACCTTGGTACTGCCTAGCATCTGTGCTAGGTTTCGGAACAGGTTGCTCTCAAATTGCGTGCCCTGATCCGAATGTACCTGTTTAGGTACCCCATGGTACACCACCCATCTATTTACCAACAACCGAGCTACCTCGTCCGCCGTCTGGTGGCGCAGTGGGTAGGCGTCGGTATACTTGGTAAAATAGTCGGAAATCACCAGGATGTACCGGAAACCGCGCGGGGTGACCCGGTGGGTATCCAGTATATCCAAAGCTATCCGATCGAACGGCGCGCCCGCCTTAACCGTGGTTAAGGGGTGGCGGCCAGGAGTCGGAACTCCCTTGCGAGCTTGACACCGAGGGCAGGCTGCGCACCACCGTTGCACGTCCAAGCCGCCACCAGGCCAATGAAAGCGCTGTTGTAGCCTATGGACGGTCCTCCGGATTCCCAAGTGACCGGTCACCCGGAGGTCATGCAACTGGTGGAGTACTTCTTTCCGCAGCTCCGCCGGAAGCACCAACTGCCATATGGGAGGCAGTGGAGTCGGTGGCTCATAGCGCCGGTACAAGAGGCCATCCCTCAAGGAGAGTCTTTCCCACTGGGATACTAGAGACAAAGTCTCCTCCCTGTAGGTCTTCCGCTCATCCTTCGAGGGCTTCTGGCCGGCCTCAAGGGCTGTGATTACCGGTGCCAGAGCTCTGTCAGCTCTTTGCGCCGCAGCTATCTGCGCCGGAGAGTAGCCACCCAAGTAATTAGGCTCCTCATCCGTCGCGTCCGGCTGCGCCGCAGCGGCCATCACCACAGGGGGCAAGGACCGCTCGTACTCAGACTCTCCAGAGGACGAGGGCACCCACGAGGAGTACACCGCCGGACTCGAGGAGGACTCGCTGGAGCTGAGCCGCACCTCCGCTTCGTATGCGGGACGCCCTCGCCGATAAAGGCGGGTCCGCGCGCGGAGATTAGCCCTAAACGCTCCGGCCGCCGTGTTGTTAGAGGGGGCGGCGGCCTGCGGTCTCCCCGGAATGTCCAATTCCGAGTCTGAGGACGAATCCGCGGCTTGCTGGAATGGCGCCATTCCTGCACAACCCGGATTCTTGCACTTATGACAACGGGACAGGCCGTCCGCGTTGCCGTGCAACTTACCAGCGTGATGCTCTATCTGCATGTCATACTCTTGGAGTTTGGCGAGCCACCGCGCCACCAAGCCATCGGCCTCACTATAGTTGAGGAGCCATCTCATCGAACTCGGAGCCGCACCTCCGCTTTGTATGCGGGACGCCCTCGCCGATAACGGCGGGTCCGCGCGCGGAGATTAGCCCTAAACGCTCCGGCCGCCGTGTTGTTAGAGGGGGCGGCGGCCTGCGGTCTCCCCGGAACGTCCAATTCCGAGTCTGAGGACGAATCCGCGGCTTGCTGGAATGGCGCCATTCCTGCACAACCCGGATTCTTGCACTTATGACAACGGGACAGGCCGTCCGCGTTGCCGTGCAACTTACCAGCGTGATGCTCTATCTGCATGTCATACTCTTGGAGTTTGACGAGCCACCGCGCCACCAAGCCATCGGCCTCACTATAGTTGAGGAGCCATCTCAGCGAACTATGATCAGTCCGCAAGCGGAAATGGCGTCCCAACAAATAGTGCCGGAAACACTTGGTCATTGTAACCACCGCGAGCAACTCGCGATGAGTGGTACAGTAGTTCATTTGAGAGCGGCTCAAGGCCACACTCGCATAAGCTACTACCCGCTCTTGCCCGTCCACGATCTGCGAGAGGACACCGCCGAGTGCGAAGTTACTCGCGTCAGTGTCCAGGATGAACTCGCAGTCCGGACGAGGGTGCCGCAGCACCGGGGCCGCTACCAAGGCCTGCCGGAGTCCCGAGAAGGCGTCAGCCTGCTCGGCGGACCAAACAAAATCGGCGCCCTTTTCCGTGAGGATAGTAAGGGGACGCGCGATCTCCGCAAAGCCGCGAATAAACCTGCGGTGGTAGCTCGCGAAGCCCAAGAAGGACCTCACGTCCGCCACGTTGCAGGGCGGAGGCCATTTCTGCACGGCCGCCACCTTTGCGGGGTCTGGTCTCACTCCGGTGCCCGTAACCATGAAGCCCAAGTACAGGATTTCCTGCGCGAATAGTTCGCACTTACTTGGCTTCAATTTAAGCCCTGCTCCGCGGATGCGATGGAGCACCATCTGGAGGTTGGTGAGGGTTTCCTTGAACGACCGGCCATACACGACGACATCGTCGATGTAGACCATACATCGCTTCCAGAGGAACCTTTTAAGTACCATCTCCATGAGGCGCTCGAACGTCGCTGGTGCGTTACAGAGCCCGAACGGCATTACCTTGAATTGGTAGAGCCCGTTCTTGGTAACAAAGGCAGTCTTCGCCCGATCACTCTCCTCCATCTCCACCTGCCAATACCCGGAGGCCAGATCCAGAGCACAGAAATAGTGCGACCCGGCCAGGGCATCGAAGGTATCCTCAATGTGCGGGAGAGGATATGAGTCCTTCCGCGTGGCATCGTTGAGCTTCCGATAGTCCACGCAGAACCTCCACGAGCCGTCCTTCTTCTTCACCATAACCACCGGACTGGCCCAAGGGCTGTCGCTGGGTTCGATGATGTCCAAGTCGAGCATCTTTTGCACCTTCTGGTCTATGACCTCTTGGTGCACTATTGCTGCCCGACGAAGACGCTGCTTGAGAGGACGCTCGTCCACGAGGTCGATGCGGTGTTTGGCGACGTCAGTCTTGCCAACCGCACCATCAGGACCCATGAACACATCCGCATACTGCCGCAGCAGTTTGCGGAGCGCTTGGCGCTGCTCTTCATCCAACCGGTCCTTCGGAACCCGAGATTCCAAATGGTCCGGCAGGGTGAACGGGTCATCCCCGGCGGCCGCCGCCGCGCACGCAGCGCGGCAGACAGGATCGTCGGGGAGGACACGACTCGAGGACGCGGGAATAGCAGTAGCTGCTATGCATCCGCGCTTCAGTACAATCGGAGCTCTGATATCCGCCACGATCGCCTCTGTCAGATACACATTGTCCCCAAGGGTAATAGGCAGATCGATGATGCCATGGATACGGATGCGGTTGTCTCCCGCAATAGTTAGGTTCTGAAATGGGCAGTAATATTTTGATTTTACAGGAAAGCAATCAGAGCATCTAGTTGCATATTGCATAAAAAATCGACGTAGAGTTATCGATATTGACTTCCGTATTATATTTGTGATAATGTATGGTGATCAATGGAACATTTCAATGGATTATTATTTCATTTTGCGTAAACTGTGTCCATTATTTAAGGACCTAGACCAATGAACAATTGTCATAATGTTGAAGAACAATGATGTCGCAATGGCAATATAGATGGCTGGGTGTATTTATTCTTGGGACACAATGTCCTAAGAAAAACTGTACCTTAACTAACTGACTGTACTGGACTCTGTCTTGTCATATCGCGTGGATGATACTAAAGGTGGCACAGTGGACTTCGTATTGTCACATGATGTGCATGATACTAAAGGTGGAAGACTCTGGACCCTGTTATCGTCCGTCGTCGATATACTGGTTTTCCTTATATTGAAGTGACCTTCATTTTGGTGATAAATGATACATATTTATGGAAATAACATGTTAACATAAGAAAAGAATATATTATAAGAAAGTTACTAGAAAGAGTATGCGTTTGATTGCATGTAATAGCATTTTTGCATTATCATTTTTATAACAATGGTGCGATATCTTTCACTTATTTTATTGTGTGATATTTAATGGATTTACATTTCCTGGATTATCTGACACAGTCACAATGCCCAAACATTCCCACCATAATCAGAGTTCCATTTCCCAATACGTGTATCTCGTTTCGGCGAATTCCAGTTTAATGGAATTGAACAAAAAACATCTGCATATTATCAATTTTTTATCAGCAGTTTTATCATCACCATAGCTAAAGAGTAATAACAAGAAGAAAAAAATTCATGTGATACCAGTATTTTGAATTATTAATCATAAGTTTTGGCTATTGCATCACCTAATCAGGATTGATTTTTGGTTTGATGGGTAAATTATACGTAATATTCATTAGCTGGACTATAGTGACGGTAAATTTACCCACCAATCAAAAGACAACCATCAAACTGGAAACTGCGAAAACAAGAGACACGTATTAGGAGAGGGTGACAATTTTACAGTGTAATGATTGAGTGAATTCAGTGAACTACAAGGATTTTTTCACAACAAATTAAAATGTAGAATAGTAATGGGATAAATGCTTTCCAGGAAAAAAAATTTTTAGGGAGCGTGGCTAGATTAAAGAGATAAAGTTCGGAAACATTCATATACCCTACAAATATCATGAACAGTTATTTGGAACTCATCAGTGAATTCAAAATGATGACATTCTATTCAGAAGGAATACATTTATCACTCATGGATTGGTGTATTTCAAAGAGATTCTATGCCATGAAATTCATACTCAAATATAATATCAATATGAAATTTCAGAACTCCCCTCCCCCTGGTAAAGGAAGAGGTAAAGAAAGACTCAGGCATGGTGCAAAATTAAACTGTATCACGATTGAGATAACTATTAGTCCAGGGCTTTTATGGCCCAAATGGGGTCAGATAGGAAAAAATAAAATTTGTGATTTGATTACATGGATATATGCTGAACAACATAATTATCAAAAGTCTAAAGCTCTCAAAATATAGGAAGTTGGACAAAATCACAATTCTTTGGACCCATCATTTGAGTAAATTTCCGCACCATTTCGCCATGTCAGAAATTAGTCTACTGTCAGGGTTTGGGGGTAGAAATTTGGGTGTCATGTTGAATTTTTGCACAGAGACTCTGGAGACCATATCAATAACCCCACAAAAAAGTCACCATCAATCATCAAATAGTTTAAAATAATAAGTGAGATATTAGCCATTTCGTCCTGTGACCTTGAAATTGAATTCAATGATCAAATTCAAATTCATGACAATAATCTGCATATATCATTTCCTATATGTTCATAATTGATTCCTAAGCTGTAAAGTCCATAACAAATGTCCTGTGGCCTTGAAAATGAGGTCAAAGGTCAAGTTCAAGGTATTTAGAATATTCAGTATATATCATTTCCTGTATGTCCACAATTGATTGATAAGCTGTAAAGTCGATGATAAGCGAGATATAAGCCATTTTGTGCTCTGACCTTGAAACTGAGGTCAGAGGTCAAATTCAAGGTCACACGATATTCAGCATAATATAATTTCCTATATGTCCACAATTGATTCCTAATCTCTAATCTCAATATTAAGTGAGATATTAGGCATAATGTGTTCCATTATAAAGCATAGGAGAATGTAACATGGGAAAGCCCTATTTGGGCCGAGTTTGGGCCAGAATGGCCCACTTCGAGCGATTCAAGTGCAACGAAATTTATAGACATCATAGGAGTACATATGGGGAGTGTTATATATCAAAAAGAGAAAAAGTTACTGAACAGATTTTCAAGAAATGGTTGCCAAACTCCAAAATCAGGCATTTTTCGTCGAAAACGGCCGCCATTTTGAAAAAAATACAAAAATAAAATAACTAAAAGATATCTCCTTCTTCAATTATTTTCAGGCATGTTTGTGAAAAATTTCAGAAAAATTCGCCTGTAAACAAAAAAAAATAAAAATGTGGACGAGGACGACGACAACGATGGACGACAGACGACGGACGCAACACCATGCCGATAGGTTATCGGATCATAGGTCCGGTAACCTAAAAACCCTGTTAATAGTTTGAAATTGTACAAGACAGCAACGCTGTTTTGGGCACCAGATTGCTCCCAGAATGTGCCTAAAACCATTTAGATGTATTTAGCTTCTGGGGCCCAAGACCCCACGCCGGTATGGTTTGCGCCCAACCCCCACCCCAGTACTGATGACGTCATACCAGTACTATAAGATAATTAGTAACATAAAACTCTTGGTATTAGACCTCTCAAGTTCACTTTAAGTCTGAAGAGCTATTATTGCATTTGACATCAGATTTAATCAGAATTTAATTAAGTGATTCCGTCATCAAAGGAACCATGTCCATAATATTGCCCTTGGTTGCTAAGGGCCAAAACTTCACGAATATGATATGTTTCGTCAAAAAACATCATTAGTGCAGGTCTGTCATGGTAAAGATAAAATAAATGCCGTATCATCATGATAACACATTCTAGTTACGATTAGAGATCCTTAGCGACGGCTTTGCAATGAGCAGTATCTAAGAAATGGTTGCTATGGCGATGTTTGATTTAGCGTATTTATGGTATAAATTTCATTGTCATTTCACATGGCAATATATTTTGTCATAATATATGTAATGAGCGAAGATTTTGCTTAAAACAGGGTACTGGTGTGACACCATCAATACACATTATAATATATAATTAAATATCAAATTTAGCGGGAAATAATTTGAATAAATCATCATAACTTTAGAACGAATGGAAATATCAACATGTTGTACAATTCACATTAGTTCACATGTTTTCCTTTTCTTTCATGTGCCAAAAATACAAATCAAATGTCTACATGAACCAGACTCTATCATTAGTTTCCATTGCAACACCAGTAACCCTGGAAACAGGTCCAGTATCTCTTTAAAAATCCTTGATAATCAAACTTTGTCATCTAAATATCAAATTATGCATTAGAATGCACGTCAGTAATCATTTGATACTGTTTTATATTATACTGTGTGTTTTTAGAATGAAATCACTCCATTTTTCATGTCATTTGTGACAAATGACACCATGTTTTCATAAGTCCATAAAAAATTTGCCCAAAGATGCCAAAGTGGCATCCACCAGTTTATGTTAGCAGAACACCTCTAATATCCATTTATTAAATAAAATTGCATTAGTTCTCACAGGCTTAAGCCCTGTGGCCCCCTGACTAAATGACCAATTGTCATAATGTCGAAGAACAATGATGTCGCAATGACGATATAGATAGCGGGGTGTATTTCTTCTTGGGACACAATGAAAAAACTGTACCTTAGCTAACTGACTGTACTGGACTCAGTATTGTCATATGGCGTGGATGATACTAAAGGTGGCACAGTGGACTTCGTATTGTCATATGATGTGCTCGATACTAAAGGTGGAAGATACTGGGCCCTGTTATCGTCCGTCGTCAATATACTGGTTTTTCTTATATTGATGTGGCATTCATTTTGGTGATACATATTTTATGGAAATGACATGTTAACATGAGAATATATTATAAGAAAGTTACCAAAAACAGTATGCGTTTAATTGCATGTAATAGCGTTTTGCACTATCTTTTTTATAACTATGGTACGATATCTTTTGCTTATTTTGTTGTGTGATATTTAATGGATTTACATTTCCTGGATTATCTGATACAGTCACAATGCCCAAACATTCCCACCATAATCAGAGTTACATTTCCTAATACGTGTATCTTGTTTTGGCGGATTCCAATTTATTGGAATTTAACAAAAACCGTCTGCATTTTTTTTTATCTGCAGTTTTATCATCGCCATACCTAAAGAAAGAAATCATGGGACACCAGTATTTTTAGTTATGTATCATAAGTTTTGACTATTGCAACACCTAATCAGGATTGATGTTGGATTGTTCTTTGGTTTGATGGGTAAATTACACCTAATATTCATCAGCTGTGACAGTAGATTTGCCCTCCAATCCAAAGACAACCATCAAACTGGAAACTGCTAAAATCAGAGACACGTATTAGGAGAGGGTGAAAATTTTACAGTGTAATGATTGAGTGAGTTCAGTGAACTACAAGGATTTTTTCACAACAAAATTAAATGTAGAATAATAATGGGATAAATGTTTTCCAGGAAAAAAAATTCTGAAAACATTTTTAGGGAGCATGGCTCGATTAAAGAGATTAAGTTCGGAAATATTCATATACCCTACAAATATCATGAACAGTTATTTGGAACTCATCAGTGAATTCAAAATGATGACATTCTATTCAGAAGGAATACATTTATCACTCATGGATTGGTGTATTTTAAAGAGATTCTATGCCATGAAATTCATACTCAGATATAATATCAATATGAACTTTTCAGAACTCCCCTCCCCCTGGAAAAGGAAGAGGTGAAGAAAGACTCAGGCATGGTGCAAAATTAAACTGTATCACGATTGAGATAACTATTAGTCCAGGGCTTTTATGGCCCAAATGGGGTCAGATAAGAACAAAATGCAACACTACATATCATTTATGATTTGATTACATAAATATATGCTGAACAACATAATTATCAAAAGTCTAAAGTTCTCAAAATATGGGAAGTTGGACAAAATCACAATTCTTTGGACCCCCTATTTGAGTAATTTTCCGCACCATTTCGTCATGTCAGAAATTAGTCTACTGTCAGGGTTTGGGGTAGAAATTTGGGTGTCAAAGCTGAATTTTTGCACAGTGACTCTGGAGACCATATCAATAACCCACAAAAAATCACTATCAATCCCATGGGGGTTTTTCTCAAAAATCCAAGATGGCCACCATTTATATGTAAAATAGTTTAAAATTGAACTAGCGGGTTATCTACTGCACCTCCGTTGGTGATTTAGGTGTCTACCCCCATGTTTTCTGACCCAAGGAATCAGATGATGGTATTGCTGAGTCTTGTGAGTGTGGTTGTTTCAAAATCCGAAATGGCTGCCATGAAAAACCTGTAAAATTCGAAAACACACTTTTCTAGCTAGGTTTCAGCTTCTATGTCAGATGAAGGCAAAATGTTGGTGTCTGCTCCTATATTATCTGACCCAAGAGATACAGTGGTGATACCGCCGTGTCTCCGTAACTGTTGGTTGCATGAGAAATAAATATCGCTGCCATGAAAAACTGTGACAATTTTCGACTATACATCAGCTTCTGTTACAGATAGAAGCAAGAATTCGGTGCTTATATCGATGTTTATACACAGGGACCATATCAATAACCCACAAAAAATCACTATCAATCCCATGGGGGTTTTTCTCAAAAATCCAAGATGGCCACCATTTATATGTAAAATAGTTTAAAATTGAACTAGCGGGTTATCTACTGCACCTCCGTTGGTGATTTAGGTGTCTACCCCCATGTTTTCTGACCCAAGGAATCAGATGATGGTATTGCTGAGTCTTGTGAGTGTGGTTGTTTCAAAATCCGAAATGGCTGCCATGAAAAACCTGTAAAATTCGAAAACACACTTTTCTAGCTAGGTTTCAGCTTCTATGTCAGATGAAGGCAAAATGTTGGTGTCTGCTCCTATATTATCTGACCCAAGAGATACAGTGGTGATACCGCCGTGTCTCCGTAACTGTTGGTTGCATGAGAAATAAATATCGCTGCCATGAAAAACTGTGACAATTTTCGACTATACATCAGCTTCTGTTACAGATAGAAGCAAGAATTCGGTGCTTATATCGATGTTTATACACAGGGACCATATCAATAACCCACAAAAAATCACTATCAATCCCATGGGGGTTTTTCTCAAAAATCCAAGATGGCCACCATTTATATGTAAAATAGTTTAAAATTGAACTAGCGGGTTATCTACTGCACCTCCGTTGGTGATTTAGGTGTCTACCCCCATGTTTTCTGACCCAAGGAATCAGATGATGGTATTGCTGAGTCTTGTGAGTGTGGTTGTTTCAAAATCCGAAATGGCTGCCATGAAAAACCTGTAAAATTCGAAAACACACTTTTCTAGCTAGGTTTCAGCTTCTATGTCAGATGAAGGCAAAATGTTGGTGTCTGCTCCTATATTATCTGACCCAAGAGATACAGTGGTGATACCGCCGTGTCTCCGTAACTGTTGGTTGCATGAGAAATAAATATCGCTGCCATGAAAAACTGTGACAATTTTCGACTATACATCAGCTTCTGTTACAGATAGAAGCAAGAATTCGGTGCTTATATCGATGTTTATACACAGGGACCATATCAATAACCCACAAAAAATCACTATCAATCCCATGGGGGTTTTTCTCAAAAATCCAAGATGGCCACCATTTATATGTAAAATAGTTTAAAATTGAACTAGCGGGTTATCTACTGCACCTCCGTTGGTGATTTAGGTGTCTACCCCCATGTTTTCTGACCCAAGGAATCAGATGATGGTATTGCTGAGTCTTGTGAGTGTGGTTGTTTCAAAATCCGAAATGGCTGCCATGAAAAACCTGTAAAATTCGAAAACACACTTTTCTAGCTAGGTTTCAGCTTCTATGTCAGATGAAGGCAAAATGTTGGTGTCTGCTCCTATATTATCTGACCCAAGAGATACAGTGGTGATACCGCCGTGTCTCCGTAACTGTTGGTTGCATGAGAAATAAATATCGCTGCCATGAAAAACTGTGACAATTTTCGACTATACATCAGCTTCTGTTACAGATAGAAGCAAGAATTCGGTGCTTATATCGATGTTTATACACAGGGAAAGGGATACCAGCACCAGTGGACCCATATTCAACTAACCAACACATACATGGACTAACTACAATTTATTGATAAGACATAATGACAATCTTGGTACAGACTTGCCTATTGAATTTGCAGGAACGTGGAGGGAGTGCATGTTAGCAGAGCCATATGCTGGAGACAGGCAGCTCTACTTTGTAGTAACTCAGAGTAGCTCTACCTCTCGCACAATCATCTGTTTGATAGAAGCTTGGAATAAGTCCACCGTTTTGATGAATAATGACTCCTCATGATGCAATGATTCTCGATTCACAAAGAGGCTTCGTTCAAACACAACTGTGTGATTGGTGATTGCTCAGGACAGCAAAGAGTTTTGATTATCCCTTTTCATATTCAAAAACAGGAAGACTAGCTTATCCAGTTGTTGCGGCCAGAGATTTCGATGCCAGAGATTTTGATGGAGCATGCTTCCATATACTTCTAGAGCAGAATATTGGATGACAGAAACTCTCCCACAACGGATCTGAGTTCATCCACACCCACCACTCCCACCCACAATGAAACCATAGGGCCTAAACAAGTGGTTCTGAAAGTTTGAAAGTTCTTAAATGTTGGCTCGGATCGTGCTGTTGTTCCAAAGGAACTGCTCAAATTGATTCACTCTTGATTGACAACATAACGTGATAATTTCAAAACAACACATTTGTTGTGAAAAGTAACATGACAAGACGTGAAGCAATAGCAAGTTATGTGGATGATGAATGTACTTGGGTATTGGTTTCATGTTTCCTGAGCACAGGTCGCCAGCATGAGTGGTGTGACTTGTCGCAACTGTGCAATACCAAAAAGGGTCCAACAGAGGCATGGTGGAAGCATTCCCTGATCATGAAGCCCACACTGTTGAGGAGCCCAACTGCCGACTGTAGTTTTTCCTCCAAGACCTCATGTGAGACAAGCTGGTCGAGCATACATGTATATATTGTAGCAGCTGCCAGCCAATCCAGGGTAGAGTCTATCAAGGCTACAGACTGTAGGGTCGTTGGACCTCTCCTGGCTGAGACATGGGCACAGACACCGAGTTAAGGGTGGATAAGTAATGCAATGCCTCCTTGGGAGGGCCAAAACGGCTTGGCCAGAAAGTCCTTCTGGTAACGTTCAAAGAGCTTCGACCACTTGGTATTTTCTCCTTTGTTCTCAAGAGCTCCCTGCCAACGGCGTTTGAAATCTCGACGAACAGTCCAGCTCAGAAGCAGCTAATGGGAAGGCCACAAGCCACCTGGTCCACCGAAGTGGACGACTCAATTGGGGGTTCAGGTGGGAACTGTGACCCCAGGCGTGCATGCACGAGAAGGAGCTTCTCCTTGGATAGTAAATCCTGTCATCCACTTCCTGGGAACTAGCGATGTTGGAACTCTGGTCGAGCTCATCCAGCCCCATGGAGATTTCTGGTGACGGCATTCCAGTGAGTTCTATACCAACGAGGAAAGCGAATAGGGTGGAGCCAATGAGAGCTTTATCGGTCACTGAAGCTGGCCGGGTGTAATAAAGCACAGGAAAGGCAATTGGGCTTAAAAATACTCTGTACCGGAGTAACCACGAGAAACTGTTCCCTTGGGTACGAGCCCGGAATGGAGAGCCTGGCAGCGTCGAAGCAGGGATGACAACCAGCTGCACACGGCTTCCCGTGTTAAACCTGTGGGAAGCAGGAAGATACCGGGCGGAGACATATCTTGTGCAGTCTGGCATGCAACAAGCGATGGGTCATCTGAGTTTTCAGCTACTGACTCATAGAATTGAACATCGTCTGGGACTGAAACGTTAGATGAGCGCCGCGGCTCAGCTCCAACTGCCTGAGACCTTTGGGGTAGCTCCTGCAGGTATTGTTGTACCAGATGGAAATTCCACGGAAAGGGCCTTAGCCAGGAGTCCCACTGAGCATTCCCAAAGCCAAGGAGAGCCCGAAGGAGAGTTCTTAATCCCTCGTTGCAATGGTGGCAGCGAAGACAAGCCCCAAGGCTGAGACATTGTCTGGAAAAGAGTCAAAAGGTCCAAGAATGCAGTATATGATATGGGGAATCACTGCTAACAGCATCAGCATTGATTGTCCTAATTGAAACCAGGTTCCTATCATGAGCCAGACAGGGCCAGCCGACCGGCATGAAACCCATTCCGATTCGGTGTTCGAGTTCCTATCGGTGGCCGGGCCCAAAGAACGATGATCATGGTGATCCCAGTTGGTAAAAAGCAACGAGAAAGATATGTATTATAAGATTTGGGTATAAGTAGTGTTGTTCCGATGAGTAGGAGAATGTGAGAAGTTGACACTATTCTGCCATTTCATGACTTTGTCGGGGGATTGGAATGGATACCGACAAACAGACAAATTCATAATTCCAAGACCCAATCCACGGATGAATTTTACAAAATCAGTTTACGTGGTCAAATCGAAGTGATACTAAATTTGCATCAAAGTCAGAGCCATGTGAACATCACAGACACACCCATCCAGCTGAGCGTGAGATCAGGTGCTCTGTAAGAGTGAGGTCATTCCTTAATCTTTCGCATAGAGGGTTTCGCTATGTGGGACGCATATTTTAAGTTGGTTGTATGGGTAACCGTCTAATATGTTAATGTACATGTATAGGAGGTATTGTACATGTATAGGAGTAGTTTTGGTGGATATATATGCAGCGAAATCAATATCAACACAATGTTCTATTGCAACAAACATCCGTATTTGTGGCGTTTCGAGAGTGAAAAACTAGAAAAGTTTCACCCTATGTTTAGGAATGTTCCTGATTTTTTTTTATCTCTTTAGACTTTTAGTATGTTATTCAGATGCCTTCAAGGCAAACAATTCCACATGATTTGTTAGTGTTGCAATTTTTCCCTGTGAAACACTATATACCCTAGACTATATGTAATAGGGTTTGTATTAAACCTTGCAGACACCACACAGTGTTAATTGTAAATCCAAATTAGAGGAGGAACTACCAATAACATATGGCAATAATGAATGGAAAAAATATATACTCCCCTAATCTCCCTACACGGTCACGGGGGACTATCCGTTCCCTATAGAATGGTTTACGGCGGTTTGGTTCCGATTTACGTGTATTTCCCGACAGTCAAAACAAAAGCGACCTGTGCGATCTTGCTCCGATTACTACCTCAATATTTATCCATTTATCACCAACTGTATACATATCATGTCTTTCAGGCATACTTTTGTTCTTGACTGTCGAATCAATTTCAAATTTTATATTTTTATATGACATTAAACACATTTTTTTTCAGCAAACATCAGATGTTGACAATCTACCTACCCCAATGTTAAATTTCAGTCCCAAACGGGATCACGTGAATTCGGGGAAATTCATAATGTTTGTGACCATGAACAACTTACCAATTGTGATGTTTTATCAGTTTGAGGACATACAAGTGTATTTTGATAAAATAATATCTTTCCAAGGCAATGTGTGATTCAAACATCGGATAACTTGCCAAGTTGTGTTCAAGCTCGCAAATATCTGGTTTTGAGATAAAATTTAAGAAGTAGATTGCCGACTTCTCCAGCTTTCAAGATAGAAATTCATGCCAAATGGAAAGATGAAAAATTCAAATAGATCTGACGAACCAAAATAAATTTCTGGTAGAAAATCAGTTCAGGATTTTGTTGAACTCGACTTTAGACCTACATGTTTTATGTCATCACATAATGTGAAAACGCGGAATCGTATCCAAAGTGGAATGATTGCGACGTCACATCCGACTACTGGGGCTTGTCACCTGCATTCACCCACATTCAGCCCAAAACACACATTTCCAAACATGTGGCTGTATGCGGCAGCGATGTCAGCATTGGGTGAGTGCTCAGGAAAACACCCAATAAAACGAGTGTGAACGAGAAAAAAGGAATGAATTCAATGTATATGATTAAATGACTTGATAATTAAATTCGCGAGTCCACTATTAACCGAATCGACATACATAAAGACGGGGCTAAAGAACCATGGCTGAATTTGAACAAGTAAGCGTCAGGAAATGTAGTAAAAGACATGTGTCGCCTCTGAGCAGTGCACAGCTCGATTCCAATGTGGGGATTCATATGTCTTTATGCAAATGCCTTTATGCATATTCTATCATATTCAAACTTCTTGATCGCAAGTCAGCGGGGGTATAGAATTTTGGAAGGTGGTGGGTGCAAAACATTTTACCGACATAGCGGCGAGTGAAGCGAGCCCATGTCGGCCTGGGGTCTGGGGCCTGCTCAAGGGCCCCAGACGCTGAAGGTTTATGCATCCTCAATGGTATAATCTAGGGCTCTCATTGGTCCATATTCATGGCCTAATATAATTTATGAATGCCTGATCTGGGGCGGATCGAGGGTTCTGAAGGAGGGCCAAGATGTGAAAAGTCGTGAAGCTAGTTGGCGAAGGCCGAGGGTCTGGGGCGGCTTAAGGGCCCCAGAAGCTGAAAAGATATGCATGCCAAAGTTTTTATAGCTTTCCTTTGGTCTATTCCCCATTCCCGCAAGAGTTTTTGCATGGCTAATTCGGAGCAGATCTGGGATTTGAGGGACGCCCATTTTGTGAAATGTTACTAAGCCAGGTGAAGCAAGCCCCAGTCGGCCGGGGGCTGGGGCCTGTTCAAGGGTCCCAGACGCTGAAGGTTTATGTATCCCAAATGATGTGTTCTAGGGCTCTCCTTGATCCAATTTCCATGGCCTTGGAGAGTTTATGAATACCTGATCTTGGGTGAATCCAGGGTTTTGAAGGAGTGCCAAGATATGAAATGTCGCGAAGCGAGGTGGTGAAGACCGAGGATCTGGAACCTGCTTGAGGGCCCCAGAAGCTGAAGGGGTATGCAGTGGTGTGTTTTATAGGTTTCCTTTGGTCCATTTCCCATCCCCTTAAAGAGTGTTTGCATGGCTGATTCTGGCAAATGTAAGATTTTGAGGGAATGCCTAGTTATAAAATGTCGCTAAGCAAGTTGAAGCAAGCCCATGTCGGCCGGGGGTCTGAAGGGCCCCAGAGGCTGGCGGTATTCGAGTGCCTAATACAGAATCCCAGAGCTCTCCTGTGTCTAACTATCAAGCATTACTTATCACCCATAAATGCATCATCACTGTAGTCGAAACAAAATATGACAATATTACTTGGTTTTGGACCTCATCAAAGGATGACGTGCATTTGGCCATTCATTTGGCCATTCATTGCTCTCAAATCAATAACTTATCTTAAAAACACTTCCTCCCCTCTCTTTCGACCCTTTTCTCCTTCTCTTTTTCTTCTCTTTTTCCTTCTTTTTTTTGGGGGGTGGGGGGGGGGGAAGGGGCAAGTATACTGGGTACATCGGTTGATAAGAAGGGATCCGTTACGTGCACAAATATTTTTTGACAACACTTTTCCCCGACCATTATCACAATTTGAATGGTCCGCAATAGACTTTTTTCGTGTTGCGGGCATTTCGAGGGTACCTCGGGGTAAAGTACCGCAACTATCCCCTCTTCTCGGCACCCAGGGGTTTATTCAGTGATGCGTGCAGCTTAAAACAAACTAATCCCCGCACGAGCGATTTTCAGTGCACACTCCACAGAGATTGAGGCCAAACAAAAATAGTGTTTATATATTGTCTAACTTACCACTATTACTGTTCGTGCGTGATGTATGCTAGGATTCTGATTCATCGGGTGTCAGTTGCTCAATGGTCCAGTGTTCGCATCACATATACTTTTGGCAAGAACGTGTGTCACCGTCGAGATTTGGGTGGCTTGTTATAATTCTAATTTAAATTAGAAGAACTTGATATATGAGACCAATCATATTCATATTTATATGTGAAACCAATCACGTTCTATACATGTCTGGAGGGGTAGTCATAAAGCTATTTTATGTATCAGTTAATGGGCGAAACGCAGTTCATTATTAGAAACGAAGGACTTTCGAGGCGAAGACTTAATTGATGCCTGCTACGAGGTCCTTATTGCAAATAATGACTTCCATTGAGGTTCATTCGACAAAAATAATGACCTCTGTAAAAAGAATACAATCATGCGCCGTGATTAAATTCAAATATGTTTCATTGGAAGTATAGACAGCTATATGCGATTCCTATGATAGATGGGCAGAAGTATACATCCTGCGCCTTCCTCTATATTCAATAAGGATTAAATGGCATCCATTTAGTGGGCGAGTAGTATTAGGGCGCAGCGTATGATACTTGGGCCGATAAATGTTGTATATCAGAACATTGAATCAGCAATGAAATCGCCGGTCAGTGTGTTTTTGGCACTTTTTGGGGGATTTTTGGAAATTACTGATTTTTTTGGTCTCACGTTACATATGAATAGTCCCACTGACGAATGGATATCGATGCAAACAAATCCATATTTCAGGAGCGATTCATAAATGTTATTTACAAAACCAGTATTATAAACGGTCAAATTCGACGAGTGATAGACATATGCCTAATGATAGCCCTGTCAAAACCACAGACACATAACTTTAACCCACAGTGTCGTATGTTTTGCTCCAGGTTACACTTTTCATAGTGATTTTATACATTGACACATGCTTAAAACCAGCAAAAATCTTTTGCAAAATATTACAAAATATATGATGATTGGACTGGGAAATGTATCAACCGATACACCAGCACACCCGCGCTCGGTCAGTTCTTTTACTCGCAGCGATATTCTCTTGCCGTGTCCAAGTACACGACGGAACGAATCGTCTGCCATCAATGAGAATATTGTTGGCGCATCAGGAACGCCTAATTGGCGCATCATCAACAAAATTTTTCACCGATTTATTTCGATGACACGATTGTCTCCACGTTCGTCAGTGCTTCAATCTTGAAGATCAACTAATTATCTGACTGTAGCTAAACACCTGAGATGTCAATGTTATGACTGCACAGGAACATTATCAATTTGTTTTCCATACATTTATCGCGTCCGCCCATGTTGATGTGTCAATTGCAGTTCGCACCATTGATACTGAATGAACACAGTTTCTCATTGTATTTTTGCACTGTCCAGAATTCGTTGCTATATTCATGACATAGATCAGTATTTATGATGTCATAATGCAATTTCAATCAAGTTTTAAAAACTTCACAAAATATCCCACATTTTTCTGTATACGATAGAGTTTATGTTGAATATTTACCGAGCGGTCGTTTCACGGATTCCAAGATTACGAGGAGTCCAGAAACGACCAAGGGCAAATAAAACCCCGGTGTAGGTTGTATGCTTGAATTATTGTACGAGTCGTATTTCTACAAAAACGTTTGTCAGCACATCATATGAAAGAACGCATTCTGGCCGGTGCGAAAAAAACGACACAAGATGAAGACGTATATTGCACTGTCCAAAATATGTAAAAGATCTTAAATATTGTCAAATAATGATTTCATTGAATTTCAGATCAACGATCAAGACCTTTTTTCCGTCTCTAAATCATGAGGCAGGCCGACCGCATACTTAGCCAAACACTGACAATATTGCGTAAGGAGGATGTATGTGGCATTTTGTTATAATTCACCCATTATAACAGAACCCAGATATACAGTGGATCCGAAAGTATAAGACTGAGAAACATGATCAACGATCAAGACCTTTTTTTCCGTCTCTAAATCATGAGGCAGGCCGACCGCATACTTAGCCAAACACTGACAATATTGCGTAAGGAGGATGTATGTGGCATTTTGTTATAATTCACCCATTATAACAGAACCCAGATATACAGTGGATCCGAAAGTATAAGACTGAGAAACATGAGAGTATCATCATAATATATAGTCGTACAAAAGAAGGCATATGTTTAGGCGGTCTACAATACTGAATCCCCTGTCTTTACTGTATAGACAAGTATCTCAAAATCACACCAGAAGGTTAATTCTGGTGAAATCGGCAAATTGTACCAACAAACTTAATTAAATATAGAAATGTAACATATTTTTCATATGTCACCAACTCGTGTTACATTGGTGAAACACATTAAGATAACTGGTTGCAATTGGACTGATGTTGACCAATACACAACCACCAAGCATATTGCACCCTTGTCATGTTATTATTCGCATTCCATTATTTTTCCCATCCAAATATATTTCATGTTTTTCGCCCAATAATAATGAGATATTCTGATGTTGCATAATTTCTGATGTTATTTGTGCATACAAAGAGAAAAGGACTGAAAGAGCAAATAACAGACAACTTAGATGAAATATATAACATTTTAGCAATGAACTTTACCAAAGGTGATATTTTCAGGGTGTTCTAAGACTTTAGTGTGCTACCAATGAACACTGCGTGACAACTGGAAACATGTCATTCAATCTGTCTGACACCCTTTTAATCCTCATTAGAGATAAAAGAAAATGCAGCATAGCATACCTGGCCCAAGTAGCATACGCTGCGCCTTAATACTTACTCAACCACTACATGAATACCATTTATTCCGTCTTCAATCCTTACTGGATGTGATAAATATCGTTCTATGGCCGATATCAGGCCGAAATGTCTGTGATCGCTGTGCTAAATCACAAGGCCGGCAGTAGCAGTTCAATCGTTTATTTGGGATGATAGCCGACAATGTCTCACTCACACCACAGGGCCGCAAACACACCTACGTCCGGTGATTTCCCCAGTCGACAACACTATATCCTAGATATTTAGTCCTTTGAACAATCCAACATATGAATATCACAGTTCAATTATCTAGTAGTCCTCGTATTAGGCCTTCGCTTTACAATCACGGCCACAACTTAACAACACGTCTGCTCATTAGGACATCCACTTCTCAACTCTTAGCAAAACTGTGCGGCCGGCAACATGTGGTGTAGACTTTCCCGCCAAATGTATGCGGTGTTGTGATTGGTCATGTATGTGCTGATGTGTGCTGATCTCACCGGGAAAGTGGGTTTCCCCGGCGCGTGAACGAGACTTGTTATGCTTATATCTGTGCACGTGATGTGAGCGGTGGGTGTGTCATGTTCTATGTTTAGAAGTTGGTGCTTGTGAAGGTCAAGGCCGAAACTAACTGGGTCGATGTACCGAGTGAATGGGGCCGCAAGTGCATGTGGATTGACCTGTGTATGTAACCATGACTACATGGAGTTTATGCTTGTGATCGTATAGTCTGTACCTGTCCTGTATGTAAGTCATGTAGAATGAATGTTTGTTGTGAAATATGTATGCGCGGGAGGGACGGGGGTTACAGTCGCTAAAATTACTACACTGGATATAAAGGAAAGCGCAGGATATGATACTTGGGCCGCATACAGCTGCTAGAGTTCGGCTCTATTTTGTGTGGCCTAACAGATGCTGTTCAACTAATCTGAGTTATATTCGCTGCGCTTCAATGTGCAAGAACCCCTACTCACTTGACCGCGGTACTTTACCCCGAAACACCCTCGAAATACCCCCGAAATGCCCCCGACACGAAAAACGTCTATTAATACGTCCTCATTGAAAATGACATCTTTCAGAACAGTGCTCAAGCCATGATGATATTAACAAGCCATCCCCGTGAAGCCGCTGTCTGATCGGTCAAATCTTTCGAAGTACTCGCAATATTTTGCGGTTGTCAGGCATGAAGAAAATTTTAGAACAGCTCACAAAACTGGACTATATATTTTTTTAGTGATCGCCTCCATCTGCTTTGTTGACACTAACATTTTTAGAACAAATGCTGCCGTACTATTGCAGGACCGGACCAACTAGTCTGTGGGCCATTCTGAAAAAAAAATTTTTCGTCGCCAAATCGGGCATATCAGGTTTCTTGGTGTCATTCTCTAGGTTTTTATATCAGGAAAAATATTAGACCGGGTAACCTTCTCTAAAAGTGTCCAAACAATGGAAAAAATGACTTTTTCCAAGATGGCCGCCGAGTCCGATCAAAAAATTTGTTTTTGTTTTTTGTTTTTTCTCTAGACGAGCTAGAAGTGTAATCTTAGTGTCCTTTCTTAGGTTTTGAGGGTTGAGGAATCCAATAAAACACATTTCAATAACAATTATGCATTATTTCAATTGCAAAAATGCACTTAACCTGGTATTTGAACGTCAGAAATAGCTATTTGCGAAGGAAATCTGTTTTCAAATGTAGTTGTGCTATTCATTACCACGTATTACCATTTTGGACGAAATAATCCCATGAATACAACATTAAAAGTTTATTGTATCCCCTGAACAAAGTAAAGCAGATGCTATGGATTTGCGATCATCACGCCGCTACAAGTGCCGTACAGACTTCCTTGTGAACGCTCCACAAGGTGCAAATCTGAACTGTTTCTGACAATATTCCATTCGTATATGCCTTATAGCAGAAACCCATAAGAGATCCTCTTATGGGTTGCTGCTTAAAGTAACATCCCAAAACCTATCGATTTGGTTGCCATGGCGACCAAGATGGCCGATTGGCGACACATTTCGTGACAAAATTAGCTGTTTCGACAAACATGGCTAACGAAGGCTCCAGGGGTGGTACTTTTACAGGTATCACTAAAATATTGAAGAGGCATATTGAACAGTGACCAGACTCAGAAATATTAATAATTTATAATTATAGTTAATGAAAAGAGTTATTAGAACAAAGCTAATATCCAGCTCGAGGTCAGCGATCATTCATTTTGGTTGCAATTAGGAAACATATCACACTGAATGTGTATAGAGCTGATGGATTTGTTCAAAATACATGTACAAATTGTATAATATATGTTGAGTTTCGCTTGAGTTAACATCAGATGAACAATATGGCCGGTGCAAAATATGGCTGGAGTCCTATAATGTGGCCACTCCTATAATGTGGCCAAAATCACTGGTCCGATGGGTGACCACATTACTGGAGTTCTACTGTATATACTATTATCGAATACATTAACTTGACTTTCATCAGTTTAGTCTATTATTGCCCACAATAAAAATAGTGAAGATGAGAACATTTTATTATATGACTAAATGTAGTAAGTCTTTTTTCCAGTATATATTTTGTATCTGCAGTAATAATATTAATTACTTAATATCACTAACTTATTACAACAGTTGAATCATATTCATTTTCAGTGAATGTAGATAAAGAAATCACCTGTATTGTTGGGAATTAGATAAGCTAAATTATCTGGTAAGAAATAATTTGGTGAATACTTCAGTAGTTGAAAGTATTACTGCATGACATAAAATTAGTTAAGGCTTGGAACTTTTATTGCTGACATTGATGAAAGACACTGGGGCAGCAGTCCTATTTTGATAAAAGATATTTTGTCTGAATTAACATCATATATTTTGGGCAACAGAAATGACATCACGGGGATACACCCATGTGGTCGTAGGCGACTGGCAAGCGTCCAGTTTTATGAACATCAAATACATATATTGTAACCGTTCTAGGGTTGATATAGTAGTAGCTTATGTTCGTTGGGTTGAGGTTCGCTCCCCAACCTTGTATCGGATGCCTATGAGTTTGGCTCTTTGCGTCATCTCAGACTGCAGGGGTCGCTCGGTTGACTCTGGTTCTCAGGGTGGAATGGCCGCTTGGCTGACTCTGGTTCTCCGGCTAGAATGGCCGCTCGGCTGACTCTGGTTCTCCGTCTGGAATGGTCACTCGGCTGACTCTGGTTCTCCGGGTGCGAGGGTCATTCGGCCGCTCGACTGACTCTGGTTCTCCATTTGGAATGGTCACCCGGCTGACTCTGGTTCTCTGGCTGCAGGGGTCGTTCAGCTTATGTGGTTTTCCGGCTGGAATGGTTGCTCGGCTGACTATAGTTCTCCAGATGCATGGGTGGCTTGGCTGATTTTGGATCTCCGGGTGCAGGGGTCACTCGGCTGACTCTGGTTCTCCATCAGATCTGGAATAGTCACTGGTTCTGGTTCTCTGGTTCTGGTTCTCTGGCTGTAGGTGTCGTTTGGCTGGCTCTGGTTCTCCAGCTGGAATGCTCACTCGTCTGACTCTGATTCTCCAGCTGGAATGCTCACTCGGCAGACTCTTGTTCTCCCGCTGTAGTCCGGCTGCAGTTTGTCTCGAATGACTTCGGCACTCTGGCTTTGGGTTGTTTCGAGTGACGTCGGTTCTCTGGCTGCACGCCATCTCGGGTGGTAGCGGGTTTGGTCTGCAGTCACTCCTCGCCTGCGCCAAGTAAGGATCGCCAATCATTCCGGTTTTAGTCCGCTTTCCTCATCGACCTCTTCCTCTTTGTCTGGTTGTTCAGTTGATAGCTTGGGTTTTGAGCTATCTCTGTTGTTATTAGCTTTATTTTACCCAACTGGTCTTCCAATCAATTCTACGTTCAACTTTGGTTGACCTTACTTCTTGAAATTCTCTAAGTTCGCTTTCATTCCATCTGTTTACCCGAACACGGAGTCGGCTGGGCCGACTCAAAGATCAACCCTCGGCTTGATTTCAAGGTTTCTTGACGAATCACATATTCGGATGAAATTGTTGCAGATACGTCTAGAGAGGAAGTTGACTATGATTGAACTCAACCACATGTGTTATATATGTTGTACAACAATTGCCGAATGTATTTGTTTCACATATACAGTATTAAATATGAAGTAGAAAAACAACCTTAGAAACGAATGTTCAGCAAGTAGATAACATATAATCTATATGGCCATTGTTCCACTTTTCTTTATATAATTTGGATATGCATAAACTGATATGTTGATGATTTATTCATGGAATTGGTAATACCTGATAATGAATAACGCAGTTACATTTAAAACAGACTTCCTCCGCAAATCGCTATTTCTGACGTTCAAATACCAATCAAAGTGTATTTTTTTCAATTCAAATAACACATAAATATTCTTGAAATGTGTTTCATTGGATTCCTCAACCTTCAAAATCTAAGAAAGGACACCAAGATTACACTTCTAGCTTGTCTAGAAGCATGGAAAAAACAAAAACAAACTTTTTGATCGGACATGGCGGCCATCTTGGAAAAAGTCATTTTTTCCATTGTTTGGACACTTTTTGAGAAGGTTACCCGGTCTAATATTTTTCCTGACATGAAAATCTACAGAATGACACCAAGAAACCTAATATGCCCGATTTGGCGACGAAAACCTATTTTAGAGGTCTCCTGGAAAATGGCCTAAGGACTAAACGCATCTATCCATGGGCCGTTTTAATCGTATTTGAGTATGTCGCCTCCACATGACGTAAAGCAAGTATATTATAATAGAGCAGAATCGGTCATATTCCCTTCTATCTAATCTAGTAAATCGGAACATGCAACCACGAAAATCGGAACTGTGACCTGTGCTCGTTTTGGTAAATCGGAACATGATCAAATATACCCCATTCTACACCGAAACTAGCATTGTTGTTCGTTCAAAATTCGTTCGAATTCATTGAAAACTATTCATAATAGACTAAATGAGAAGCACTTTCATTGGCATGCTACTAGGTCTTTAAATGCATATTCGCACTTAGGCCCTTTCTGTTCTGAGGTGATGATTTATTCTCTGAGCCATTTGAACACAACTGACACATCTGATATTTCATCTCTGAATCATTCGCGTTTATATTTTCCTAAAAGGTTTATATACCACTCTAAAATGGCAATACTCTTTTGAATCATGACATGGAAGTAAATCGACTACGCCTACTGGGATATCGATTATCAAACCGACATGACTTGTTGAAAAACAGTCCTAAGTGGCAGATAAACCCTTGTCGCACTCAAATATTTTTCAGTATTAAATATTACTTACGCCTTTTTGGTATGATATATTTAAATATATGTTATGTGTCTTTCAATCACAATGTTTAACTCCATGATGCAATTACAATATCAAGGTTTGTTGAATGGAGAACATCCAACGTAATCTTAAGTAATCTGGCATGTTAAGTAATCTGGCATGTATTACAACGGATTACGTGGCCGAATCTCATGCAGATGGCCCTTTCTCTTCTGTATTCACAGGCATAAATGTAGATAGGTCCTTTTTTAAAATGATATTTCGATCAATAATCATGATATTCAGGTTCTGATTAGATTGAAATATGCGCCGTGATGTACTCTATCTAATTATGCAAAAATACTATTTTCGAGAAAAAAAATGTCAGGACTTTTCTGCACTGAGGTGACAATTAGTGGTATTACATCAAAACCTGCATGTGATTTTTTGTTCAGGGTGCCAACATTTACAACTCACCGGCAGTCCGTAATTTGTATCCTCTTTTACGGGGCCTGGCGCGAGTTCTTGTTGGTAGTGCAGATTGCAGTGAATAATTAGTCAGTCAATCAGCTAAAAAACAAACAGGTGGATAGCTTCATACGGAGCCAGCGAAGAAGGCATGCATTACATCAAACACATTCTACTAGATCGGTCGTAGTTGGGTCCATTTTATGCGTTGTTGCCGACTGAACATCTGTAACAAGAGGCCTGTTCGTACGTTGTGTGCGGCTTATATGCATCACGTTCAGGGTGAGATTTTGAACTCGCTTATCGCCAAGCCCTGACTAGTCACTGAACGATCAATATCTTCCCAAACATAGATAAACAATTATACATTTTGTGATTTTGTATTTACTAAAATGAACATCAGTGAATTACTTGGGACCCAGTGCCTCACCCATTTTTTTTTTCAATTATATTACAATTTTCAGAATGACAAAAAATATCCACCGATCAAATATCAGTTATTATTTTCAAGATATCTTATTATCATTCTAAACACCTATTGGTTAAAACAGGGTCACGTGTTTACACGTGATATGTGGACTGACATCCAACATCACGAAAGTTAGAACTGAAAAGGGTTATCCCGAAAGTGACTTGAATGATGATAGTATATGTAATGATATTGGCTTCTGTTTTTAGTGAATACACAGTTATAATTTCCAACTGAATAGATGTATTGAAATGGCAAGCTCGTCAATAGTCTTTTCAGTTGAAAATATAAATGCCTATTTACCTGAAAGAAAAATGCCCATTTGCTTAATACTTTTCAGCCGATAATATTGTTGTCCAAGTAGTAGGCAACCCTAATAGCTGATATGAAATATGGTGTACGTGCGTCACCAGATATGCGAATAATCAACGTTCAAAATCTACAAGTTAGATATATTACTACCCCCAACACAACCGCCTTTTAATTGAGTATACATGTACCTCTATTATAATCACGATGAGCTTATTTCATGGGATTTAATTTCTTTGGCTGTTTGGCAGACATATACTCCATCATGTGTATGCCGTAGTAGGAACAAATGCAGGTGTCCCAGGAAAATTTTTTTCCACAGAATATCAACTGAATTCGGTCCGTGCGGTTGCATAATATATTTTTGTTTATTGTCAAAGATGACTCATAATCATGACTCATTTCAGTTGTAGTTTTGAATACATAATGAAGTATGTGCAAAGCAAAAATAAAATCATGCAGTGATTTTTTTTCGGTAAGGCACGTTTTTTCATAACCACTGCAAAGACTCAAAAATTCAAAACCATTTTTAACTGGTGGTAAACATGCATATCCATTCTCATAGCTTCGCTTATATTGCGCAATGAAGCCATATTAAAAAATATTCACCACCATGGCAAAAATTATTATATTTGAACAAAAAGAATTTCTAGGAATGATATTAAGGACATTTTCTAAATTTAAATCATCAGCTGATTGCATAATTCCATATGCTCCCTGTTGCAGAACTTTAAAGTGTTTTTTGACACACCTTGTATACATATTTTAATGTGATCAATATAATATATTTCAATAGAGATTTCCATGCACGTATGGATGTGGCTATATATTTCTACAGGACTTCCGTCATTACAGACGTGTTTCAATTATGCTTTTTATTATCAACTTACATAAACCAAAATACATCTAACCCTTCGATCATGCTTACTGTTAATGCTAGTTTTGTGAAGTTGTTTTTGAGACTATAGACAGTGAAGGGCCTTCTATCGAGACTTGAATGTGCATGTAGGTTGAAAATTAAAGCTACTGTCTTCGAAACCAGTCAATATTTTTTGAAAACTATATGTCATATTAAACATGCTAAATTAACTGAATGAGACATACTCACATCAAATGTAATGAAAATAACCAGTCCTCTGGGAAATCTTGCTCATTTGAACAGGCGGTTCTCGTGTAAATGCAGGAACTGTATCCATCACAAAGCATAGAAGTGCAAGATGGACTGATAATTCCACGTACATCATGGTTTATCACTGATTATTTTCTCATTACTACACTATTTATGCACATATGAACTGGAAAATGTACTCGATGTGGACATTTAAGCGTGATTCTGGCATTTGTTTACATTTGGGTTTGAAGGATACACTTTCGTTTGTTTATTTATCACACAATATAAACTACAATGATATAGGACTCCAAAAAGTGTGATAACCTTTTCTGTATCACCCTACTATAGTCGGCGTCATTGGTCTGTGAGCGGTGGTTTTTCGGCGATTACTCCGTCGATAATTCATATATTCCGATGAAATTTTGGCAAGAGTGTTATTTTATACTCGCCTAATAGGGTATGAATTTTTAGAGAGATTGGTGTGTAAACAAAAAAGTTAGTCTATTTGGCCTATATATAACGAAATAGGAAAACGTCAAAACGTTATCTATAGAAATGCTACGGCGATCGGGGGCGGTCCACGGCCGATTTCACCAGATTTCTACTATGGACGAGATGGGCCAACTTTTTTGCTTCGCATCCAATCTTCTCGAAAATGCATTCCTAATTAGGCGGTTCAGAGATAACATTCCTGTCAAAATTCCATCGGATTGTCTTAAATATTGACGGAGTAATCGCCGAAAAAACACCGCTCACAGACCAATGACGCCGACTATACAAATATAATCTGTATCACTCGTTGACCCACACCGGGCCGAAACTACTTTCTTACCGCGGATTACGTAAAGACCATTATTACGTAAAAGAACAATGTGATGTCCTACGAAAACTATCCTAACCGAAAGTTACTTTCCAAGCCCAGACTTGAAATTTTTCGGACATCAAGGCACATCCATGAATACTATTAAATTGATATTATTATATTAATGATCATTATCAATTTTCGTATGATAACGACAGTATCTAAAATTATGTTTGCACAGTTGTGTGTGATAAAATAAAAACCACGCTCGTGTGTTTTCCGCAAAAAGATATCGGTCTCGTTTGGTCTGGCGGAAGAACACAGAATACACTCGTCCTTCGGACTCGTGCATCCTGAATTCATCCGCCAGACCAAACTCGACCGATATCTTTTTGCGGAAAACACACTCGCATGGTTTTATATATATATACAAAACCGGTACAAAATGGGTAATAAAATGGATGAAAAGACAACTTGGACAATTGTAATGGTCAAAATCATTGAGCACAATTTGTTATATTGCATTAGATGTGTTACAAAATAATGTATTTTTGAGGAAAAAATTGCATACATTCGAAGTCAGTAGCTTTAATCAAGATATTCGAGGAATGTGTTATGCTTGAAATAATTTACAACTGTACAAAAGTCTTAAAGTGGAAGGGGTTTCACCAGTGGTTTATCACACGCGTCTTATGTTATCTGTGTTGTTGGGGGAAAGCTCTGATTCAATATGTGTTACAGAACTAGTAACAAACATATCCAAATTGCATAAATAGTACCGTTGTGAAATACACCTTTAAGATCGTATGAAATACCACAAATGATAAACTATTTGTTGGGGAGGTGGGGGTGTACCTGGAAGGGGCTGCGTTCGCCTTGCTGTATCTGAGAACTACCCAAATACAATGTACGCCCAAAGAGTTTAATATAACAAGAGGCGGAACTCTCTATAAGTTCCTATGTGCAAGCAAGAACAATAGCACCTTCGCAGGCGAGGGAGTGGCAAACAATAGGACCTTCGCAGGCGAGGGAGTGGCAAACAATAGCACCTTCGCAGGCGAGGGAGTGGCAAACAATAGCACCTTCGCAGGCGAGGGAGTGGCAAACAATAGCACCTTCGCAGGCGAGGGAGTGGCAAACAATAGCACCTTCGCAGGCGAGGGAGTGGCAAACAATAGGACCTTCGCAAGCGAGGGAGTGGCAAACAATAGGACCTTCGCAGGCGAGGGAGCGGCCTCCTAGCATTGAAGTCACCCTGAGTTTCTCGAGTTAGAAGTGCTCAGGCACGCATTTTTGTGGGAGTGCGACCTCTCGTTGATATTACACTCTCTGGTACGCCTTAAAATCACCTCAATTTTCTCGGAGAGATTTAGCGCCCCCACGAACTCCCAGACAGACAGGAGCTGCGCCGTAAGTTAAATATACACACCTCCCTCTCCTTTCTGAACGTGTCAAATCATGGACCCGCCACTGCCCCAGAGCTCTGTCTACTGATAAATCATATCTTTGTAAATTGAGAGGCCGAACAGACTCAGTAATACATATGAGTGTTTGTGGGGCTGACTGTCGCACCAATCGACCGTACCAGCCAGGTAATGGGACCGACCACTTGTGAGGATTTGAACAGTATATGCATGATATTATATCGGCACACTCGAGATATCACAATAAATAATACAAGAAAGTCACAAGAGAATTGTATTTTCGTGTGTCTGAGTGTTCGTTTCTCAATGTTATCGATCTACAAGTTATTGATTGATAAGTTATACATCACTGATATAACTTGTCAATGCATCCATATAATAACTAAATATGTCATTCATATATTTCTCTTTAAATATGCTGAAATTTCCTAAGCGGACCAGGACGTGGCCGGAAGGGTGTGTGTGGGGGAGGGGCGGGGGAGGAGGAGTTCCTAAAGCATAGCTGTCATTCACTAAATTTCTAAATACAATTGGTGGGAGTTGCATGAGAATGCCTGAAATAGTCAACAATGACCATTTGTTTCACGAAAGTACCGAAATAACACTCAATCACTCAAGTAGGCAATAGTTTACGAAACCTCGTCTGTGGCTTTGGATTGAAATCAAGTTATTATATAATATTATTACTGATGATTCTAGGCTCCTCTGCGCCTTCAAAAATATCGATAAATTGTGATTTACGTGAAAGTAGAAGTGGATACCAAAATACAGACAAATTCATATTCCAAATCCACGACGACATAAATTTGTATCATAAAATACTGGTTTATTAATGTGACGAAATAGCGTGTCTCCCGGCGGCTATTACGCCGAACGATCGTATAGTACGATGTAATGTCGTGCGTGAACACAAGCAAAGAGTCCGAGGTATCAATCCGAGGTTTATTCAGATGATTAAAGTTCGATGAAGATCACGGCCACACACAATCCTAAAACATAGTCCGATAATTTATGTCTTCTTTAATACTTCTTAAATCAAGATATTCTTCTTTGTTAAATCTTGTACCTCTCTTCAGTCCAGTCTATCTCTCTCGAAAACTTCTTCACAACAGGGAAAGCGCGAGGCTTTCCCTGTGCTGAGTGTCTGTATTTTTCCCGCGTCGTGGGACAGGAGTTCATGTGATTCGTGAGATATGATGTCATGTCTGGAGGGGTGTGGTTAAGTGTCTGGAAATGTTGTGAATGGAGGGAATGAGGGTTGTGACGTCGTGAGTAGAGTTATTTACATGTGGAGCGGTGGCGAGGCCGGTGTGTGCTGGTGACGTAAGGTAAGTATGAAGTAATGTGATGAATCTGTGTAGTGTATGTCGAGTGAGAGAACGTGTAAGGGAGGGGTTTTGGGCGATTACAGTCATAAATATTCTACATTTGTACATTAACGGAAGATGTGAAAACTACCAGTATTTATTGAATGGCAATTGGCGATCATTGCGACTTGAAGATTTGAACATTTTTCCAGAGAACGAACTAATTGTAAAGTTCGGCGCCCGCTACAGGGCGTCGCTCTCTACGGTAACAACTACAACCAGGTAACAGCACCTCCGGACCGGATCCAGAACATGCGGAGCGGGTTCCGCACATCCGGAACGGGCTCCGGAACGAGTCCCGCACATCCGGAACGGGACTCCGCACATCCGGAACGGGCTCCGCATATCCGGAACGGATCCGGCCGTCATACATCACAACATAACACATATCATCATCATCACCTTATCTACAACATGCAAATTATACATTCGTTATGGTAATGAAGCCGTGTGTAGAGTCCGAGGAGCCATGGAGCGGCTCCACGGAGCACGTACACGTGGGCATGTTGCTGGCCGGTCTCGCCGAAGGCACTGTCACAGAGATAGAACTCTGAGCCAGCCCGACGGTCTGCCAGAGCCTGTGTCACACCGTCCCGGGGCGGGAGAGAGCTGGCGATCCACAGGGCTTGCACCCCCGAGTCAGCAACTCGTCTCCCCCGGCCCGGGCCCCCCTTGGAAATCGTCCCCAGGCCCCAAGGGCCTCTACTCGAAACGTGGGAACGCAAAGCTCATGGCGAGCCTCGCGTCCAGCCTCGTCTCTCGGTCTAGGACAATCTCCTCGATCGAGTCGCTTCCAGTGTATATATAATACACCAGAAACTAGAGCCTGCACGCGAAACTAGGTCAACCATTGTTATAGTTTACTGGGAACGTACATAATCACGAGCGTCGCCGTGGCAACGCACACTCGAACCGAGTAGACCAAGACAGAAAAGGCCGTATAAATGAGTTATGTGTTTACAATCACCTGCCGTGAACTTAGGGCAAAATCGCCACATTACCCCCTTCTTACAATGTTGGTCCCCAACATGCTCCGCCCGAGCCCAAAACTGCAAAACACGACGAAGGCATCGCATGGCGGACCGAAGGAAGCAAGGTGAACGGTACCCAGAAGTCACGGCGCAACAGACTAGGACTTTAAGAGTCCCTTTTGGAAGAATGGGGAACGAACCCTGGACTTACGGAGTAAACTATAACGCGCTTTGCAATTTAGAATAAATCCTCATAAACAAGCTAAAATTTCGACCGAGGTAGTCCAAAAAGGTGTGGTGACCTTGGTAGGTCAACCGCCGAAAGGGACGGTGTGCCGAGTCTTTGGAAGATCTTTAAGGTTAAACTTTAAATTTAGAAATTTTGTAAAACGACACACCGAGTGATCCAAAGTAGTAGTACCTCTAAAAAAAGGTTGCCGGCCGGTAGGCAGGGCGGAGCCGCCGAAGCGACTCCGGCTCGTCCGCACGGACATACATACGCCTGACAGACATACATCTGTGGACAGCTGTCGCAGACAGCTATCAACGCCAACGCAGCAAGCCGCGCTGACTGCCGGTATCAATGTACTACTACCCGGGCAGGCCAGTGTAGAGACGCGCAGACAGGCGGACATCCACAAACACATGTAGACACCCGTCCATCAGCACATTTCCAACACGGCTCGCATGGGGAATTCACCACCGGCAAAAACACTCGCATCTCGAACGCCGGCCACCCGGATCCGTCAGGACCCAGCGCCGCAGCAGCGGACGAAACGCGAATGGCACAAAACAAATGTGCTAACATCTGGAGATTAAATAAATAATCCGGGTTCGACATATATATAACAAATATCGGCAGCTATTCTGCACGCACAGTAGTGCACGCGGCGTCGCTGCAAAACTCTGTCCCCGGTCGCAATGACACATTGCTCGGACCACAATACAAACACTATAAACTCATGCGGGAGCAATCATTTCCCTCCGGTGACTCCAAATCAAACCGTGTATACGGGTAGAAAATGAACATTTCTATCCCGGGGGACCTCGCAAATAACATACAGTAATCAAAATTAGTCATTCGCTTTTGCGTCCGCACCGGCGGTAAATGACGTAAAATTAATCACCAAAGCAAGGTAGAAATTGGGCTTAAAATTGACAGTAACCGCTAACTTGTGGTTGTTACGATTATGTCAGACGAAAACAACAATAAATTGTCATTCTCCAGTCTTTTCGCATATGCACATCAATCCGTCACTGTCAAAATTAACGCAATTCCTTACACCCCTCTACTGCACCGGAAAGGAAATTTCCCAAACTTGTCTCAACTGTGTCATTAACTGAGCAAGAACAGAATTCTCCAGAGACATGCCACACACTTGTGGCTTATATAATCCACTCAGAAAATAAAAACATGAGATGGAAAATAAACAAAACCACTCCCCATAGCCGCTGGTACGCTTACAAGGAGATCGGACATGCCCATGGCAGCCGGACAGACAATTGGGCGCCCTATGGGCGGTAGGGAACCGCCCACTAGCAACCCCAACGTACAGCCCGGCCGCGGAGCGGTTTCCGGTCCAACCTAGAGCCCATCCAAACGACTACCGGAGCGCGGAACCAATAGATTAGACGCGGAGCCGGCATGGTCCTTAGCCTCTATGGCTAGGGGGCGTACTCGTCATGCCGGCGCCCAATCTAGAGGATCCCTAACATGATGAAATCAATAGCCGGCGGACGTCCGCAGCTGCCCTCGGACGGAGTCCAGGACGAACGCTCACCATCTGTTTGGCATATTGACCTTATCCAATGATAATGATAGGGATTAAAAGCCACAGAGTATGCTGCGCATGTACAATACGACCCCCTTCTTAGAAAGGGGCCGGGGATCCGGTCATCCCGGCCGGACCGCGTGTTATAAGGTGCGATCCGGACGAAAATGAGCGTCCCCCATTGCCGCGGCTGGTCCGCACGCGCGGACTTAACAGCCGGTCCATTAAAAATTAATGGTATATGGTTTCCTGCCGTAGAAACCTTAACCTACATCTAAATACATTTAGAGTAGTGGCTCACGAGGGACAACTACACCGAAGTGCGTCATCTTAAAGCGTCCGGACGCCGGACGAGTCACGCGGACGAACCGCGGACATCAGTCCTCACGTGCGGACACTATCCTCGCGTCCAGTAGCCAGTTCCCAAATCCGTGGGAAGGCGCTTCTCCCGTAGCGGACGTAAATCCCAACCTCAGTCTGGCCACACAAGAGGTTGTTCCGGGACCAGGGGCGTCCGGCCGGATCAGTAAAGTCGTCCGGCCAGCGTAACCGTTGAGCGGATTACGCAGGACAGCCGTCCAAACTGTGCGGACGGGCCATCCGCACGTCCCTAGGGCTAGAAACTACGGAAGGGCGGATAAGGAGCAGCGGCGTTACGACGCAAAGATATCCGCGGACCCTCAACTCCGGAGATAGCCACAAAGTGACTGCTCACGGAGGAAAGTCGTGCGGATCCTTACGGAACGACCTAAAATCTATCCCTGGTGTGATAGATGGATACCGCAGATGCATCCGCATGGGCGGAACGTTAATCCCACCCATATCGGGTCGGCGCACGAGGTTTACGGCGTGGCCGCCCGTCATCCGCAGGTGGTGGAGGGAGCGGATCGCCGAGATCTGGTTCGAAGTCGTCCGGACCGTCATCCGACGGATCAGAGAGGTCCGGAAGACCCACCATACGGCATACACGTTCGTCCGGAGTCCGCGGATGCTGACCGGACGGATCCAATAAAGGAGCATCATCCGGTTCCGCATCTTGTATCAGCGGATCCATGACAAGCGGGCTTTCGTACTTCTTCAGGTTATCAATGTGAACCACCAGAACCCTGTCCAGATCGGAGTCCCTCCGGATCCGGTAGTCCACGTCCGTAACCCTCTTAAGCACTGTAAACGGCCCTATCCACGGCTTAGCAAACTTGTTACCTTGCTTAAGCGGTGGGTAATAATAGCGCATCTTGTCGCCTTCCGCGAAAGCGGGCCTAGCCTTAGCATGGGCAACATAGGCTCGTTTCTGCCGGATAGCGGACTTGTCAAGGCGCGCCCGCGCAAAATCATGGGCGTTCGCCAGGGCACGGCGAACCCACTCTACGTACTCCGGACCGCACTGGGGTACTGCGCCGGTCTCTGCCGCAGTTGGATACATGATATCCACGGGCAGATTGAGCTCCCGACCGTACAACATCGCGTGCGGAGTAACTCCGGTCGAAGAGTGGACCGACGACCGGTACGCCATTAAGATGTACGGGAGGTGGTCATCCCAATCATTCACACGGTCGTTAACAAAGGCCGCCAGCATATTGAGGATCGATCGATTGAAGCGTTCGACCTGACCATCAGACTGGGGCCTGTAGGGGGTGGTCCGCACCTTGGTACTGCCCAGCAGGTGTACTAGGCCCCAGAACAGGTTGCTTTCAAATTCCCGACGATCCCATAAACACCAAACACCAAACACCAAACACCACCCATCTATTCACCAGCAACCGAGCTACCTCGTCCGCAGTTTGGCGGCGCAGTGGGTACGCGTCGGTGTATTTGGTGAAATAGTCGGAAATCACCAGGATGTACCGGAAACCACGTGGGGTGACTCGATGGTTATCCAGTATATCCAGAGCTATCCGATCAAACGGCACGCCGGCCTTAACCGTGGTTAAGGGATGGCGGCCAGGAGCTGGAACTCCTTTCCGAGCTTGACACCGAGGGCAGGCTGCGCACCACCGTTGCACGTCCAAACTGCTACCAGGCCAATGAAAGCGCTGTTGTAGCCTATGGACGGTCCTCCGGATTCCCAAGTGACCGTTCACCCGGAGGTGTTGCAACTGGTGGAGTACCTCTTTCCGCAACTCCGCCGGAAGCACCAACTGCCATATAGGAGGCAGTGGAGTCGGTGGCTCATAGCGCCGGTATAAGAGGCCATCCCTCAAGGAGAGTCTTTCCCACTGGGAGATAATAGACTGGGTCTCCTCCCTGTAGGTCTTCCGCTCATCCTTAGAGGGTTTCTGGCCGGCCTCAAGGGCTTGGATTACCGGTGCCAGAGCACTGTCAGCTCTTTGCTTCGCAGCCAACTGCGCCGGAGAGTAGCCTCCCAGATAGTTGGGCTCCTCATCCGACTCATTCGACTGCGCCGCAGCGGCCATCACCACAGGGGGCAAGGACCACTCGTACTCAGACTCGCCCGAGGACGCGGAGGGTACCCACGAGGAGTACACCGCCGGACTCGAAGAAGACTCGCTGGAGCTGAGCCGCACTTCCGCTTCAAAGGCAGGACGCCAACGCCTGTAGCGGCGGGTCCTTGTGCGGGAATGAACTCTTGCTGCTCCAGCCGCCGTGTTGTTAGAGGGGGCGGCGGCCTGCAGCCTTCCCGGAAGGTCCACTTCCGAGTCTGAGGAAGAATCCGCGGCGTGCTGGAATGGGGTCGTCGATGTAGACCATACATCGCTTCCAGAGGAACCCTTTAAGAACCATCTCCATCAGGCGCTCGAACGTCGCTGGCGCGTTACAGAGCCCGAACGGCATTACCTTAAATTGGTAGAGCCCGTTCTTAGTAACAAAGACAGTCTTCGCCCTATCACTCTCCTCCATCTCGACCTGCCAATACCCGGAGGCCAGATCCAGAGCACAGAAGTAGTGCGATCCGGCCAGGGAATCGAAGGTGTCTTCGATGTGCGGGAGAGGATATGAGTCCTTCCGCGTGACATCGTTAAGCTTACGATAATCGACGCAGAACCTCCACGAGCCATCCTTCTTCTTCACCATGACCACAGGACTTGCCCAGGGGCTGTCACTGGGTTCGATGATGTCTAGCTTGAGCATCTTCTGCACCTCCTGGTCAATGACCTCTTGGTGCACTATCGCTGCTCGCCGTAGACGTTGTTTAATCGGCGCTCGTCTAGGAGGTCGATGCGGTGTTTGGCAATGTCTGTCTTGCCAACCACACCGTCCGGACTCATAAATACATCCGCATACTGCCGCAACAGCTTGCGGAGCGCCTGGCGCTGCTCTTCACCCAGCCGGTCCTTCGGAACCAAGGATTCCAGATGGTCCGGCAGGGTGAACGGATCATCTCCGGCGGCCGCCGCCGCGCACGCAGCACGACAGATGGGATCGTCGGGGATGACACGACTAGACGACGCGGGCATAGCTGTAGCCGCTAAGTACCCGCACCGCAGCACAACGGGTGAGTCTGTAGGATTCACCACGAGAAGGGGCATCATGCGGGCGTCGGACTTGACCAGAGTCCCACCCAACACGAGCCCAGTTCCCTTGGCAAAACTGCTCACCGGCTGCACTATACACGGACGACCTTCGAGGGGCATGCGGGGACGACGCAGCCGCGCCTCGATGATCATCTCGCTCATTGGCGGCACAACAGCAGTGCGCGCCACCCGCATTTGGAATGAATGCGCCGGACCCATGTGGAAGAGGTAGTGTGTGTCCTCTCCCATCCGGAATTCACCTGCACTGAAGTTAGCGGTGACCCGGTGAGCCCGGAGAAAATTCATCCCAATAATCCCGGCCGCTCCAATGTCTGCCACGATTGCTTTTGTCGGATACACTTTGTCCCCAAGTGTAACAGGCAAATCGACGATACCGTAGACACGGATGTGGTTGTTACCGGCTCCGTAGAGCTGGTAAGGCCCGGGATCGTGCAACTCGAGGTCGTGCAGCACGGGTTCCCTCCGGAACGTTCCTATGGCTACGAGGGTGACCTCCGAGCCTGAGTCGACAAGGAACCGGACCGGCTCCCGCCCGAATGGCAGGGGCAGGTACCAGCAAGTGTCCTTGACCAGTGCGCATTTTGAACGGTATCTTTCGCACGCACTGAGTCCTCGTTATCCGCCTCAGCAGCGGACGAGCCAGACTGATCCTCAAGGACCACTTCCGGAGAAGTTATATCTACTTGAGGTTCGTCCGGTTCATCCGTAGGTGGGGCGGCATCCATTGCCATGGAACAACTGTCCTCCACCGTAGTCCACACGTCCGATTTCAGTTTCCCTGCCGTGAGGGACGGCCTTGTTGTCCCGCGGGACCAGGCCGAGAGTAATTACTCCGGCGCGGACCAGGTATAATCCCTTGATATCCGCGTGCCCGCAAGCGCTCCAACAACTCCGGACACTTCAGCCAAAAGTGTCCCTGCTTTCCGCAGAAATAGCAGGGACGGTTCTGAGCCGGTCCGGAGGTGAATGCACAGCATTCCGCGGGTCCCGGAGTTTCGATCCCGGCGCAGTACGCAATCATCTGCGCAGCGCCGAAATCATACTCTTCATAGTCGTAGTCATCCGAGGATGAGGACGGCGCGGCAACCGGTGCCGCCTGTGCGGGCATCCCTGTAGAGGGCGCCGCCGCACCAAACCGCTGGGGTTTAGGCTCTCCGGCGGGCTCCCGGTAAGCCGGGGCCTGCCACGGAGTGACCTGCGATGCCTGAACTGGAGGAGACGCCGCCGCCGGTATAGGAACAGCCGCGGCCGGCGCCGGGGCCGGAGGCATCTGTCTTGGGCGGACAGCTACCTCTATCGAGAAGGCGGCGTTGATAGCTTCCTCCATCGATAGTTTTTCATGGGTGGCCAGCCCGTAAGCAATATGGTAAGGCTGGCCATCGATGAACTGATCGATCAGCATCGGTTCAAACCGACTGGCTTCCATGTCCGGATAGGCTCTCCGGCCGAGTATGCGCAAGTTAAACGCAAACTCTGTAACGGATTCAGTCGGTAGGCGGACCCGCGCTTTGAACTCCCGTTCAAACTGCCGCCTGTTAGTTGTCGGCGTGAACAGTAGGTGTAGTTGCCGCGCAACCTCGCCGAAAGTTACTGTCCCCACCGGCAAACACTGCATCACCCGGAGATCCTTCCCCTCTAAGCTCCCGGATAGGATGTGTCCGGCTTCCGCCTGGGTCCATCCTTCGTACACGGCGGTACGCCATACTTGGAGTAAATAGTCCTCCAAGTCGGCGTTATCCCCGTTAAAGCGTTTCCGCCAAGATGATTGGGTGGGTCCCATGTAGTTAGGGGACCAGAACCGACGGGCGGATCCCGGGGTCTTCCATGTACGCGGGCAACGTGCGGCTGCTACCCGCTCCAACGGCGGAGTCCGCGGATGCAGACCCACTCGCCGCGGACGTAGGAGCAGGGTAGGGTACGCTCGCTGCCGGAACCATATTTCCCACGGGCCCACCCTGAATAGGTGCGGACAGGGCTCCCATCGAACTTACTGGGTAAGCTCCAGATGGGGTGGCATAGCTGATGTAGCTAGGGGCCGGAGCCACCTGCTGCCACTGCCCGCCCGGCACGTATTGCATGCCAGGGTAAGCCGACCATGCGGCTTCCGACCAGAACCCATGCCGGAGGCTCGCGAGGGAGTCCACCCGGCCGGGTGTGGCATCTGGTACTGTTGGTCCGCCTGCCCGGAAGTACCCGCAGTAGCTGGCGCTCGATCCCGGACGTCCGGAGACGTTCCACGGAAGAGTGCCGCTTGCCACGGGCTCATTCTGGGCACGGGCGGGCGCGGCGTAGAGCCGTTGCCAGCTCCGCCTGCTGCGCCTAACACGCCAAGGTCCGGCCTTGACGACAACTCCTGCTGCGGTCCCGCGGGGCTAGACTCTACGTTCGGAGATGGAGTCAGGGACGCCGGAGTCGACTCCGCAGACTGCGTCCTGTCCGCGGAGGGCTCCGCACGTGCCTTCCGGCCGCCGGAGTCACCCGAAGATGTCTCATGGTGGCTGTCGCGCGACCGGGTGTGGTCCGCAACACTACCACCCTCTTCCCTCCCGTTGGCTTTATTTCTCTTTGTTTTCTCTTTGTCCGCCATTGATTGCGCAGTCCCAGAGGAGCTAGGAGTCCCCAGGGACGAAGGCTACAACTCGGTGACCTTAGGCTGCGATGGAACGCCGTCGAACTGATCCTGGTCACGGCACCAATGTAAAGTTCGGCGCCCGCTACAGGGCGTTGCTCTCTACGGTAACAACTACAACCAGGTAACAGCACCTCCGGACCGGATCCAGAACATGCGGAGCGGGTTCCGCACATCCGGAACGGGCTGTGGAACGAGTCCCGCACATCCGGAACGGGACTCCGCACATCCGGAACGAGCTCCGCATATCCGGAACGGGTCCGGCCGTCATACATCACAACATAACACATATCATCATCATCACCTTATCTACAACATGCACATTATACATTCGTTAAACTCGTCTCCCCCGGCCCGGGCCCCCCTTGGAAATCGTCCCCAGGCCCCAAGGGCCTCTACTCGAAACGTGGGAACGCAAAGCTCATGGCGAGCCTCACGTCCAGCCTCGTCTCTCGGTCTAGGACAATCTCCTCAATCGAGTCGCTTCCAGTGTATATATAATACACCAGAAACTAGAGCCTGCACGCGAAACTAGGTCAACCATTGTTATAGTTTACTGGGAACGTAGATAATCACGAGCGTCGCCGTGGCAACGCACACTCGAACCAAGTAGGCCAAGACAGAAAAGGCCGTATAAATGAGTTATGTGTTTACAATCACCTGCCGTGAACTTAGGGCAAAATCGCCACATAATGAATAAAAGTACACATTTAATAGGGGTAAATCAAACCAAATGCTTGACAGTAGACAACATTATTGTCCACGAAATATTCATCTCTTTCTAGTTACTAAGCCCTTATTGCAAATGACTGGATTCGATCCCGTATATGATGTGCCCCTCCATAGATATCGCCGCCACACACACACCCTCCCTAAAAATGCTAGATCCGCCCCTGTATCTAGATAAGCAAATGAGATATGTCTGAAATAAGTACTTTGAGTGATCCCGAATCATTCGAACACAACGTTATTCACAGCATGAATAGATGATTCCAATTCCAATTTCTCTAGATTTACGGTCGGTTGGTAGTTCTTGGGTTTTATGCTACACACCATCTTAAATATGATACAAGTGTTGACCTATAATCCTGAAAATCCAACTACTACTCGGATTAAATAATGCTTAGAGGAAATTTTGTGTATGTCAATTACTTGACATAGCATTGCAGGATATGCTCATTCATTACAGTCACACAAAAAACATATTATGACAAGTCGTTATATGACAAACTGTTAGGAACTCTGATTGCACTAAAAATTCACCCGATGTTTCTTTTTTACATTATCACAAATGTGCTTCATACTGTGATATTGGTGAAATCCTACACATCGAGTTTGGTGTAATATGTAACCAACTTAAGTCATTAACTAAACATTCGTTATTATTTCGATATACAATATTTTGTGACCTGAATATGTCTCAAATTGCGTACATGAAAATTGCAATAAATATTGGTCTGCATTCACACAAAGATATTCTTAATGAAGTCAACCTTAGTACAGGAGAGATTAGGATCAAACGAGTGTTTCAAGAGATTTTTGACAACCGTGAACAAAAATGTAGAATCATATGATGAGCATGATACAATACGGACACACCCAGAGCAATGTTATATAATAATATCCCCCTACAACCGACTATAGAGCACGGACACTGCTGCAAAGCCCTACTGCCTGACATAGTATAAGTGCAATTCATTACAGTGTAAACTGGTTCTGTATTTTTCTCCGCATGTGGAAAAATCAGGAAACCGTTGCCCGTCTGATAATATCAATGTGATTTTATGTGTAACTATATGTAAAGTTATTGACTACCGTCTGCTCTTCGGGATCCTCGAGGATAGTCCTCTCTCATCCGAGTCCTTGCGGACGCGCATCCGCTATTCCGGATCCTTGCGGCAGGGCCGCTCACCGGAGGTCGCGGCGGACACGGTAACTACTTCAGCATTAACGGTAACCAGGTAACAGCCCACCCGACACTCCCAGGCCTACGGACACCGTTCAGAAACTAGTTCATCCCTACGGTGTTAACTGGCGGGGCCTGGCGAGCCGCGGTCTGCCTCGGGGACGGAACCCCGTACAGTCCGACATGCTGGCCAGAGCCTCTGTCACACGTCCCGGGAAGGGAGAGAGCTGGCGATCCACAGGGCCGAAGGCCCCCGAGTCAGCAACTTGTCTCTCCCAGCCCGGGCCTCCCCATGGAAATCGTCCCCAGGGCTCTAGGAGCCCACTACTCACAAACAGGGAACACAAAGCTCATGGCGAGCCTTGCGTGCGTCCTGTCTCTCGATCTTGGACAATCTCCTCGAACGAGTCGCTTCCAGTGTATATATAATACACCAGAAACTGTAGGGCGCACGCGAGGTCTAATCGATCCATTGTTATAGTTTACTGGAGCGTAAATTACAATACGTCGCCGTGGCAACGCACGCTCGAACGGAGCATGTCAAAACAAGGCCAAGTACGAAAAGGCCACATAAATGGCATTTATGTTTACAATCACCTGCCGCGTGCTTAGGGCAAAATCGCCACATTTACATGGTTAAAGTATTGTGCAAATACACAGCACTGAGCACTTGTGAACTTTGACAGTGAAGCGAACACGATGAAGAGTTTACTTCGTGGAAACTGCTGAACGCTGGTGGTAAAACAAACATGAAAACAGCTTTACTTCATGACAAATGGCATCCTATCTGGAACAATGATGTACATGAAGTGTTGTTTGCATACGAAACAACATTGATGAGTCTACACGCCACACAAAAAAACTTTTCACACAAAACATTGCTGTATTTGACAGCTACGAGCGAAAAAGCTCATTAACTGATAAATATTATTGATAAACTAAATTCCCAATTATGTTAATTGTGATGTTAAACTTTAAATTGTCTGCAGATGATGCCAGTGAAACTCTAAACAAAACAAAACTATAACATTCATCATTTTGTGTGTGCAAAAGTATATGTTTGCGAGGCCCTTATGGGCAATCACTACAAGTTGTTATATCCCACTGTGATGTTTGGCAACGACGGCTAAAAATCTGTGCATTTATGCCGGTCTTTGATATGTGGTTAAACCAAGTCTAACCAATTCAACTATAGTTTGTAACCACGTTATTATGTGTATAGACAATGTTTTAGCCCCCCCCCCCCCATGTTCACATTTAAACATTTTTTCTACTTTTCAATCACCCTTTTTCTCATGGGAATTTGCAAAAAGTGCATTGGTCATGTGTGAACTTAAGGAGTGAACTGATCACAATCCACCAAGCTTGCACCCCCCCCCCCCCCCTACACGCACCTTCTATGATGTTGAAAGTCAAAATGAACAACACTATTCAAAATGAAAACACTATTCTGGAATACACATCGTACATCGTAATGATTTTTCCAGTTCCGGCATATATACTAATTGCCATTATCCACCCTATATCACCTGTTGAATTACTGGTAAAATACATAACGTGTCCATGAGTGTGACTTGTTATGACTTGTCACTTTCACTTTTGGCTTATAACTGCCAGGCATTCTTTACGTCGAGGGACCATTCTTTGCGTTAACTTAAATGTATTATTTGCGCATAAAGAATATCCGTTTGCGTTTGAACAATTATTCATTACGCGGAAAGAATATGGTTGTATTCTTTACATGCAAACAATAGTTCTTTTCGCGCCAACAATTATTGTTTACGTGAAAGTTGTTTTCCCCCAAAGAATAATTGTTTGCAGGCAAACAAATATTGCTCGCACGTAAAGAACGTTGTTTTCGCGTGAAGAATAGTTCTTTACGCGCAAATAATATTGTTTTCACGCCAAGAAAATTGTTTGCCCGTAAATAGAGCAGACGATAGTCAATAACTTGGCAAACTGTTGCATTGAGTATCGGAACCATTTAGGTGTCAAAAGAAATATCTGTCCTCAGTGAATATACCGCATGCTAATCAAAATCTTCTACGCCGATTTGGTTGTCGCTCATGAATACGCCAATGAAAAGACTAAATGGACTTTTAAACCATAATGACACACATATTATTTATATTTCTCTGGGTTTTATGAAATACATTTGCTCAAAAAAGTGATTTGGGATGATTTTTCTGTGATTTTATGTGTCATTAGTTGATAAAAGTTGTTTTTGGAGGAATACAAATTACTAGGTTCCTAGTCGGGATCTGTTTTGGTGCAAGATATCCAACTTCGGCGTTTAGTCGGTTATCATGGTCACCTTCTGCCATTCGCTTTAGAGTTGTATTACTACTATGGAGAACGGACTAGTCTAGTTCCGAAATAAATTGAAAATTTATTTTCAAATGAAGTTGATTGGCTAATGGGACTCATAGCCTTAAAGAATAGTATACATTTTTGCCTTGTGTGACCGACAGCGCCAAATATTGCACCGAGCTCCCTGTGATGACAATCAACATGCCTGGCGATAGATATTAAAATCCCACATGAAATTTTTGTGATGATCGTTTCTGTTCATCCGAACAATATGATATTTAATTTGATGTACATTATTTGTGACAAAACACCTGAATGCTAACCTATTATCCATTAAAATCTCACGAGTTTGTTCCAGATTAATATTCGTTTCGGCATTAATAATAAATGCACTTTAGAACAGTACTGTACATATATAACGAGTGATTGCGAACTATTATTGAAATTTCTGTAGGCTAAACGCGGAAAATCACGATCGTAAGAGCCTAGGATCAGCACTATCACAAATGGATAAACCCCGCTAGACGCCGTAGTCTTGTCCCACTACGTACGGTACCATACATTTAGTTTGCAAAAATTCCTTTTACACAAATGTTTATTCTAAACTATTGATAAACATAATACGATCTATTCCTCATTAACAACTACATAAATTTGAAGCTATAGACCTGGTATATGCACTTCCAGTCCATGTTATAATTGTATTTATCACTCTCTATTGTGTCAATTTGCCTGGTGAGAGTTCGAAACACAAAACTGTGTTTACGATATTTCAGCAAATTATGCATATATCTGCAAAATTTCAGGTTTGTTTGGTCTATGGATGAATCAGACGCTCAGTCCGCAGCATTAGTTATGTGTCAAGTTCTTAGTTCTGTGGAAAATAAGAAAATATGAACTCGCTTATTTATTTTGTTGACATATTATCCCGACTAAATGGCGTGGTTACCTACCAGTGCCGGGATTTCCCGACTAAACGTCAGATCGTAGGACCACCGTGAACCTGTTATTCCAAACGGTTGCCACGCTTGCGATCCATGGACCAGGCGGCATCCAGGCACGCGCTCGTGGACGCTCACGCGCGGCTGGAGCGTGTCACCGAAATAGTTACGACAGGACATCACAAACTTTGTAAATAGAGTCTAGCATGGGAAGAAAAATACATGACCAAACACTTGAGCTTGAAAAACATTCAATAATGGTCGTTCAACCTTTGTCACAATTTCATGACGCTATACATCATCTTACATGATTTCTACGACCAAACATCTAAGACACTGACAGTTTGATGTCGGCAGCACCTAGCCGGGAACGCTATGATAAGACTCTTATCATAATGTATTTTGACACATCATATACAAGTCACACGAGCAAATCAAAATTAGCGCACAGTCGGCACAGATCTCGATTGGGAGACATTTATTTAATGTTTGCTTTTATTTTGAGACAAATATGCAGCTAGTTCCACTATCCTGTCCTGTGACAAACGCTCAAATAAATTCGTTACTGCCTGTTTTCCTTGGGCGGAACACACCAAATGGGTCAAAGATCCTGTAGCACAGCTTAGCGGACATGTGCTCTTCACCCATCTTCTTTTTGTTCTAGAAAAAGATGCAACATCGCTATCTTCATCGTCATAGGCGCGGGAACCAGTGGGTCAGGAGGGTCAACTGACCCCCCCCCCCCCCCACACACACACACTTTCAAATATCGGGGGTCAATTATAGTAGCCTTTTGATCCCCCAGAATTGTGATGTTAAATATCGTAAAAAGGATTTTGTGGTGACACAGTAGACCCACATATTGTAGAAATATCAGTGTATACGTGCACTTATTTCAGCAAGAAGAGTATATTTCATAATGGAAGAAAAAACATAAATTTCAATGATATATGTGTAGTACTTACTGTACACCTTTTTGCCACACCCTGTGTTACATGGCGTTATTGTCGGGCGGCCTAAAGATTGAAATTCATTTGATGATTTTAACACGTTTAAACAATCACAATTATGACATTGCGTATTCAAAATCGAAATTTTGGATCAATTTTTTTTCTTCAATGTGGAATTATGAATTGTTACACCACAAAATACTTGCAAAATGGGTCATTATAGCCATTATGACTATATAGTTGATTTATATTTTGCATATTTGTCTACGAACCGATATGCATTTTTTCCTTATGCGAAAAAAATATGTGGGTCTCCTTGCTAATTAATCTGTTATAATATTGTCAAAGTTGTGGAAATCGAACGTTCACTAAATTCAGATGAAATTTCCTATATATTATCCCTGTGAAGGGAAAAAGTAACAAAGCAAACCAACTATTTCTTTGTATCAAAACGGGTAATTTTTAACATGGTTGATAAAATCATTTAATAGTCTTGATGGTTTGATTACTAATAATTCAACAACAGTATTCATTGTATATGCACACATTTAAATATACTTTGCTTTGATAGAATTAATTTTCAGGGTTTTCCATAATATGTCTGTGATGTTTGATGTAATCGTGTTATAACTTGGCATGCTTCATCTTGGAATCAAACGACAATTTTCTTCCAAATTTCAGCGGAAATTCGCCAGAAGTTTAAAAAGTTGGCCATCTACCCCGATGCTAAATTGCAGCCCAAAACGGCATCTCAGGAATCGGTTCATATTCCTGTATTTCGCCGTGTTTACATCCAGCAGGAATATAAATACTAGTGATGTAGTAATTTTGGGCAAAGAGATACACTTAGCTGTTTTCTAAGCAACCAAGCTGATTTAAAAAGATGTACAAAATCGTGGATCTCCAAAAATTCAGTGATAGGATTTAATTGAACATTTGGGTATATTGTCGACTTTTCAATTTTCGTGATTTAGTATGAAAAATTAGCATGCAAATTTATAGAAATTTAGTATAACGTTGCGTATAAGTCTCGGGTAAAGTATGACAATTTATAATACGATAACATTTAGTATCGCAAAAATCTCAGCAAAAAAGAATGATGTAAACGATTTTTAAAATGCGAGTATAGTATGCACATGCACGTACTATGTAGGTCTATAGGTGAACTATGTCCATCTCACCCTCGGAGTTGGGGAATATTTTCCAAGTGAACAATGAAATTTACAACATAGCGGATACGATTTCAGACATATTTGAAGTGTTCAGGGGCCTAGTCCACCAAACTGTCGTAAAACAAGCATCGGTTGAGTGTCGGTGGAACCTACGTCCGTCGTAGAAACGTCCGTCGTGAAATATCCGCCCGTTTGGTGTGTACCAAGAAGTTGCATATTGGTCGTTGGTCCGACGTGTCGGCGTGCCTACCCGGATCGGTGCATAATTGTTTGAGTCTTGGTTGTCAATGTTATCAGTTTTAACAGTTAAACTGCATAGTGTGTGAATGGCTTATACAGTATGATTCTGTGTGGACATTAAGGTAGTGTGTAGACATTAAATTCTACTGCAACAACTCGCACTGCAGATGCAAGTATATTTGATATGAAACCTAAAATAAATCTGTGGATAATAAATGTGCATTTTACCTTGGGCGATTCCAGTATTTTACACATGTATTGTACTTTAGCGTTGGTTAACATATGATGCATATAATTGCAAAGGACCAACCATACATGCCTTCTGGTACAAAATGAGCAGTATTATCTTTATCATGTACATTGGCTTAGTGTAAAAATATATTGAAGTACTTAGGAAAAAATATGGTTATTTCCAGTAAATTTAGAACAAATAATACAGTTTCATAATTTGAGTTTTCTTAATCATCATAATGTGCCAGTTGTTAGCTTAATCATACTGATACTCTGCAATCATTATAATTTTGATAACAGCTCGTTCCTAACGCTATCAGAGTGTTATGTGAACATAGCGTGCAGATAAGTTCACTCTACTTATATTGTATGATGCACGATTTCAAAAGTTGCACGACCCATCTTCGACTGCTCAGTAGGAGTCGCAGATTTTATGTCCACTCATGGACGTTAGTTTTCAACGACCGACAGCTTAGTACACACCAACTTTCACACCGACGCAGAGTTCACGAGGATGGTTGGTGTTTTCACGACGGACGTTGTGAGTTCCTGCCTGGTCGTCCAAGACCTGGTGATCTCTAGGTAAAGGACATCCCACGGATGGCTGTGCTGTCTGGTCGTCCTCCCCGACTGGTGGTCTCCGGGTAAGGGACATCCCGCGGTGGGCCATGCTGCCCAGTCGTCCTCCCCGACCTGGTGGTCTCTGGGTAAAGGACATCCCGTGGTGATTTGTGCTGCCTGGTCGTCCTCCCAGACTGGTGGTCTCTGGGTAAAGCACATCCTGTGGTGGGCCGTGCTGCCTGTTCGTCCTCCGCCACCTGGTGGTCTCTGGGTAAGGAACATCCTGTGGTGGGCCGTACTGCCCGGTCGTCCTCCCCGACTTGGTGGTCTCTGGGTAAGGGACATCCTATGGTGGGCCGTGCTGCCTGGTCGTCCTCCCCGACTGGTGGTCTCTGGGTAAATGACATCCTGTGGTGGGCAGTTCTGCCTGTTCGTCCTGCGCCCCCTGGGAGTCTCTGGGTAAGGGACATCCCGTGCTGGGCTGTGCAGCCCGGTCGTCCTCCCCGACTGGTATTCTCTGGGTAAAGCACATCCCGTGCTGGGCTGTGTTGCCTGGTCGTCCTCGCCAACTGATGGTCTCTGGGTAAGAGACATCCAGTTGTGGGGCGTGCTGCCTGTTCGTCCTCCGCCACCTGGTGGTCTCTGGATTAGGGACATTCCATAGTGGGAAGTGCTGCCTGGTCGTCCTCCCTCACTTGGTGGTCTCTAGGTAAAGGACATCCCGTGGTGGGCCGTGCTGCCTGGACGTAATCCCCGACTGGTGGTCTCTGGGTAAAGGACATCAGGTGGTGGGCCATGCTGCCTGTTCGTCCTCCGCCACCTGGTGGTCTCTGGGTAAGGGATATCCCGTGGTGGGCCATGCTGCCTGGTTGTCCTCCCCAACCTGGTGGTCTCTGGTAAGGGACACCCCATGGTGGGGCGTGCTGCTTGGACGTCCTCCCCGACTAGTGGTCTCCAGGTAAGGGACATCCCGTGGTGGGCTGTGCTGTCTGGTCGTCCAAGACCTGGTGGTCTCTGGGTAAAGGACATCCCGTGGTGGGTCGTGCTGTCTGGTCGTCCTCCCTGACTTGGTGGTCTCTAGGTAAAGGACATCCCGTGGTGGGCTGTACTGTCCGGACGTCCTTCCTGACTGGTGATCTCTGGGTAAAGCACATCCCGTGGTGGGCTGTGCTGCGTCTTCGACCTCGGCCACCTGGTGGCCTCTGGGTAAGGGACATCCCGTAGCAGTTCGGAGCTCTCGCACTGTAGTCAACAACGGAACACGTTGGCGTGCATGTCTGTCCAGTTCATCCCAAATATGCTCAATGGGAGACATGTCTGGGGCCAGGGCCAAGACCAAGGCAGAACATCCAGGAAGTACATTTTCAAAATCCAGGAAGTCCATGCAGATCCTTGCCACATGCAGTCGTGCATTGTCCTGCTGGAACATGAGGCGATGATGTCTGACGAACGGCACGACGATTTGTTCCAATATTTCATCACGGTATCGCGGCGCATTCAGGTTCCCATCCATGACATACAGTTGCGTTCTCTGGCCATATGTGATACCTGCCCACACCATTACACCTCCGCCGCCATGAGCCACCCTGTGGACTACATTGGCATCAGCAAAACGTTCACCGGCGCGACGCCACACACGTTTTCGTCCGTCTGCACGGTAGAGTTGAATCCCGGATTCGCCAGTGAAGAGAACATTTCTCCACTGTCCTAATGTCCATCTGAAGTACTCGCCCAATCGAGCCTGTTACGGCGCCTCACCGCAGTCAAGTCCAGACCCTGGTGTGGGCGACGCACACACAGTTGCTCCTCTCTGAGCCGGTTTGGGACAGTCTGTGCCGAAATTCGTCTGTTTTGCAGTCCCATCACTCCATCGGCAGTCCTTGTAGCCAGTTAGAGTCGGTCACGCAGGTGCAGTAACCGGATGTGATGGTCTTGTGCCGGGGTGATGACACGTGGTCTGCGAGTGTGAGGTCGGTTCGCTGTGCTGCCCAGCTCATGGAATCATGTTTTCGGCTTTCTTGCGTCATCTGTGGCATCGTGTTGATTGCATAAAAAAAACATTTTTGAGAGGCCTTATATCGTCCCCATGGTCACGCTGGTTGGGCAGTCGAGTAACAGGACAGACACACCTGTCTGGCTGATTTACTCAACTCTGTTATACGGGTGAAATATCGACAAACAAGAACGAAAAAGACCCCAATAGACTAGTGCAGACCACAACCTAAGTGCTCAAACGGTATCTGAGTTCAATTATTGGCCGGGAGTAAAACGCTGATGGTATACAACATGTTGCCTTTATAATTTTGTTCAGTGTATGTAGCCAGGTCACGTCTTTGTCAGACCACGGGGTCATGACGTCAACCTGGCGTTATTTCTTTCATCTACATGTATTTCTGTGCTTTATGCTCCGAAGTAGTATAACAAACATATTACCGTTCATTGATTGTATTTGAACCTCAACCGTCGAGCGCCATTAGTTGGAACCAGGGCATTGCTTGTATAAATTATATAGGGCAATGCAACGATTCTGTACACACTGGTTAGGGGGGGGGGGGGGGGGTAAGTGGGGTCAATGATATGTGTGTACACACGGTAGTTTCTTCATGGTAGCTTCCACGAAATTTCATGGACCCACGCAATAGCAAACATTGTCGACAATTGAGCCGGTAGCAGGGGTCTATAAGCCACTAGGTCTGACAGCTCGTTGTCGTCGCCATTTCCGTTGTTTGCAGGGGTCTGTAAGCGTCGAGTTCTGATGCCTTGTTGATGCCGCCAATATTGCCAGTTAGAAGCGTCGCTCATACCGTTGCTTGTCAAGGCTGCCAATAGCACCAGTTAGAACTGTCCGTCTTACTGTCACTCCTCGAGGCCTTCAATAACGCCAATTACAAGCGTTGTTCTTACCATCGCTCGCTGATGCCGCCAAACCCGCCGGTTACAAGCGTCACTCATACTGTCGCTCGTGTCGTTCTTAGTGTTGCTCGTCGATCCTGACAATACCGCTGGTTACAAAGTGTCGTTCTTACCATCGCTCGTCGATGCCACCAATAGCACCGGTTAGAACTGTCCGTCTTACCATCGCTCCCCGATGCCGCCAACAGCACTGGTTATAACTGTCCGTCTCACCATCGCTCGCTGATGGCGCCAATACCTCCGGTTACAAGCGTCGCTCTTACCGGCGCTCGTCGATGCTGCCAATAGTGCCGGTTATAATTGTCTGTCTTACTGTCGCTCGTCGATGCCGCCAATACCGCCAGTTAGAAGCGTCGCTCTTACCGTCTGTTGTCGGTGCCGCCAATTACAAGCATGGTTCTTACCATGGCTTGTTGATGCTACCATTACTGCTGGTTAGAAGTGTCGTTCTTACCATCGCTCATTGACGCTTTCCAATACTGCCGGTTAGAAGTGTCGTTCTTACCATGGCTCGTCGATGCTCCCAATAGCAACAGATAGAACTGTCCGTTTTTCCATCGCCCATTGATCCCGTCAATAGCACCGGATAGAACTCTCCCTCTTACCGTCTGTCGTTGGTGCCGACAATAGCCCTGGGTACAAGCGTCGTTCTTACCGTCGCTTGTCGATGCCACCAATACCGCACGTTAGAAGCGTCGTTCTTACCGTCGCTCGTCGATGCCGCCAATAGCGCCGGTTACAAGCATTGTTCTTACCGTTGCTTATCGATGCCACCAATACCACCGGTTAGAAGCGTCCTTCTTACCCTCGCTCATCGATGCCGCCAATACCGCCAGCTAGAAGCGTTGATCCTAATGTCGCCCGTCAATGCCTCCAACAGCACCAGATAGAACTGTCCGTCTTACCGTCGGTCGTCAGTGCCGCCAATAGTGACGGTTACAAGCGTCGTTCTTACCACCGCTTGTCGATGCCACCAATACCGCCGATTAGAAGCGTCGTTCTTACCGTCACTCGTCGATGCCGCCAATAGTACCGGATAGAACTGTCCACCTTACCGTCAGTCGTCATTGCCGCCCATAGCGCCGGTTACAATCGTCGTTCTTACCATCGCTTGTCGATGCCACCAATACTGCCTGTTAGAAGTGTCCTTCTTACCGTCTCTCGTTGATCCCGCCAACAGCACCGGATAGAAATGTATGTCTCACCGTCAGTCAACGGTGCCACCAATAGAGCCAGTTACAAGCGTCGTTCTTACCGTCACTTGTCTATGCCACCAATACTGCCAGATTGAAGCGTCGTTCTTACCGTCGGTCATCGATGCCGCCAAAAGCACCGAACAGAAATGTCTGTCTTCCTTCTTACTTTCGGTGATCGGTGCCGCCAATTGCGCCGGCTACAATACTGCCGGTTAGAAGTGTTGTTCTTACTGCGGCTCGTCGATGAGGCCAATAGCAACAGATAGAACTGTCCGTCTTACCGTAGGTCGTCGGTGCTGCCAATAGCGACAGTTACAAGCGTCGTTCTTACCGTCGCTTGTCGATGCCACCAATACCCTCGGTTAGAAACGTCTTTCTCACCATCTCTTGTTGATGCCGCCAATAGCACCACATAGAACTGTCCCCCTTACCGTCGGTTGTCGGTGCCACCAATAGTGCTAGTTACAAGCGTCGTTCTTACCATCCCTTGTCGATACCACCAATACCGCCGGTTAGAAACGTGGTTCTTACCGTCGCTTGTCAATGCCGCCAATAGCACCGGATAAAACTGTCCCTCTTACCCTCGGTCGTCGTTGCCGCCAATAGCATCGGTCACAAGCGTCACTCTTACTGTCGCTTGTCTATGCCACCAATACTGGTGGTTAGAAGCGTCGTTCTTACCGTAGCTTGTCGATGCCACCAATACTGCAGGCTAGAAGCGTCATTCTTTCCGTCGCTCATCGATGCCGCCAATAGCACCAGTTAGAACTGTCCGTCTTACCCTCGGTCATCGGTGCCGCCAATAGCGCCAGTTACAAGTGTCGCTCTTACCATCGCTTGTCGATGCCACCAACACCGCCGATTAGAAGCGTTGTTCTTACCGTTGGTCGTCGGTGCTGCCAATATTGCCAGTTACAAGCGTTGTTCTTACCATCGCTTGTCGATGCCACCAAATCCGCCGGTTAGGAGCAATGCTCTTATCGTCGCTCATCGATGCCGCCAATAGCACCGGATACCGTCTGTGCCACCAATAGCGATGGCTAGAAGCGATGTTCTTACCATCGCTTGTCGATGCCGCCAATAGCGCCGGATAGAACTCTCTGTCTTACTGTCGGTCGTCAGTGCCGCGAATAGCGCCGGTTACAAGCGTCATTATTACCGTCGCTCGTCAATGCCGCCAATACTGCCGGTTAAAAGCATGATTCTTACTGTCGCTCGTCGATGCCGCCAATAGCACTGGATACAACTGTCTGTTTTACCGTCGGTCATCGGTGCCGCCAATAGCGCCAAAGCACAAGCTTCGTTTTTACCGTCGCTTGTCGATGTCAGCAATACCGCCGGTTAGAACTCTCTACGTTGGTTGTCGATGTCACCAATAGCATGGTTACAAGTGTTGTTCTTACCATTGCTCATTGATGCCCAGAAATACCGCTGGTTAGAACTGTCCGTCTCACCGTCGGTGCCACTAATAGTGACGGTTATAAGCGTCGTTCTCACCGTTGTTCATCAATGCCGCCAATACCACTGGTTAGAACTGTCCGTCTTACCATTGCTAGTCAATGCCACCAATAGCGCCGGTTAGAACCGTGTCTCCCAGGCTGAAATTTTAACATCACTTGACCGGATACTCCTCTCTTCATAGAGACATCAACTTGTGTGTCATACTGAATAAATACTTCTTCATCATAACCGTTTGTCATTCCAGCATCTATAACTAAAATTGACTACAAGTATACATGTACTCTACAAAATGTCACATCTACCCTCCTACCATTTGTGATGCTTGTTCTAACCGGCGCTATTGGCAGTATCAGCGAGCGACGGTAAGACGGACAGTTCTAACCGGCGCTATTGTCGGCATCGACGAGCGATGGTAAGAATGACGCTTCTAGCCAGCACTGTTGGTGGCATCAACGAGCGATGGTAAGACAGAGAGTTCTAACCGGCTCGATTGGCGGCATCAACGGGCGACGGTAAGACGGACTGTCCTACCCTGCGCTATTGGCAGCATCAACGCACCGTCAGATCCCGTCGCTTACATACCCCTGCAACTGATGGATTTGGCGACAACGACGAGCCGTCAGATCTCGTTGATAGCCTGCTACTGTAGTGTCAACACTGACGGCATGGATATATTTCGTGGGAGTTACCAGGAAGTAGTAACCATACACACTGAGTAGGGTGGAGAGATGACTAGTGTACGTGTACACACTGGTAGTGTGTGTGTGTGTGGGGGGGGGGGGGGGTGAACGATGTACGTTATACACTGGGTAGTGTTGGGGGAGGGGGGTGAACGATGTACTTGTATACACTGGGTAGGGTGGGATGAGTGATATACGTGTACACACTGGGTAGGGCAGGGGATGGGTGATGTATGTGTACACACTAGGTAGGATACGGCATAAATTATGTACGTGTACACACTGGATAGGGCAGGGATGAATGATGTTCGTGTGCCCACTGAGTAAGGTGGTGGATGATTGATGCACGTGTACACACTGGATAGGACAGAAGATCAATGATGTACGTGTACACACTGGGCATGGTGGGGATGAATGAAGTATGTGTACATGTACACACTTGGTAGAGCTAGCGATGGTTGATGTACGTGCACACACTGGGTAGGTTGGGGGATGAGTGATGTACGTGTACAAACTAGGCAGGGCAAGGGATAAATGATGTACCTGCACACACTGGATAGGACTTGGGATGAATGATGTAGGTTTGGGATGAGTGATGTACATGCACACACTCGGTAGGGAGGAGGATGAATGATGCACGTGTACACACTGAGTAGGACAAGGTATGAATGATCGACTTGAACACACTGAGTAGGACAGGGTATGAATGATCTACTTGAAGACACTGGGTACAACGGACAGGGGATGAATGATGTACATGTACACACTGGGTAGGGCAAGGGTGAATGATGTACGTGTACACACTGGATAGGACAAGGGTGAATGATGTACATGTACACACTGGGTAGGACAAGGGTGAATGATGTACATGCAAATACTGCGCAGGCTAGGGACGAGTGATGTATATGCACAATGGATATTGCGAAGAATCGATGATGCACATATACACAATGGGTAGGGCGGTGGATGAATGATGTACGTGCACATACTGGGTAGGTTGGGGATGAGTGATGTACACGCAAACTGCGTAGGGCGGGGATGTATGATGTACATGTACACACCGGGTAGGTAGGGGAGATGAATGATGTTTGTGTACACACTGGTTAGGGCAGGGGTGAATAATGTACGTGTACACAATGGGTAAGGTGGTGGATGATTGACGTATGTGTACAAACATGGTAGTGTTGAGGTTGAGCGATGTACTGGTACACCCTCGGTAGGGCAGGGGATGAATGATGTACGTGTACACACTGGATACAAGTGGATCAATGATATTCGTGTATACACTGGGTAGAGTGGGGATGAATGATGCACGTGAACACAGTCCATATGGAGGAAGACGAATGCTGTTCATGTACACAGTGTGCAGGGTGGAGGATGAATGATGTATGTGTATACACTGGATAAGGCTGGGGTGGATGGTGTACGTGTACACACTGGTCAGGGCGGAGATTATATTGAGAATATTTATTGAGAATATACACTCATAATCATGTGATTGCAATACCAAATTGTGGTTATCAAGACATGACTAAAGTGGCTCCAAATTAATGGGTGGCACTGTAGGGAGCTCAGGGGGTGAATAATGTAGAGGTAAACCCTTGGTAGGGCAGGGTGAATGATGTACAGGCAAACATTGGGTAGAGCAGGAGATGAATTATCTAAGTGTACACATGAGGATGTTCAAGAGATGAATGATGTTCATTTACACACTGGATAGGTTGGCGATAAATGATGCACATGTACACATGGGGTACAGCAGGAATGAATCGTATCCGTGTACACACTGGGTAGGGTGGGGGTGAATGTTGTATCTGTGCACACTCCATAGGGCAATGGGATGAATGACGTACGTGTGCATACTGGGTAGGGCGGAGAGTGAGTGATGTATATGTACATATTGCGAATGGCAGTGGAGTGAATGATGAATGTGTATATACCAGGTAGGGAAAGGGGTGACTGATGTACTTACACAAACAGAGGTGGGGAGGGGTTAATGATGTACGTGAACACACTGGGTATGTTGAGATTTAATGATTTACTTACAGTGCCATCCATTAATTCGGAGCCACCAAAAAGTAGTGACACATTTCAAACTGTTGTGCACCCAATGGGATATTGATGTATGATACACTTGTTTCTTATTTTTCCAACAGTATGAGATTCCAATTAATTACATAATAAAAACTCTGAAGTGCCATATGATCATACAGGTGATCCGGATTTGCGCATCTGGATCTAGGACTTTTATTCCTGATCTGTGGGCGAGCACGGAACTCAAATTCTTTTCATGAACTTTTTTTATTCAATATCCTCTTGCACCTTGAAAGATTTTGAGCAGTAAATTTTTTGAAAATGAATATATTCCAAACAAAGGGATTCAACGAACGAATCTCCTCCGAGATTATCTGATATATGATCCAGAACAAGTGGAAGATCCAGTCAAATCGTTACGGCTATCACTCTTATTGTAACCCAATTGTAGCCTGTACGTTTTGTCACTGGGTTCATTGAGAATATACACTCATGATCGTGTGACTGCAATACCAAAATTGTGATAATCAAGACCTCACTAAAGTGGCTCCAAATTAATGGATGGCACTGTATACACATTGGGTAGGGCGAGGGGTGAATGATGTACGCATACACAGTGGGTATGTTGGGGATGAATAATAAACGTGCACACACTGAGAAGTTCATGTTATTTCATGATGTACGAGAACACACTGGGTGGGTTGCAGTATTGATTATCTATGTTTACACACTGGGTAGGTTGCAGTATGAATGATGTATGTTTATGCACTGACTGGGTAGGTCAGGGGATGAATGATGTAGATGTACACACTGGCTCAGACGAGGGAAGGATGATGTTCGTGTTCACACTGGGTAGGTTGGGGAATGTAAGGCAGGGAGTGACCATTAGATTCCCTCACTAGTGTTCAGACTTCAAGTCATCCAAGGCGGGCCTCAAATGACCATAACACCCACACAAAAATATTAATGTTATAATGACATAATGTTGTACATGTAAGACCATTTAACCTGCCGTACAAAAGGTAAGAGAAGGGCAGAATTCAACACACATTTGGGACAGAGGGCAGCTGTAATCAAATACTTGTTTCCGTGATATTTTAAAGCTCGAAAGTTGTTCTTACAACTACGATTTATCTTTTATACTCGAGACACAAAAACATTAACATACGAAGTGGTAATAATGTATGTTGGTCAGTCGCAAAATGAATTTAAAACGTGAAGTTCCACAGTATTTGTATAGTTATACATACATGTTACTCACCAAGTTCAGTTCTCCAAAGTTCAGGGCTTCTGTCAAGGACGTGGTGAGAGGTTCTTCCACTGCGAAGACCACCTTGGTGATTCCTCTTGACGCCACGAATGCTCGATAACGCGGGTTGTTGATACTGTGTCCTTCGGTCGAATCTGACATTAGGATTTCTTTACTGCTGATGAGTATGCATACTCTCCTATCCATCCCGACAAAATTGTCCAGACTGTCAATCGTTAGACCAGTCACCGGGAATTTCGCTGCGTCGTGTACGTCAATGTCCTCCAGCTGCTTTGTTGTTATTGCTCCTAGTCGTTTGACATCAGACTCGACGTTCTTGGTGTCTAACAAGATGACAACATCTCTGGCTTCATAAGATCCTGGCTCACACTTCATGACTTTCACGGGGTCTATCAGCTGTCGGATGAAATCAATGAAGCCGTTTTCCTCCCCGACAACCCACATATGGGAAAACCGACGAACCTCAACATCATCGCCATTCTCTGTGTTCGAGCAGGAAACAAGTGAGTGATCTCGAAACTCTGAACACCTCGCAAATGTTGACTTGATGAAATTTGTTACTTTACGAGTGTTTCTGTGAACCTCAGACAGAATACTTTGGTATAAGTGGAAGTTGTTGTTGTTGCAGTAGCGGGACATGTACACGGATACCATGTTTCTGCTGTGCTGGTAATTGTGATACCTGCTGTCACCAAATACCACCAAGCGTGTATATTCAGATAGTCCTATGTATTCAAACAGTTTTTCCCATGTCGATTCACGGAAACGTGTTTGTTGGAAATCATCAAATATCAGATGCCTTATTGATAGGAATGAGTTCTGATCAACAAGTTGTATCAGTTCTGCATCATTTTTTACAAGAAATACATGGTCCGGCTGCAAGCCTTGGTGAATGAGGAAGTTCTCGAAAGCTGCTGTTGTGCAGATGTACCCATAGTTGTCGTATTGCTTACACAAAAATAATGCAATGAATGTCTTCCCTGATCCGGGGGGTCCCTCAACATAGTTGAATCTTGGAAGACCCAAGCGCATAATTGCTTCTATCTGATCAGCTGTCAGAATGAAACTGCTTTCTTCACCGAATATGTTCTTTATTCTGGTATCTTTCTCTAGGATTGTTGTTGCTACAAGAAATTTCACCACATCTGGAGGCACAGGGAACGGATGCTCAAACCTTGTGGATTGTTGGGCCTCTCCTTTGCCTAGTATATACAAGCGGGCTTGCACTTGGATACTGTGGATTTGTCCTGTTTTGTACTGTTGATTGAATAAAATGTTTCTCTTTGTGATGTAGTCTACTGTATTTAGGGTTTGGGGTAGACATTTGGGTGTCAAAGCTGAATTTTTGCACAGTGACTCTGGAGACCATATAGATAACCCACAAAAAAGTCCCCATCAATCCCATGGGGGGTTTTCCTACAAATCCAAGATGGCCGCCATTTATACGCGAAATAGCTAAAAATTGACCTAGCGAGTTATCTACTGCACCTACGTTGATGATTTTAGTGTCTACTCCCATTTTTTCTGACCCAAGGAATCTGGTGGTGATATTGCCGAGTCTCTGTGACTGTTGTATGTTTCAGAATCCAAAATGGCTGCCACGAAAACCCGGGAAATTCGTAAAATCACGCTTCCAGCTATATTTCAGCTGCTATGGCAGATAGAAGCAAAATTTGGGTGTCTAGCCCCACGTTTTCTGAGCCAAGGAATCTGATGGTGATATTGCTGAGACTCTGCGACTGTTGGTTGTTTCAAAATCCCAAATGACCACCACAAAAACCAACGGAATTCGTAAAATCAAGTTTCCAGCTATATTCCAGTTTCTATGGCAGATTGAGGCGACATTTTGGTGTCTACCCTTATATTTTTCTGACACAAGGAATACAGTGGTGATAATGTCATGTCTCTGGAACTGTTGGTTGCCTCAGAAATAAATATGGCTGCCATCAAAATCTGTGAAAAATTTGCAAACCACGTTTCAAATTTATATCAGCGTGTGTGGCAGATAAAAGATTTTGGTGTCTATATATTTGTGTTATACTCAGTGAAAGAAATACCAGCACCAGTGAACCCATTTTCAACTAACAAGTTAAAAATGCCACATGATCTCTGTAAATTCATAAACTGAAGTCTAAAAGCCAAGACATTGGATTACTACAATTTATTGATGCGGCATAATGACAATCACAGTGCCGAATTGAATTTGCAGGAATGTGGAGGGACTGCATCTTAGCAGAGCTCAAGAGAGACAACCCAGTTTTGTCATGACTGAGAGTAGCTCTGCCTCTCGTGCAATCATCTGTTCAGTAGCAGTTTGGAATAGGTATACCATTTTGATGAATATTTGCTGGTTACGATGCAATGGTTTTCGATTTACAAAGAGGCTTCGTTTTGAATGACAGCCACAGCTGTGCGAATGTTGCCTGCTCAGCACAGCAAAGAGTTTTGATGAACCCTTGTCAGATTCACAAACAAGGAGAGTAGAGTTGATGTGGCAGGAGAGAGGTTGCTGCTAATTTATGAGAGGCAAAGCATGTCAAAAATCTTGATGGAGCATGCTTACATGTACTTCTAAAGGAGATCATTGCACGACAAGAACTCCTTCACAATGGATCTCAACTCATCTGCATCCCCAACTCTCAACCACAATGATACCGTAAACAAAGGCTCTGCTGAGATCCCTTCAACAACCCGCGTATTCCTGTATAGGTTAAGTTTTGGCACGGTAAATATTTTGAGCCCATTGATTTCAGAGGGGAACTACGAGCTTCGAATCTCCTAAATGTCGGCTCGGGTCGTACTGCTGTTCCAAAGGGATTGCTCAAATGGATGTACTATGATTGTCAAGCAACTTGCTGGCGTAGAATATGTGGCCATGGTGGGTTTGAGCTGTACAACTGCACCAGATGAAAACATCACAGAAGAGACAGACTGACCAAATATTCTACATGCACAAATTAACTGTTCATACTGCCATGTCCTCTGTAAATAAAGCAAACTAAATGTTTGATGGTGTTTTTACACACGCGTTGATTATTCATATCGCAAAGCACCACGGTATTTAGAACCAGTAGTTAATATATATGTGTTATATATCCAATACATCATGACATATACTTCAGTTTATGGATACATGGTAGCCATATTGAATCTATAAAACTTATACGTTGTACTTATATAAGGATCCACTATTGCTTTTCTCGAATTCCCCGAGTCACAAAACTAGAAACAATGTGGACACCAAAATCTTATATATGTTTGTCATACATGTACATGTAGAAGCCGACATATCTCAATGGAGTATATTGTTGATATAAACGAATAGCTAGTTCGTTAAATTTCACCTTCAGATATATTGTTGGTGTCATATCAAGGAATAACCCTAGATTTGGTGAATACCTACGTCAGAATATCCAGACGGATTGGAAAGCAAACAAACTATTGATTCTTCAATATCAACTTCTTTCCTCGATATTTTTATCGAAATTGACCACAAAAGTAAAGTATGTACAAGGTTATATGACAAACATGACGAATTTGCCTAACTTCACAAGCCTACCGCGTCTAAACATGCGTGTCACAGTTCTCCAGCTATGCCAGATAGTGCGTACATCCTACCAGGAACTCATAGCCGGAGCACAGGTTTCGACTTCCAAACTGCTCAAGCATGACTGTACATTGTTTAGACTTTAAATGTTTTATGGGAGGCATTGTTACTTGAAACCTCTCACATACATGCACATGTATGATGGTATATATTTTCCCATCATTGTGATTTTTATAGATGTATTTGCATCTAAATTTACAAGTGTGGATAGCAGAATGCCACATGCGGAGCAGATGTTCACCATTCCGGAGCACCTGATCTCACACTCAGTTGCCTGAGTGTATGTGATGTTTAGGTGGCTACGACTTTGTAACTGATAGTATCATCTGGATTTTACCACTTACATGTATTTTGATTCCATGAATTGTGTCTTTGGTCTTGAGATAGGAGTTTATGAAACCTGATTTGAGGTTACGATCGCACTTGAACTTTGATACTACAACGCGTCCCAGAGACTATTATCACCATTCCAACATTACCATTGGACTCCATGGGTCAGAAAACATCGGGGTAAACACCAAAATCTTGTTTCGAACTGCCAGAGAAGTTTACATAAATCGAAATTTAATTTTGCGAATTTCACAGGTTTGGTGACAACCATATTGAATTCTGAAACCATTATTAGTGACAGAGACTCAGCAATATCTTTAGAATATCCTCTGATCAGAACATATGGGGGTAGATACCAAAACGTATGCCAGATCATTAGCTGAAATATTGCAAGAAAACGTTACTCTGCAATTTTCACCGGTATTGATGGCAGCCATTTTGAATTTCGAGGCAGTCAACAGTCACACGGACCCTGCATTATCACCATTGGACTCCTTAGATGAGAGAACGTGGGGGTAGACACCAAAATTTTGCCTCTACTCGCAATAGCAGTTGAAATATAACTGGAAATGTGATTTTACGAATTTTCCGGGTTTTCGTGGCAGCCATATTGGCTTTTGAAATAACCAACAGTCACAGAGACTCAGCAATATCACCATTAGTTCCCTTGGGTCAGAAAACATGGGGGTAGACACTGAAATCACCAACGTAGGTGCAGTAGAAAACTCGCTAGGTCAATTTTAAGCTATTTCGCGTTTAAATGGCAGCCATCTTGGATTTTTGGGAAAACCCCCCATGGGATTGATGGGGACTTTTTTGTGGGTTATCTATATGGTCTCCAGAGTCAATGCGCAAAAATTCAGCTTTGACACCCAAATGTCTACCTTATGGGCTTTTTCGACCTAATTTTGGTAGCCTAATGCGCCCAGACAAATACAAGTACTTCCAGACAGTGCTGATTTGGCATGTTTTATCGTCCACTATTGCCCAAAGCAAGATTTATCCAGTTTCAGCAACAGCAAAGACATCAAAGACGTGTCCCTGTGGTTTCTCTGTGATACGTTCTGATTTCAGTATAAGTGGTGTTATGTTTTGAGGTCTGCGAATGATGTTCCCAGCAATCACACACAAAAACAAACACGGGGAATAAGTTTTAAAGTTTAATGTTAAAACAAATTATATATTTACAGACACATGAAAACCCCAATTTAGAATATACACACTATAATCCCCAACCACTTACGTGAAATATCCCTCCCTGGAACTTGGAAGACGTTTAAATGAAATACAAAATAAGTCCAAAACACGTGGGCCGTAGTCCGCCCAAAGACCGCTTGTCGGTGCGTTGTATGTGTGTCCACTCAGGTCGGCTGCTGGCTTGCATCTGCTGGACCGCAGTGCTGCTATACGCTGGCTCGGCTCTGCTCAGCTCGACTGACGCGCTCCACTTGAGTGGCTCTGTTGTCATACCTGAAACAAAGAGTACATTCCCACCCCATAGCGGCCGTACAAACGAATATACCATACCCACAAAATAAACACAGATACCACCCCCATATAATGAAATAAGCGGTCGTAACATTCCCCCCCCCCCCCCCCCTTGAAAGAATAAAGTTGAAATTTTTAAACTTTATGACCTTCAAGACAACTAGAGACCCAAACTAACTATATTTACAAGTCCGAAACTAAATTCTGGACAAGGCATCAGCGACAACATTGTCTTTTCCTTTGATATGCCGGATCTCGAGATTGAACTCTTGGAGGAACAACGACCACCTCAACAACCTTTGGTTCTTATTTTTCATTTTCATGATGAAAGTTAAGGGATTATGGTCCGTGTAAACGACCGTTTTGTGCGGAGAAGCACTCAGGTATACTTGAAACTGCTGGAGAGCCATGACAAGTGCTAGAGTTTCCTTCTCGATAGTGGAGTAATTACGCTGGTGCTTGTCTAACTTCTTAGAGTAATACCCTACGGGATGCTGCACATCCCCACTATCCAACTGCAACAAAACAGACCCAACACCCATGTCACTGGCGTCAACCTCTAAGGTGAATGGACGACCAACATCTGGAGCAGCTAGAACGGGCTCACAAGCCAGGAGTGACTGCAATGCTTTGAATGAGTGTGAGCAAACTTTGGACCATGTGAACTTCACATCTTTACAGAGGAGATTCGTTAACGGAATGGCCAACACAGCAAAATTCTTGCAAAACTTCCGGTAATAACCTACCATCCCCAGAAACCTCAAGAGCTCTCTACGATTGTGCGGGACAGGATAAGCTAAGATGGCATCTACCTTGGCTTGCACTGGACAAACCTTCCCTTGACCTACCACATGCCCAAGGAATACAACGGTTGCTTTCACGAACTCAATCATGTTGTTGCCATGAATCGCTACAGAGGACAATGTCATCTATATAGGCAGAACACCCTGGGATACCACTAACTACTCCATTGACAAGTCTTTGAAACGTGGCGGGCGCATTTTTCATACCAAATGGCATCACTTTATATTGGAATAACCCTTCAGGAGTGACGAAGGCAGAAATCTCTCTAGCCCGTTTTGTTAATGGCACCTGCCAGTAACCCTTCAGGAGGTCGAACTTAGTTACATAAGATGCATGACCAACAGAGTCAATGCATGTATCCACTCTTGGTATTGGATACGAATCGGTTTTTGTGACCTTGTTAACCTTTCTGAAGTCGGTACAAAATCTGAATGACCCGTCTGGTTTGGGAACCAGCAAGCAAGGTGAACTCCAAACACTAAAGCTACGTTCAATGAGGTCATTATCAAGCATGTACTTGACTTCCCTATGCATATGTTCTAGTTTGACTGGGTTAGTGCGATAAGCTACCTGTTTAATGGGTGAAGCATCGCCCACATCCACATCATGGAAAAGCACACTTGTTCGGCTTGGAACATCAGGGAATAAATGCACATACTGTTTAATAAGCTCCACCAGATCATGCTGTTCAGCTGGAGGCATGTGTTCTACTTCATCGAAAGATTAGCAAGAACATCAGAGTTTTTCAACTTATTGTCATAAGATGGACAACCCACATCTACACCTACATCAACTTGCGGCTGTGTTTCATGTGAGCTAGAAGCCATGACAGACTTTGACACATCAGAATCAGGCGTGTTGTAAGCTTTAAGCATATTAATGTGGCAAAGTTGACGAGTTTTACGTCGATCAGGAGTCTTAACAATGTAATTAACATCACTGACTTTCTTGTCAATTTCATACGGACCACAGTACCTGGCCTGAAGTGGATGTTTTGGAACGGGGAACAACACTAACACTCTGTCCCCTGGACTGAAACTCCTTGCCACTGATCTACGATCATACCAAGCCTTCATTTTTCCTTGGGCTTGAAGCAAGTTTTCCCTTGCAAGCTCGTTAGCTTTTAACAACTTTTCCTTGAAGTTGGACACATAGTCCAAGAGTGAGACATCATCATCTTCACTCAAGCCTTCATCATCTTCTTTGTACACCTTGAGTGGACCTCGAACATTGTGTCCAAACACCAACTCAAATGGCGAGAACCCTAGGGACTCTTGCACTGCTTCCCTGGCAGCAAACAATAGGAGATGTACTCCTTCATCCCAGTCTCGACCAGATTCAAGACAAAACGTCTTTATCATGTTTTTTAGGGTTTGATGAAACCTCTCGAGTGCACCCTGAGACTTGGGGTGATATGCAGAGGATGTAACATGTTCAATCCCGAGTTGTTGTGTCATTTGTTTGAACACCTTGGAAGTGAAGTTAGAGCCCCGGTCTGACTGAACGACTTTCGGCAGACCGAACGTGGAACAAAACTTCACTAGAGCCTTTGAAACATTACGTGCCGTGATGGACCTTAAGGGAACTGCCTCAGGAAATCTAGTTGATGCACACATAAGCATGAGTAAATACTGATTTCCGGACTTTGTTTTAGGCAAGGGTCCAACACAGTCAATCCACACTCGAAAAAATGGTTCCTCAAAGGCCGGAACAGGCTTCAGTGGAGCCTTTGGAATGGTCTGATTGGCTTTACCTACGACCTGACATGTGTGGCACCTTTTACAGAAGGCACTAACGTCCCGCCTCATACTAGGCCAATAGAAGTGTTTTAGTATCTTGGAATGAGTCTTTGTCACACCAAAGTGTCCTGACATCGGAGATTCATGAGCAACTGACATAATGTCCCTGCGGCATTGAGTGGGAACCACCACCTGATACACTGTCTGCCATTGTTCATCAACAGGCGCATCTGGTGGCCGCCACTTCCGGACAAGAACTCCTGACTTGAAGAAATAACACACACCACTCTCAACTGACTCCTCCTCAGTAACCGCACGAGCTATGAGAGGTCGGAGTTGAGGATCTTTATTTTGAAGTGTTATGAAATCTTCTCGTGTCAGAGTTCGTTCTTGCTCATGACCTTCATTCACACCGAGACTGGAATCCTTCTCAACTTCAATACTAGAAGACCCTGACGGAACAACAATATCATTCATCATGAAAGTATCGGACAGGTCGAAACTATCAACTACCAACTGACCATCGTCATCGTGATACACTATTGGCTCCTTATTCAATTTCGATGCCATTGCTCTTGTCACAGCACAAGAAGGGAAAACAGTGCTTCAGTGCTATCCTGTGTGACTGGTTCTTTAGTCACACATGGGCTTGGAAGCACTCTCCCCTTAGCGAGGTCATTACCCAGAATCAAAGATATTCCTTCAATAGGTAACCGTGACATAGCACCTACAACCACAGGTCCTGAAATGAAATCGGATACCAGATCCACTGTATGGAGTGGTACTGGCATGCAACCCATCTCCACGCCTTGAATGAGCACACTGGAATTCTCTGAGCTTTCATCAGACAAAGGAAGGACCTCTTCTAACAACAGGGACTGGCTAGCACCTGTATCCCGAAGGATCTTTACTGGCTTGGCGCTACCTTTTTCACCAGACAAAGACACAAAACCATCGGATACAAAAGGCAAAAACTCCTCACGGACCAAGTCCTCTTTAACTGGAACTACTTTGTCATTGACACTCAAAACGGTTGGATTCGATTCCATGCACACATCGCTACTCTTGATAGACACTAGGGCGTTTGGGGACGACTTTCCTTTTCCCTTTTTCTTTTGCAAAGCAAAACACTTTGAAATATCATGCCCTTTTTTCCTGCAGTAACTGCACACGAGAACAGACTTGAATGGCACTTTGGGGCCTGAACTAGCAGGATCACGTACGTTCCCTGAACTAGGACTAGGAACTTTCTTGTCAGTCTGCGGTGCCTTTTTGGGAAACGACTTGTGAGTGAGTGCATACTCATCTGCCAATGCTGTGGCTTCACTTAAAGTCTGAGTTTTGTGCTCAGCCAGGTACGTTTTCAGATCATCCTTGACATACCTTTTGAACTCCTCAACCAGAATGATTTGGCGAAGCTTTTCAAAATCCTGACCAACTTCCTGTGAAACACACCACCTATCAAACAAAACTTCCTTATCACGACCAAACTCTACGACAGTCTGACTGTCTGATTTTTTTAGACTTCGAAACTTTTGCCGGTAAGCCTCTGGTACCAACTCATAGGCCTGTAACACTGTTTTTTTCACACAGTCATAGTTAGCACTTTGTTGAGGGGACAATGCAGAATATACTTCTTGTGCCTTCCCTGTGAAAACACTTTGCAACAATAACGGCCAGAAAGCTTTCGGCCATGAAAGAGTATTTGCAACCTTTTCGAAATGCTGAAAATACTTATCTACATCACCCTCATTGAAACGTGGAACTAGTCTGATTTGTCTGGTAGGATCAAACTGTGACTGCGAAAAGACTCCTTTTTCGTGAGCTTTGAGTTCTAAATCTTCAAGTCGAAACTGCATTATGGAGCTCTTCTTGTTTCACTTTAGCCTCGAGTTCCTTCTCACGATAACGTGCTTCCAGTTCAAGCTTCTTAAGCTCAATAAGATGACTTGGTGGGGCTTCATCAGATACAAGAGAATCAGACGACAAAATTTGTTTTTTCACCAACGCTTCAACAATCTTTCTTTTAATTTCTGCTTTCCTAACACCACTAGGAACATCGACTCCATAATGACGTACAATCTCTAACAGGTCGACTTTTCGACAACCGTATAACCGTTCAACAGTGGGATCATCTACAAAGGACTGTAAGTCAAAACTCTCGACAGTGGACATGGCAGCTGTTACAAATGAGTACTAGTCCCTATTTTCAATGACAACGGAAATTCCACTCTGAGAACCAACAAGTTCTTACGAACAGAATACCACTTTTCAAGTAAGTATTTAGCCAAGTACAAGAATGATGCAATATCCAAGAAAGTAGTTTCAATTATACATGTACATACACATATTTGGTAAAGCAAAAGTCTGACGTTATGTGCACTTTGCACAAAAAGTAAACGAGTAAACGAATTACTAGTGTGTTTCCTTTGAGTCACGACTTGTGACAAGTAATTCGGTATAATTTATTGAATGAATGAATGAATGAATGAATGAATAAATGAATGAATGAATTAAAAATCTTCAAGGCGCTTTTAAGCCTCAAACGACAGACGTAGCCAACAAAAGTCACAATATGTGACAAGTTCCTTAGAACTGAGAAATATGAAACCACAAAGTCACCTTGTTGTAACAGTCCGCTTTGGACACTCAAAATGTATCACCTAAAAGTCACGTGTTGTACCGTAACTTGTTGATATAATTAACCAACAAAATATTCAATTGAATATCATTCTAAGTTCAGCCTAAGTCTGAACAAAATATAGACTTTGTTGTCAACAATATGAGACGAAGCCAGAGCCGACAATACAATGGTGCGACAAAGCGTCAATACTAAAACTATACACTAGTATTTAAGCAAGAAGTGTTATACAAAATTACGTGACATTGCCGCACCAATGCATAGAGTATATGGAAAAATGTTCTGTTAAGTTTGTATTTCTGTCAGAGGAGGGGTACAACTGACTTATTTAAATATACTACCAAAAATAGGGACCGTTTAGAAGTAATTGTGTGATTTTAACTTGGTACTGGAGCAGTTGTTTTCGTGAATGACTGCCGCAAAACCCAAACACAGACCTAGGGCGAAATCCGCTCTTTCAGAAAATACCCTAATTACTACGATTACTCCATAGTATACCGGTTACTACCCGGATTCTCCACCACTGTTATGTTTTGAGGTCTGCGAATGATGTTCCCAGCAATCACACACAAAAACAAACACGTGGAATAAGTTTTAAAGTTTAATGTTAAAACAAATTATATATTTACAGACACATGAAAACCCCAATTTAGAATATACTCACTATAATCCCCAACCACTTACGTGAAATATCCCTCCCTGGAACTTGGAAGACGTTTAAATGAAATACAAAATAAGTCCAAAACATGTGGGCCATAGTCCGCCCAAAGACCGCTTGTCGGTGCGTTGTATGTGTGTCCACTCAGGTCGGCTGCTGGCTTGCATCTGCTGGACCGCTACGCTGGCTCGGCTCTGCTCAGCTCGACTGACGCGCTCCACTTGAGTGGCTCTGTTGTCATACCTGAAACAAAGAGTACATTCCCACCCCATAGCGGCCGTACAAACGAATATACCATACCCACAAAATAAACACAGATACCACCCCCATATAATGAAATAAGCAGTCGTAACAGTGGCCATACGGATGTTGCTATACCAAATGCTTTCGATCCCGCCTGAACTGCCTCTATATAATAGAGCGTTATGCGGGAACGCTATGACTTGTCTATACATTCGATTATCATTATGCGCTACAAAGGTTCGATTAATATTGCGAGTATTGTTTATATCGTTCATGCGTGATTATACTTTTGCGCTGCGTTCAATCTTTGAATTGTTCCGATTATTATTCCGATAATTTCTACATAATATTCCCTGCTAATATTCTCATGTAGTAATAAGTAATTGTAATAATAACCTGTTTATCATTATCACCATGACTTCATATCATTGCTGACCAATCACGAATCGACGCGGACTGTAACCGTCCAATCAGATTTAACTATCTGTGGCGGGCCATAACACTATGATATGGACCGGACTAGTGGTCAGTCTCATCTCAGCTGTCCACGCAGACAGACGGACGGACAGGGACCGGTCAGGCATTAACACAACACGTGGGAAGTTTCACGGCAGTATACGCCGGGACATGTTTATTTCTACTAAAAGTGGAAGTACTCACGGGGTATGTGAATTATTGTGATTTAAGTGAATTATGGTAACCATTTAATGTATTAATGATTGGAATTCATTAAATACCGCATTATTGAAATATTATTGCAGTAACGGATATCCCAAGTCCAAACGTGGGATTCAATTCATATTTTGTTATTAACTTTGTGTATATTCTGTTGCTGTATATTTACACTATTTTTATACATTTTATAGGTTTGTTGTTAATAAACAATTTAAAAACTCAGCCGAGTCGAGCCTGTTCACATGTGGCGCTGCGAGCACTCGACTGTCGATACTAGTCATCACGCTGACAGAGCTGACAACCCCGTGAGGTCCCGTGCAAGACCGTTTTCCCGCCTGCCGCTACGTGTTGCCCACGACCGCCCGTTGAGAGCCACGTCTACACGTGCTGGGTCGCCGCCACTGCCGCCGCCACGTGCTGGGTCGCCGCCACTGCCGCCGCCACGTGCTGGGTCGCCGCCACTGCCGCCGCCACGTGCTGGGTCGCCGCCACTGAGGCCTACCTGTATCGTCGCCGCGAGAAGCCCTGCACTGTTCAGGTGCAGTGCCTGACGTGTCCAGGAAGCCGTCAGGACCTGCCAGACTACGTGTTCACTCTCACGCCGCATCGTCCTTCGAATCTCGACACCGCATCACTACGTAAGGAGCACCAGTCATCGCCGCGCTACGACCGCCGTTTTCTTCGTGCACGCATGCTTCATTTCTACGCTTCGTTCATAGATAAACGAATCTGTGTTCTGTTGGTGAGTCAAGTGCGCTCTACATCGATCGTTCGAACGAACAGTAAAATTGTTTAGGCCTATATTCGGTAAACTGACGTTTCTGCTGTCTATTGTGAGATTTTACATGTTGTAGGTACTTGTAGTTTCATAAATTTTGGTACCAGTATTTTACAATTGGTATAATTTTCGTAATAAATATGTAGGTAATTTTCTGGGCCCATATTTGAAACCGGTTTATTAAAAAAAAAAAAAAACTATTTTGGGGTTGGATTTTGAAGTTTTGTGCTTCTACGCTTGATTATATACCATATAGGTTAGTTTAACTATGTTGCAGGCTACGTTAGTTTGACCGACTGACTGACATTTGACTATACTGTTTGACATTCTGATATTCATCTGTTCGTTTCATCATCATTGTCATCTTTTCGTATTTAAGTTCTCACGTAGTTAAAAATGGCCAAGTCAGAAACAGATGCGGGTCGTGAATCCGACCGTCCTGCGGAGGAAAATAATCAATTACGCGAGAAAATTTCAAGCCTCGAGCGCGAGCTTGAAATCACCCGAGTGCGTTATGATCAGGAAGTTCAGAAGCGCAATGATCGTCCACTTTTCGTCGGTAGAGATAAAAAGATAAAAACTTTCTCTATGAAAGACGATTTTGACGAGTGGTATGAAAACATCGTTCATTACATGGAACAGCGTTTCACGTCTGACAAAGATAAGAAGGAATTTCTTCTTGATCATTTGGATAAAGAACCTAAACTCGAATTGAAGGTACACCATGATTTGACCAGAATTTCGGTTTCTGAAATCTTGCACCAGCTGAAACAAATATTCGGCACTAAAGAGTCTGTTATACAGCTTAGACAACAGTTTTACGGTCGTAAACAGTCTTGTTCCGAGTCGCTGGACGAGTACGCTTATGCGTTAATGAATCTTGGCGCGACTTTGCAGAAATTAGACGAAGAAAGCTTGTCTGATGTTGATAACACTCTGAAACAAACTTTTGCCGAGGGCGTCTTTGACCCCAAATTGAAACGGGAATTACGTCGTTTGAATGAAGAGCGTTCAGGCATGAAATTTTGGGAACTACGCGATCGTGCCAAGGCATGGCTAGAAAGTGACGTCGCAGACGCTTCACAGGAGTCTGTCAAAACCGCGGATAGCGCTGCCGCTGCGTTACATGGCGCGACGTCTGGTGACGTTTCCGATAAATTAGTCCAATTATTGGAAAAACACGATAAAGCGATTGATGATTTAAAACAATCTGTTCTTTCTAAAACAGCTGGGAAACAGTCGTTTCATCACTCTGACGGCAACCGAGGTAGATATCGCGGTAGAGGACGCAGGCGTGGTTTTCACCGGTCCTCGGGATCCAGTCGTCATGATTCCAAGTCTGCTGCTGCTGCTGACGAAAACAAGGAGGACGAAGGTAATTCTTACTCTTGTTTTTATTGTAAGGGCCCGAATCATTTGCAGCGAGACTGTCTAAAGCGCAAATTAGACAGAAAATCTAAAGCAGGCAAAGGTGCACAATTTGATAGGAATCAGTCAAACTAGAATCACTCGGTGTAGAGAGCCGTGCAACGAGTGGTGATGATCGAGGCTCGCCCAGAACTGAACCGCCTGTAAAACTACAGCATATTGTGGGTAGATGTCCCATCGTGACGGCCAGTATTTCTGGTGTTTTGGCCAAATGTTTGGTAGATACAGGTTCGGAAGTAACAACAATTACAGATTCGTTTTATCGTCAGAATCTCATGCATTTGAACACGGAAAGTACTAACGGAATTTTGGTATTGAAAGCTGCCAATGGATCTACAATGCCTTGTACTGGTTTGCTAAAACTTGACATTGATTTTGCCGGTAAGCACTACGCTGATGTTTATGTACTGGTGGTACACGATCCTGAAGATCCCGTGACTAGAGAACGTAAGTTAGCAGTTCCCGTTGTTCTAGGTTGCAATTTCCTGAGGATTGTTGGTGATACTATGCCAAACCAGTCCGATGATTTGGAATTGAACAAGGTATTCAATTTGTTGCAACAGGAACAGCGTGTGAAAGAGAAACTACGTCAAAAGTTATCTACGTCTGATAATGGAGTATTAGGTCTCGTGAAGACGAGGGGTAAAAACGTGCTTATTCCAGCAGGTACTGCTAATATCATAACGTGCACAACTCGTGCTGTATCGGATAAGTATGTGCTCGTTGAAGGGATAAATTGCAGTTCTGTCCCAGCAGGTATTGTTGTATACCCTACGTTATCGTCGGTAAATCGAGGTTCTGTCAATGTCCCTGTCATAAATTATGGCGAAAATAGCGTTGTGTTCAAATCGGTGCAAACTATTGGCAAAATTGTAGCTTGTGATGAGATGTTGCCGGATTTGGATTTCCAGGTCGATGAGTCTGTTCCGGATCAGTCTGTCTTACTAGTGGATTTTTCTTGTTCACAACAGATTGGAGATACGGGTATTGATGTTGAAGTTGGCGTCAATTTGGAATCACAGGACAAGGCCAAGTTAAAATCTCTGTTGTCTAGATATAAGGATGTTTTTAGCAGGAACAATGATGACATCGGATTTACTGATGTTGTGAAGCACCGCATTTCCACAACAGATGATATTCCGATCAAACAACCCGATCGTCGTGTTCCACCCAACTTAATTCCGGAAGTCAGGAAAGTTTTGCAAGAGTGGCTTAAAAAGGACATTATCAGAGAAAGCGATAGTCCGTATGCTTCTCAAATGGTTATTGTTCGGAAGCGCGATAACAGTATTAGGCTATGTGTAGGTTATCGTAGTCTCAATAAGAAAACCGTCAAGGACGCGTATCCTTTACCGCGCATAGAGGAATCTATCGAGAAGTTAAAGGGGTCCAAGTATTTTTCGTCCCTCGACCTTACACAAGGGTATTTGCAAGTTGCTTTACACGAGGATGACAAGCACAAGACGGCTTTCCGCGCTCTTGGGTCTCTTTATGAATTCGAACGTCTACCTTTTGGTCTCTGTAATAGTCCGGCTACCTTTTCTCGGTTGATGGGTAAAACGTTTGGTGATTTGTGTCTGGATGATAACCTTGTCATATACTTGGATGACATTTTGGCCTACAGTTCCGATGTAGATGGCATGTTGAAAACCCTAGAGAATGTTTTTCAACGTTTGCGAGCTCACGGTTTGAAGCTCAAACCGAGCAAGTGCCATTTGTTCAAGGAAAGTGTGGTTTATCTAGGTCATACGGTTTCAGCGAAGGGCGTCCAGACTAATCCCGAGAAAGTCCGTGCAATTGAGGAGTTCCCTGTTCCCAAGACAGAGAGAGAACTCAGGTCGTTTGTGTCGTTGTGTGGATACTATCGTCGTTTCATTCGTAATTTTGCTCAGATATGTTCACCTCTGTATGCTCTATTTTCCAAGACCACGAAGGGAAAAACGCCTAAGACGGGAATTGTGTCCAGGTGGACAGAGGAGCATCAGTACATTTTTGATTTGCTGAAACAGAAACTAACGAACGCTCCGATCTTGGGGTTTCCTGATTTTAATTTACCGTTCATAGTAGAAACAGATGCATCACTGAAAGGTTTAGGTGCTGTCCTGTCACAAAATCAGAATGATAAAAAGGTTGTCATTGCGTATGCAAGTAGAACTCTCAAAGAAAGCGAGAAAAGCATGAAAAATTACAGCTCCACCAAGCTAGAGATGCTTGCTGTTATGTGGGCAGTAACCAAGAAATTTAGAGATTATCTCTATGGTAATTTCTTTACGTTGCTCACTGACAATAACCCGCTCAGTCATATGTTGAATACAAAGAAGACTGCAATTGAAATGAGCTGGCTTACAGAATTGTCAGAGTTCAATTTTGAAATGAAGTATCGCTCAAAGAAGCATAACGCAAACGCTGATGCCTTAAGTCGTTATCCAGTACAGGATAGTCCTGATGTATGTGAAATCACGTCAGAACTAACTAATTCTACTGATGTCTGTTCTCCATCTCGCTTAGATGATGAACTATTATCTGAGTGTGTAAATAATCTGATTACTACTGATTACTCATATATAGCTTTGTGCTCATCTCTTTCGTTTTCTTCGATAGATGTATCTCGACTGCAGCAGGACGATACAGACATCCACAAGGTCACGCAATACGTGGAGTCTAAGGAGAGACCGCCACGAGATCGACTTAAACAGGAATCAACAAAAGTCAAGCAGCTATTGACAAAATGGGATCAACTGACTGTCGTTAACGGTATACTTTGCAGGAATATACTGGACAATGGTGTTCAGATAACACAAATTATTCTTCCAAACTGTCTTCAAAATTTGGCTTTGAATCATCTCCATGATAAGAATGGTCATCAAGGTATAGATCGTACCTTTTCTTTGGTAAAACAGCGTTTCTATTGGCCAGGTTACTATAAATTTGTCCAAAATTACTGTAATTCTTGTCTGAGGTGTAAAGTTGCCAAGGCGCCTGTTCCGAAAATCGTAAATAAAATGTGTCATCTTTTGGCTTCTAAACCGTTATCGTGTGTCGCCATAGATTTTACTCTATTGGAATCGTCTACGTCAGGTGTAGAAAACGTGTTGGTTATGACGGATGTGTTCTCAAAGTACACGTTAGCAATCCCTTGCAAGGATCAAACTGCTTCAACTGTGGCAAAAGTCTTAGTAAAAGAATGGTTTCTCAAATTAGGCGTGCCTGACAGGATCCATAGCGATCAAGGACGATCCTTTGAAAACAAAATTATCGCTGAACTATGCAAGATCTACGGAATTAAGAAGACGAAAACTTCTCCTTATAGACCAGAGAGTAATTCTCAGTGCGAGAGATTCAATAGAACTATGCATGATCTCTTGAGAACTCTGCAACAGGAACAAAAACAGAATTGGCCCAAGTATCTACCTGAATTAGTGTATAGTTACAATTATACGCCGCATGCTAGCACTAATTTTGCTCCGTATCAGCTATTTTTTGGCCGGAAACCGCGACTCCCGTTAGATAACATTCTAGGTGTTTTGCAGAATGATGATAGTTCTGTAAATGTTGATATATACGTGTCTCAACACCACAAGCGTTTGCAGCAGATGCTTGAGCAGGCAAACAGACGTTTGAATCAGAAAGCAGCCGAAAGGAAGCAACGTGATGACGTTAAAGCCAAGGAGACTGAACTACCAGTCGGTACTAAAGTTCTGCTTCGCAACAGAGTCAAAGGTCGGAATAAAATTCAAGATTTTTGGGATTCCGTACCTTACATCATTGTGGAGAAATTGTACGACGGTGACCACAGTGCATATAAAATAATGGAATTAGACGGTAATGGTAAAACTAAAATCGTCAATCGAGTCGATATGCTCGAATATTCTCAGCATCTTCCAAATTCCACAGATCCTGATAATGTTTCAACTTCGGAAGATTCATCTGATGATGAATTTGTAGCTTACAGTGTAGTTAAATCACCGCCGCAGAGTGATGTTGAATTTGCTTTACCCAGACCCGCTCGAGAAATTCAGCAACCACAAGAACCAGTGAAACAGAAGAAACCGATACAACCAGCTGTGCGTCGTTCAACCAGGAAAACCGCTGGAAAACATAGTAATCCAAGGAATGAGCCTAGATCAGTATTGTCTAGAGAGCGACAGTTATCTTCATTTGCTTCTGCAGTGAATCAATTGGGAGCAACACTGAGTCAAAACCTTGGAAAAATTCTGAGTGATGGTTATGATCGCGTTTAGCTTATTAGCTGAGAGACCACATGAACTTGTATATATAGATAAGGATGTAAACCCTATATCTGAATAAATTGATTATATGTATACTTGTATATGCGTTATTTTCTTTGCACATGAGGACATGTTAATCCACCGCTACCACCACATATAATAGAGCGTTATGCGGGAACGCTATGACTTGTCTATACATTCGATTATCATTATGCGCTACAAAGGTTCGATTAATATTGCGAGTATTGTTTATATCGTTCATGCGTGATTATACTTTTGCGCTGCGTTCAATCTTTGAATTGTTCCGATTATTATTCCGATAATTTCTACATAATATTCCCTGCTAATATTCTCATGTAGTAATAAGTAATTGTAATAATAACCTGTTTATCATTATCACCATGACTTCATATCATTGCTGACCAATCACGAATCGACGCGGACTGTAACCGTCCAATCAGATTTAACTATCTGTGGCGGGCCATAACACTATGATATGGACCGGACTAGTGGTCAGTCTCATCTCAGCTGTCCACGCAGACAGACGGACGGACAGGGACCGGTCAGGCATTAACACAACACGTGGGAAGTTTCACGGCAGTATACGCCGGGACATGTTTATTTCTACTAAAAGTGGAAGTACTCACGGGGTATGTGAATTATTGTGATTTAAGTGAATTATGGTAACCATTTAATGTATTAATGATTGGAATTCATTAAATACCGCATTATTGAAATATTATTGCAGTAACGGATATCCCAAGTCCAAACGTGGGATTCAATTCATATTTTGTTATTAACTTTGTGTATATTCTGTTGCTGTATATTTACACTATTTTTATACATTTTATAGGTTTGTTGTTAATAAACAATTTAAAAACTCAGCCGAGTCGAGCCTGTTCACATCTATATGACAGATAGCATCTCGCATATCCTCTGAGTCACATCCTGTGCCACTCAACAATGTTTCTCTACAAGGTGTGAAGTTAATTGGACATGACATTTTAAACATCCTGCTTTGACTCATTTTCTCCTGCATTTTTCCTGAGATCGAGACTTGTTCGCTCCAGTGATTCATTCCAGTTTGATCCGTGTTTTGTCCAAGATATATGCTCTCTGGCTTTAATAAATTCTTCACTGTCCTGACTTTCACTCTGCTCTGGGTTTTCTCCTGATGGTCCAGCTGTAGCTGTGTTTGGCTTATCATTCTTCGACTCATTGTTGGATGATACCTGTGTAGTTGTAGTCGAGTCTGGTGCTTTGCTTTGAGTACCAAGTGGCTTTCGCGAATCTTGTGTTGTCGTGGTCTCTTGTGATGTCATGACACCTAGGCGCCACATATCAGGTGACAAACTGTGTACTTCACCAGTCTCTGCCACTGAGTAGGACTCTGGAAGATGCTCATACACACCCCCAGGATAGTGCTGGAAATCTATCACTATGACTTGTCGTCGTTCTGTGAGATGTTCAAATGATTTCTTTACCTTGATGAAATGTATTTCCCAGTCTCTCCCACGTTCTGGTGTTCTGCTGCCATCACCCCACAACCTTGGACGTCCTGAGTTGTCTTGCTGCAAGTGTTGTTCAAGGAATGTTGCCAGCTGTTCTTCCTCGTCTTCACTTATGACTTGCCCTCTGATTTTGTTGTTTCCTGTCTTTTTGTCTTCTTCCACACCAAGGACAATGTATCCACCCTGGGGCATGTTTGGCAAAGCAAACAATGTTTTGGAAGTCCGCTTATCTCCAAGTCTTTCCTTGATGTCTTTAAGATCTTTGGCTGCTTTCCAGAATATATACTCTACATTTGGACCTTTTGGCGTGCTCACTGTATCGCCGTAATTTACTTTCTGGTTCACACGCAGGGGAATGGGAATTGGTTGTTGTGATGTGCGAAATGTTATATCCTGGATACTGTCAACATCATTGACTTGATTGATGCTGGCAAATCCACGATCAAATAGACCACTTCTCATTGTTATCAATTTGTCTGATTTTGCGACATGCAAAATGAGGGGATATGATGCTGAGAAGTGCACACAACGTGTAATTATATGTCTTGGTATGAAAGTTAACAAAACATATTCTAGGTTGCACTTCCACTTGTCCAGGGTGTCCTCAGTTGGTTGTGAGGCATCTTTGTTCCGGATTTCAATGATGCCACCTGATGTGTTCAGAAGCGCTGTGAGTATCTGCTTCAGGTGCGTCACTCCTTGATCGTCCTTCAATTTCTGGTTGAAGTTCACAGGTATTCTGAAGCAGTATTCAGCACGGGTCTGGTGAGACAATGTATTGCGTCTGGTGTTGTCTGGTGAGACAATGTATTGCGTGAGATGAGGCACCAGTGTAGATGCTGCAGGTCCTTCAATCACATGTCCTCTGCAATTGTTGAATGTTAAAATCAAATATAATATTGACAAATAAAATGTTTGAATTTATATTCGCTTGAATATCAAAATATATTGATATATGGATAGTAACTATTTGTTAAATAATAGTGTGTCAACATCTGATACACTTCGAGATATATCTCTACACAATATTTTTTATGTAGAAAGGAATGAAACAAATAATCATCTGGAAAAAAAATGGTGGAGCTCACACAACGTTTCACAAGATATATATTATAGGGATTTGGTGTATGTCAAGGGCTGATGAAAGTTCATCAGTGTTTATCTTATTTGAATAAGGGAATAATACATAATTTATTCATATGTTGAGAGTTTCTAGGAAAACAAATCACACCAAGGAACTTTCACCACATAAATACCTCGAGTAATTCACATGTACATCACCCCGCTATCACTTGAGCGAATATGATTGTGTGGTGTTACCCGTAATATAGGTTTTACTGTATTTGGTCTCCATGGTAACCAAGCGGGATTGTCCATGCGCAGTATGATTGGTACCATTAAGCCAAAGATGACTTTTATTCATAGATCATGTCACAAGCTCACAATAACGTAGTAGCAAATATTACACACATAATGGTATATTTTGGAATGTCAAATGTTGCAAGAATAGGGGGACTAAACAAAAATGCTGAGAATTGGCATATCCATGGACAAACTATTCCCCAGTGATGGTGGACGAAACAGAATAACAGTGAGGTCACGAAATCTAGTTTTTTTAAAATTATCATTAGCAAATTGGACAATAAAGCTGGGTTTCATGAGCAAAAGTTATTCGGGAGCCATGGTTCACAACACACAATCCGTGGGTTGTCCATGGTGATGAGTTTCATGAACCTAGATTATTTCCATCCTGTCAACAGGTGGTCTGAAACATACAACTCTAACTTATTTCCTGTACGTGTTATCAATTACTGCTGAAAACATTTTATATCTTGTCAGGCATTTGATAAGAATTAGTTTGAAAACGTGTTTTCAGAGGTGGACTTAACTTCTTCTGAATAAAGACACAGTTCTGTTTTACATTATGTGTTTATTTTCAATTATATATCTGTTTTCTTCAGCCAGTTTGAGAACAACCTCTTTCTCTAGTGCAGACAAATTAGCCCAACTAAACTAGCACTCCTTGGACATGTATGTGTGACGAAAACTGTTCAAATGGAATAGCCAGAGTACATCATCGCCTTCCATCAAGTGACACTTTTCATTCAAGTTGGAGCTCACGCAATCGGCGTTTAATTTGAGCACATGGAACCCAACTTGGATAATTTTTGACACGATTTGACACGGTTTTGGTGAGCAAAATCCGGGGATATTAAATCGTGGATTACTGAAACCTCAGATTGCGCATAAACCCAGGCTTGTTGAAGATGGTTTCCAGAAATTGGTTTCACTTTGTTTTTTCCCCAAAGATTAAGACAGCTTACCGTACAATATATGTATTAAACTTTAGACGTTACCCATTTTGTCGTGTGACCTTGAAAATAAGGTCACTGGTCAAATTCAAGGTCCGAGAATATACAGCATACAATCATTTCATACAGGTACACAATTGATTGCTAGCTGTAATTTCAATAATAAGAGATATATCAACAATTTCGTCCATGACCTTGAGAATGAGGTCAAAGATCGAATTCAAGATCAGAATATATTTGTATATCATTTCCTATATGTCCACGATTGATTCCCAAGCTATAAAGTCAATAAGAAGCGAGATATTAGTCATTTTGTCCTGTGACGTTGTAAATTAGGTCAAAGGTCAAATTCTAGGTAAAGAGACTATTCAGCATTTATCATTTCCTATACGTCCACAATTGATTCCTAAGCAGTATAGTCGATAGTAAGCGGGATATTCGCCATTTTCACCTCTGAACTTGAAAATAAGGTCAAAGGTCAAGTTCAATGTCATCAAAATATTTGGTATACACAAGTTTCTGTCCACAATTGATTCCTAAGCTGTAAAGTCGATAATAAGCGACATATTAGCCATTATGTGCAAGGACCTTGGAAATGATGTTAAAGGTCAAATTCAAGGTCACGGAAATATTCAGCATATATCATTTCCTATATATCCACAATTGATTTCTAGTCTATTCTCAATATTAAATGAAACATTAGGTATAATGTGTTCATTAATAGAGCATAGGGAATTTTACATTTGGAAAGTGGCATTTAGGCTTAAATGGTCCATTTCGAGCGATTCAAGGGCAACAAAACTTTCACACCTCACAGGGGTACATATGAGCAGTGTTATGCATCAATAACAAAAAAATGTTACATTACAAAAAAATGTAACTGAACTACTGTTTTTGAGAAATCGACAGTCGATGTCCAAAATTCGTCAAAAATGGGCACCATTTGGCAAGAATTGCGAAAATAAAAAAAATAAAAAAAGACCAACCTTTTGAAATATTTTAGGCATTATAGTGCAAAATTTTGGAAAGATTCGAATGTAAATTTATAAAAACTTAGATTGACAATGATGATCGACGACTACAGAATACAGGCACAATTCCATGGCAATAGGTTATTGTACCAAAGGTCCCATAACCTAAATAAAATTAATTTGGTCAGTGCATATTCGTCATCCATCAGAACATGTTTATAGTTTTCCGTTTTCATTCCATGAGACTTTAATGAATATGGTATATCACCTACATGAATGAAATACATGTATACCTGATATATCGGTCCCACACTGCATCCACTTGAAACGTTTCCCAAGGAGATTCCATTGGAGACAAGCATGCCATATTAGATGAGCATCGTATTAAATATTAACTTAAGCATGTTTCGGCGTCATTGTGAACTTTTTTTGTTGATTCATCATCTCTGGGTGCCACCTTGGCACCCTTGGAGAATTTTTTTCAGAACCGGAAAACAAAACGGCCACCACCGAATACCACTTTTTTTAAAAACTTTTTTGACAATATCTCTGCGTCTAGGCCACTTAGAAGTACAAACTACTACTAGATTTTCATGGTCAAGGAATCCAATTATATTACTGACAAACTTGTATATATAACATATTACTCGTTTTTCGAAATTCACGAACCTGATTTCTAAGAAAAGTATTTTTCTGTTCAAGTGATATGCTCTCTCCACTTTAAATTCCACCACTGGGTATCAGGGTTGGTGTTTCTATAGTAATGACCCAACAAACGATTTATGGTTTTAACTGATCGAATGTTACATGTAGCAACATTTTGGGTCATTGAAAAATCTTCATAGCTTGATCATTCAGTGTTTAGAGGGTCTGATTGGACAGCGGATCTAAAGAAAAACTTTCATTCAAGAACGATGTACATGTACATGCTGAAAAAAGCATTTTGTGATGGGGCAATACCATCAGTTTCGCAGCTGATGTGATCTTCTTTGCTATTTTCACCTTCCATACAGGATGTCGGTGAACAGACATCACTTCCCAGTTTGAAACATAACAGGAAGCAATGAAGGCAGTTGTTTCGGACATCAGTTTTGTTTGTTATGTTCCCAGTTGACCAAGTAAGTTGAGGTGATGTCCTCCCTTGGAAGTCTTTAATGGTTTGGTCTTCCCAATTCCCAAACAGATATCAGACAAAAAATAGCACAGTTGAGGACAATCGCAGCAACTTCACAGCCCTAATATACCCTTTGAGATGCTGTGAAGTTTACGTAATCATTGACAAACTCAGCTCAGCCTTCACAAGATAATACTTTTGCAAACAGTGTTCTCAGTATGACCTAAAACAAGGCTCGATTGGAGCCATTCATCCACTCTAGTGTTCTAGCCACCAGTCGCAGACCAGGGAAGGCTATTTCAATCTGGTTGTGTTGGGAATAATCGACTACTTGTAAATGTTGACAGATGTTTGATATTGTGCGAACTGCTGGTCGTTTGCTCGTTTGGTCCTTGTATGAGGCTCAGCTCGGAGGATGGTGGGCAATTCATTTACCATATTATGAAAAGAAGTTAGCTTCATTCCTCTTCTCCATTCGAGTAATATCCATCTGATGTCATTAGGTATAGCTGTAATGCTGTCTGAATGACGATATCATTGAGTTTATTTGCTAAAAATCTGGCCGTAGCTTGCTGCACCTTTTCAAGCTGGTTTTGTAGATTGGCCTGATATGGGCACCAGACCACACAGCAATATTCTATAAGGTGTCGGATGAGAGCGAAATAGGTATTTGGTTATATAGTTTGTCCCATCATTATTCTATGAAGGAAATCTGGCGCTGGAGTGGCCGTTGTGTACATCAAAGTGTGGGCAATCATCCTGTGATTGAAGTGACCTGCCATCTGTGGAATGTTGATGGGTAGCAATACGTTTTTGGCCAGGGAAATTTTTAAAATGAAAAAATCAGTGTTGAAAGTCATTTGCTTTTTGTGAAATCCAGCCTACCAGTCTGTCAAAGTCATTATGAATTAGCATGTGAGTTTGGTCTGTCATGGTCATTTAGCTCGAAATCCGTGTTGGCAGTCGACTAGGATATTGTGTTCATCAAGATAGTCCATCAAGTTGTTCACCAGAATATGTTCCACATCTTTGCAAATCATGGAAGTAAATGAGACAGGCCAGTACTGTAGCAATACTTTTATCACATCAATACTGGGAACATATAGCTTTCCGCTAGCATTCGCCAAACTGCTCAAACACATCAAAGTATAACGAAATGTATGTCAGGGGTGCATGCCTCGATTCAGGAGGGGAAGGGGTGTGACACTGTGTACTATCTGTTTGGCACTGGAAAAGAATTGAAACATTGGAAACCGTCAAGAGCAGAAATCACTTAATCTCACTTGGTCAATCAGGAGCAGATCTGATGTAAAGATGAAACGAATCTGATGTCAGAAAATCCTTGGCTGCCTATCATAGTTTCAAACTGAAAGTTGATATGTTTGTTCACCACCAGCCTATTGTGGCGATTTTGCCCAGAGATCGCAGCAGGTTTCTTTGTTGAACACTTTCTAGTTTTACGGCATTTTGTTTTGGTCGCTTCTGTTTGAAGCACGCGTTGCCCCGGGAACGCCCTCCCTCTAATCCTCTTATCCACTTTACTGAACACTGGCTGTTTACGTCATCTTTTGTGCTCTTGCCTCTAGCATAAATACTGTGGCCGCATTGTGTGTGGGCGGAGTAGTCTCAGAGACTGAGCACGACAGGTGAGCTCACGCCATGAGCTCCTTGTCTCTGTTTGGGTAAAGGCCAGTCAGGCCTCAGGGACGACTTCCATAGGGGGCCCAGGTGTGAAAGACCATTGCTGACTCGGGGGCTCACGCCCTGTGGATCACCGGTTTCTTCCCACTTGGGATAGTGCGACACAGGCTCTGGCAGGCTGTCCGGGGTTCCAACCCCAAAGCGGACCGCTGCGAGCCAAGCCTTACAGTTAACACCATGGTGATGATCGTGTATCTGAGTGGTGTCCGCATGTCTGGGCTCGCTGGGTGGGCAGTTACCTGGTCTTAGTGCTAATGATAGAGTTGTTACTGCGCCTGCACTGACCCTTGGTGAGCGGCTTCTCCGCGAGGATCTGAGGATAGCGGGTGTGCGTCCGCAATGACCTGTGGTGAGAGGACTATCCTAGAGGATCCCAGATAGCGTACGACGTTAATACTTTACATTGGTGCCGTGACCAGGATCAGTCCGACGGCGTTCCATTGCAGCCTAATGTCGCAGTGTTTAGCTCCCTCGTCCCTGGGGACCTCTTGCTTCCTCCGGGACACTCCACAGAAGCTAAAATGAGCGATAAAGATAAAGAGAAAGATGATGGTATCATCACGGAGGCCGAACCTCGGTGAGTTAGACACGGTAGGCGGAGCTGGAAACGGTTCTACGCCGCACCTGCCTTTGTCTGGACGACCTCAACGACCAGCTCTCTTCCGCGGGATCGGCCCCGGACACGGCGGCCACGGCAGTCGGCCCCGGACAGATGGACCAACTGTTCCGGCTACCGACACCGGCTGGGTGGACTCCCTCGCGAGTCGCCAATCCGGATGCTGGACGGTCAATACAGGGCATGATGGACCAGCTCACTAATGCTTTAGGTGAGTTGGCTCCTTTGGGGCGCTATGACCGTGCCCGGTCGCCTCATCAGGGATGACCAGATCGGCGGAACCATTCCCCCTCTCCGCAGCCTTTCGGGGCCCTTGTCGGAGAGGGAACAGCGTCTGATTTCCATTGCACTTGACCAATACAAGCGGAGTCAGCCTGCTAGGAGCGTCGATCCGACGATCCCCTACAGTCCGGGGATGACTGGGCCTATGGCTCCTCCCCAAGTCCTGCCAAGTCCGCAGACGCCAGTGGTCTCAGCAATGGGATCCGCGCCTGCTCTGCGACTTGGAGGCACCACGCTGGCCACTGCTTCGACCGTTCCTACGGCCGGGGCATCCACCCCATGGTCAGCTTATCCTGGCAGTCAGGGTGTGTCGGGCATGCAATGGCAACCGGTGGCCTCGGCCCCTAGCTACGTCAGCTATGCTGCCTCGTCTGGAACCTACCCAGTAGGATTGACGGGAGTCCCGACCACACCAAGCCAGGGTAGGCAATCAGTGGGTATGAACCCGGCGGTGAGCGTGAGCTTGAAGGCTCCTATGTCCGCAGCATACGGGTCCGCTCCAGTGGACTCTGCCGCGGAAGCAGGAAGTACACGGACTCTGCCATTTTACACGGCCGACCCCGGAGCTGGATCCGCCAACTGGGTGCGCTCTCCGCGCAACCGGCGACCAGACCAGACTTCTTGGCGTAAGAAGTTTAACGGGGATAACGCCGACCTGGTGGACTACTTACTCCAGGTATGGCGGACGACCGTGTATGAAGGATGGACCCAGGAGGAAGCTGGGCATATCCTCTCGGGGAGTCTGGAAGGAAAGGCCCTCCGAGTGATGCAGTGTCTGCCGGAGGGGACAGCTACGTTTGGCGAGGTTGCTAAGCTACGCCTGCTGTTCACGCCGACGACCAACAGGCGGATGTTTGAGCGAGAGTTCAAAGCTCGAATACGCCTACCGACTGAGCCCAGAACCATCCCTGCTCTTCTGCGGAAAGCAGGGACACTTTTGGCTGAAGTGTTCAGAGTTATTGGAACGCCTGTGGGCACGAAGATATCAAGGGGGTCTCCCTGATCCGCGCCGGAGGAATTCCTCCTTTCGGTATGGTCCTTCGGGACAGCAAGGCCGACCCTCACGTGAGGGAAACTGACACTGGACGTGGTGGTGACCAACACCGCGTCCGGGGACAGTTGTTCTGTGGCGCCTGACACTGCCCCCTCTGCGGACGAGCAGGACTACTTTCAAGTAGATATAACTTCTCCCGAAGTGGTCCTTGAGGATCAGTCTAGCTCTGCAGCCGAGGCAGATAACGAAGACTCCGAAGCTGAGCTCAGTGCTCCGGGTGATTCCGATCATCCAACGTGCACACTGGTGAGGGACCCCTGCTGGTACCTGCCCCTGTCTTTTGGACGGGAGCCGGTCCGGTTCCTCGTAGACTCTGGCTCGGAGGTTACCATAGTAGCCACTGGAACGCTTAAGCGCGAGCCAGTGCTCCGCGACATGGTGTTGCGGGATCCTGGGCGTTACACGCTCCACGGAGTGGGTAACAACAGCATCCGTATCCATGGCATCCTCGATCCGCCTATTACTCTTGGAGACAAGGTGTACCTAACAAAGGCAATCGTGGCGGATATCAGAGCGCCCGGGATCATTGGAATGAACTTTCTCCGGACCCAACGGGTAATCGCTAACTTCAGCTCCGGCGAGCTCCGGATGGGAGAGGACTCCCATTTCCTCTTCCAACTCCGGGTGGCGTGCACAACCACTGTGCCGCCTTTGAGCGAGATGATCATTGAGGCGAGGTCGCGCCGTCCGCGCATGCCCCTTGATGGTCGTCCGTGTATAGTGCAACCGGTGAGCAATTTTGCCCGAGAAACCGGACTCGTGCAGGATGGGGCTCTGGTCAAGTCCAACACCCGTGTGATGCCCATTCTCGTGGTGAACCCCACCAATGCTCCCGTTGTACTATGGCGCGGCTGTGTGGCAGCTACTGCTACACTCGCGTCGTCTAGTCGGGTTATCCCTGACGACCCTGTTTGTCGTGCTTCTGGCGCGGCCGGGCCATCTGGATTCTCGACTTCCGAAGGACCGGCTGGATGAAGATCAGCGTCAAGCTCTCCGCAAGCTGCTCCGGCAGTATGCGGATGTGTTCATGAGTCCGGACGGTGCGGTTGGCAAGACAGACGTGGCCAAACACTGCATCGACCTCCTGGACGAGCATCCTATTAACCCCTTCACTGCGTATAGCCCGAGAAGGTCTCGGGCACTAACGTTAATTTCAGTGTGTGTATTGCCCGAGAAGGTCTCGGGCCCTGAACAATATGTGATAAGTCAGTGTGGAGAGTCAAAATCGTTACCATATTTCACACAAGTTTGGTAAGCATGCACGGACACTGTAAGATAATGCAATGAACATCATTTGGCCAGTTATCTCACAGTCATGTATGCCTTTAGATGGGCTTCTGCAGAAGAGATGAGAACCGGCACGTATTTTGTGTACAAGGCAATTTTGATTTATATGTACACATTGCAATAGATGCCATTTACAATATTTATGTGATGTTCAGCTGGACAGTGATGATAGCAATATGCTGCTAAACAACCATGATCTTTTCAAGTTATAGCTTTGACATAATACATCTGATCAGGTCAGTGGAATAGAGACATAAGTTTGTGTCTGATGGGAATAATTTATTGTCCTGTGAAAATTATGCTTTGTTTGCTTAATTTTGATCTTTGCCATGGTAATCTGCTACTTAGCAAACAGATTTCTTCCGCATTGCATTGGTATTGATGAAAATAAAGTTTAGTATCAAATGAATATAAAATTCACTATAATATTCCCATATTTCAATATTCTTTATTGAAATATATTCATAATATCTTAGAATAAATCATATTTTGCCATTTTTCCTCCGCACAGGCGATTTCACTGAGCCCCGCAGTAAAGAGGTTAAGCAGCATCTACGTCGAGCAGCGATCGTGCACCAAGAGGTCATAGACCGGGAGGTGCAGAAGATGCTCGAGCTAGACATCATCGAACCCAGTGATAGCCCTTGGGCCAGTCCTGTGGTTATGGTGAAGAAGAAGGACGTCTCGTGGAGGTTCTGCGCAGACTATCGTAAGCTGAACGATGTCACGCGGAAGGACTCATATCCTCTTTCACACATCGAGGACACCTTCGATGCCCTGGCCGGATCTCACTACTTCTGTGTTCTGGATCTGGCCTCTGGGTATTGACAGGTCGAGATGGACGAGAGTGATAGGGCGAAGACTGCCTTTGTTACCAAGAACGGGCTCTACCAATTTAAGCTAATGCCGTTCGGGCTCTGTAACGCACCAGCGACGTTCGAGCACCTCATAGAGATGGTACTTAAAGGGTACCTCTGGAAGCGATGTATGGTCTACATCAACGATGTCATCATGTATGGCCGGTCGTTCGAGGAAACCCTCACCAACCTCCAGATGGTGCTCCATCGCATCCGCGGAGCAGGCCTTGAGTTGAAGCCCAGTAAGTGCGAACTTTTCGCCCAGGAGATCCTGTACTTGGGCTTCATGGTAACAGGCACCGGAGTGAGAACAGACCCCACAAAGATAGAGGCTGTGCAGAACTGGCCTCGGCCTTGTAACGTGGGGGACGTGAGGTCCTTTTTGGGCTTCGCGAGGTATCACTGCCGGTTTATAAGAGGCTTCGCGGAGATCGCGCACCCCCTTACTATCCTCACGGAAAAGCGCGCCGATTTCGTCTGGCAAGCTGAGCAAGCAATCGCCTTCTCAGAACTCCGGCAAGCTTTAGTAGCTGCCCCGGTGCTGCGGCAGCGACGTGCAACGATGTGCGCATCCTGCCCTCGGTGTCAAGCTCGCAAAGGAGTTCCGGCTCCTGGCCGCCATCCCTTAACCACGATTAAGGCCGGCGCGTCTTTTGACTGGATTGCCCTGGACATATTGGATACCCATTGGGTCACCCAGCGTGGTTTCCGGTACATCCTGGTGATCTCGGACTATTTCACCAAATATACCGACGCCTATCCCCTGCGGCGCCAGACCGCGGATGAGGTTGCTCGGTTGCTGGTGAATAGGTGGATGGTTTACCATGGTGTACCTAAGCAGGTACATTCGGATCAGGGCACGCAAATTGAAAGCAACCTGTTCCGGAACGTAGCACAGATGCTGGGAAGTACCAAGGTCCGGACCACCCCTTACAGGCCCCAGTCGGACGGACAGGTTGAGCGCTTTAACCGGTCTGTCCTGAACATGCTGGCGGTCGTATTTTACATGCGCCGCATACTTTGTGGTTTTAATCCCTATCATTACCATCGGATAAGGTCAATATGCCATGTTATGGTGCTTGTCTGGTTCTGGACTCTGTCCGCAGGCAGTTCCGGACGAGCGCTGGCTATTGATTTCATCATGTTCGGGATCCTCTAGATTGGCCGCCAGCATGAAGGGTTTGCCCCCTAACCATTAAGGTTATAGAACTGCCAGCACCGCGTCTAAATCTATTGGTTCCACGCTCCGGTGGTCGTTGTTTGGGCTCTGGGCTTGACTACGGCATTGCTCCGTGGCCTTACTGTACACTGTGGTTGCTAGTGGGCGCTTAGCTATCGCCCATAGGGTGCGCAGATGTCTGTAGGGCTACAATGGCCTTGTAAGCGTACCAGCGGCTATGGGGAGTGTTTATTTATCCATCTCATGTTATTATTTACTGAATGGATTATATAAACCACAAGTGTGCGGCATGTCTCTGGAGAATTCTATTCTTGCTCATTTAATGACACAATTGAGACAAGTTTGTGAAATTTCCTTTCTGGTGCAATAGAGGAGTGTAAGGAATTGCGTTAATTTTGACAGTGACTGTGTGATGTGATATCCGAAAAGACTGGAGAACGGCAATTTATTGTTGTTTTTGTCTGACATATTCGTAACAACCACAAGTTAGTGGTTACTGTCAATTTTAAGCCCAATTTTTACCTTGCTGAGGTGATTTATTTCACGTCATTTACCGCCAGTGTGGCAGCTATAGCTAATGACTGATTTTAATTAGTGTATGTTATTTGCAAGGTAACCCCGGGATAGAAATGTTCATTTTATACTCGTATACACAATTTGATTTGGAGTCACCGGAGGGAAATGATTGCCCCCGCATGAGTTGATAGTGTTTGTATTTTGGTCCGGGCAGTGTGTCATTATGACCGGGGACAGAAGTTTACAGCGACGCCGCGTGCACTGCTGCGCGGCTAAAATGGCTGTCAACATTTGTCGCATATATATATATATATATATGTATGTAGAATGTCGTACCCGGATTTTTATAAACCTTCAGATGTTGGCGCATTTATCTTGTGCCACACACATTTCGTCCGCTGCTGCGGCGCCAGATCCCGAAGGGTCTGGTGTGGCCGATGTTTGAGGTGCGAGTGTTTTGCCAGTTGTGTATTCCCCGTGCGGGCCGTGACCAGAGATGTGTGGGTGGCCGGGTGTCTACATGTATTTGTGGACGTCCGTCCATCTGTTTGTCTCTGCACTTGCCTGCCCAGGTTGTAGTATACAGATACTGGCTTGCCGCGTTGGCTCTGATAGCTGTCCGAGACTGCTGTCCGCGTGTACATTTATGTCGGCGCGGACTTGCCGAAGCTGCTTCCCGCGGCTCCGCCCTGCCTCGGAATCGCCCCGTGGGTCTAAGGAGCCGGCTGGCTGGGCTGCCAGCAACACTTTTTAGAGGGACTACCACTTTTGATCACTCGGTGTGTCGTTTTACAAAATTTCAAAATTTAAAGGTTAACCATAAAGATATTCCAAAGACTCGACACATCGTCCTTTTCGACGGATGAATTTCCAAGGTCATCATCCTTTCCGGAACACCTCGTTCAAAATTTTAGCTTGTTTATTAGGGTTCATTCAAAATTCAGGAGCACTTTCAGTATAATCTGTAAGTCCAGGGGTCGTTCCCCATTCTTCCAAAACAGACCCTTAAGGTCTTAGTTTTCTGCGCCGTGACTTTCGTGTATCGGCACCTTGCTTCCTTCCGGTTCCTGCATGCGATTCCTTCATCGTGTTTCGCAGTTTTGGGAGCGGGCGGAGCATGTTGGGGATCAACATTGTAAGAAGGGGGTAATGTGGCGATTTTGCCCAGAGATCGCGGCAGGTGTCTCTCTAAACACTTTCTAGTTTTACGGCCTTTTGTTTTGGTTGCTTCTGTTCGAAGCATGCATTGCCCCGGCAACGAAGAACTCGAAGAACACCTCAGCCCCGGAACTGCTGGTAATGCCTCCATCACAAGATGACTTTGTTCAGCATTTACATTTTATTCAATTGCGAACTCTTGTGACTGCTGCTTAATCAGAACCTCCACACTGTGACTTGACTCGACCCAAAATGATTGAAATACAGATGGAAATTGCACAGCGTTGCGTCTAACCACGCTTCCAACTGGTGGATACACTGTAGAGTACCTGTCGCCATTCTACAATAAAATTCAGCCAAGGTCCAAAAGTTACCAGAAAATATGTTCAATATTTTAGATGTTAGCCAGGTCACTAGTTAAATTCGAGGTCAAAAGAATATTCAGCATACATAATATTAAGCCTATATCATGTCCACAGTTGATTGTGGAGAGATATTAGCAATTTTGTCCAGTGGCCTTGAAAATGAGGTCAAAGGTTGAACTCAAGGTCACCAAAATATTCAGCATATATCATTCCCTATATGTTCACTATGGATTTCTAAGCTTTAAAGTTGATAATAAGTGAGATATTAGCCATTTTGTGCTCTGACCTTGAAGATGAGGACAATGTCTAATTCAAGGTCATCATAATATTAAGTGTATATCATTTTCTACATGTCCACAATTGGGTTCCAAGCTATAAAGTCAATAGAGAAGCAAGACATTAGCCAATTTGTCCTCTGACCTTGAAAACGAGACCAAAGGTCAAATTCAAGGTCATGGCAATATTCAGCATATATAAATTATCTATATATTCACTATAGATTCCTGCTGTAAAATCGAATAATAAAACTGTGTAGTCGATAATAAGTGAGATATTAGTCATTTTGTTGTGTGACCTTGAAATTTAGGTCAAAGGTGAAATTCAAGGTCATGAAAATAATCTGTATATATCACTTCCTATATGTTCATAAATTATTCCTAATCTGATTCCTAATGAACCATTTTGTGCTCTGACTTTGAAAATAAGTTCAAGGTCAGAGTCAAGGTCATCAAAACATTCAGTGTATATCATTTTCTATATGTCCGCAATTGGTTCCCAAGCCATAAGGTCTAAGGAGGAGCAGAATATTAGTTACTTTGTCCTTTGACCTTGAAAATGAGGTGAAAGGTCGAATTCAAGGTCGTGAGAATAATCTGTATATATAATTTTCTGTATGTTCATAATTATTCCTAAACTGTGAAGTCGATAATAAGTTGGATATTAACCATTTTGTCCTTGACCTTGTAAATTAAATCAAAAATCAAATTCAAGGTCATGACAATATTCAGAATATATCATTTCCTATATGTTCACGATTGATTCCTAAGCTGTAAAGTAGCAAGTGAGATATTAGCCATTTTGTGCTCTTGACCTTGAAAATGAGGTGAGAGGTCATATTCAAGGTATCCAGAATATTCAGCATATACCATTTCCTGTATGTCCACAATTGTTTCTTAAGCTGTAAAATCGGTGATAAGTGAGATATCAGCAATTTTGGCCTTTGACCTTGAAAATCAGGTCAAAGGTCAAACTCAAGATCATCAGATTATTCTGCATATATCATTTCTTATATGTCCACAATTGATTCCTAAGCTGTAAAGTTGATAATAAGCGAGAAATAAGCCATTTTGTGCTCTGACTTCCAAACTGAGGTCAGCGGTCAAACTCAAGGTTACTAAAATATACAGCATATAATCATTCCTATATGTCCACAATTGATTCCTATTCTCTAATCTCAATATTTAGTGAGATATTAGGCGTAATGTGTCCCATTATAAAGCATAGGAGAATTTAACATGGGAAAATCCTTTTTGGGCCGAGTTTGGGCCAAAATGGCCAATTTTGAGCGATTCGGGGGCAACGAAACTTATACAAATCATAGGGGTATATATGAGGAGTGTTATGCATCAATAAAGAAGAAAGGTACTGAACAGGTCGTTTCTTGATGAAAAAAGGCCGCCATTTTGGAAAAATCGCGAAAATAAAAAAACTGAATAAATACTTTTTGTTTAATTTCAATTTAATTTAAACAATACCATTTGTTTAATTTGACAAGTATTATTAGATATAGACAGGGTATTGGTAGATCTACGTTTGTGGCATTTATTGACTTTAAAAAAGCATTTGATTCAGTTGATAGGTATTTGATGTGTTATATGTTGTTAAGCTATCACATTGATGGACATTCGTACAATCTGATAAAAAGTATGTATAAGAACACAAAATCCTGTGTGAAAATTAATCATTGTTGTACAGATTGGTTCGATGTAACGTGTGGTGTTAAGCAGGGTGATAATTTGTCACCAACCTTATTCGGTCTTTTTATCAACAATCTGGCAATCTATATTAGAAGTTTCAATAGAGGTATACGATTTGGGTGTGAGAATGTAAGTCTGTTATTGTATGCTGATGATGTGGCGATACTAGCTGAGAGAATGAGACTGATTTACAATTTACTTTAGATGCTTTGTATGAATGGGATAAGAAATGGAGATTGTGTCTAAATGTGGAAAAGTCTAAAATAGTGCAATTTGTTCCAAAGTATAAATCTGGTTGTAATAGGATATTTATGTATGCCGGCCGTGAACTTGAAACTGTTACCAATTATAAGTATTTAGGTGTATTTCTAGATAACAAACTTAATTATGATATTTGTACCGGGACCTTATCTGACTCTGCAGGCAGAGCCTTGGGTGGCGTTATATCTAAATTTAAATGTCTCAAAGATGTTGGATACCGCACATTTACCAAACTTTTCGATACAATTGTACTTCCAGTATTACATTATGGTGCTGAAATATGGGGATTTGGAGATTTTCAAAAATGTGAAAAGATTATGAAAAGAGCAATGAGATTTTTTCTAGGTGTTCATCGATTTGCCCCTCTTTGTGCAATTCAAGGGGATATGGGATGGCTGTCTTTGAAATATAGACGATATATTATAATCTTAAATTACTGGAACCGACTGATTAAAATGGATGATAATAGGTTGACCAAGAGAATATTTTTATGGAGTCTGAACCTCAATGTTAGTAATCGGTGTAAAGATGTTCGCAGAATTGCACAGAGTCTCGGATTGTATGAATGTTTTGTAAATCGAACTGTATTTCATATAAAAACAGTGGAAGAGAAATGTAAGGAACAAATGTGTATAGAATGGAAACAAAAAGTTATGTTAAAACCTAAACTTAGAACATATGCACTGTTTAAGCAAGAATTTACTGTAGAACCTTATGCATTAAGAAATTTGAATAAGTATGCTCGCTCAGTCTTTGCACAATTCCGAAGTGGCATCTTACCACTCCATATAGAAACGGGTAGATATGTCAATGTTAAAGAACCAGATACAGGCCAATTTAGAAAATTACTACCAGAAGAAAGATTATGTAAAATTTGTAATAACAATGAAATCGAGGATGAAATACATTTTTTGTTTGAGTGTAATGCCTATAAGGAAATTAGAAATAGTTTTATAAAAATTTGTATTGAAGACTGTGATGACTTTCTAAACTTTAACACTGTTGACAAACTAGTTTATCTAATGACAACACAATGGAAATATACAGTACTATGCATTTTATAAATAACCTTTGGTGTGAAAGGAAATCATTGGTATATAAGACCCCAATATAATGTTGTTGTTTCTGTCCTCGTGTTCACTGTTATTGCTCAGAGTCACTTATAAGCCCTCCAAGGGCTGGACACAATATGTATGCTATTGTATTATGACTATGTTATGATGTGTATGTAACTTTATAATAAACAATTCAAATTCAAATTCAAATACTTCTTTCTGGAATTATTTTTAAGCATGTTTGTGCAAAATTTCAGGAAAAATCGTCTGTAAACAAAAAAGGTAAAAAATGTGGATGACGACGGACGCAACGCCATGCCAATAGGTTATCGGACCATAGGTCCAGTAACCTAAAATTCGAATGTGGATGCTCCACCAGCTGGTCATGTTCCACTGGGTGAAGTGGTTGTACAGTGACAGAGATATCATATTCAAAGCTATATAATGTAATGCTGTAATGCTGGACCAGATTGTTGCAATTAACATACCAGGAAAGAACCTGCTTCAGAAGATGGTGATGATGTCGGATCAAATTGCCAGTGACTCGAAATGTTGCCACATGTAGCACTTAATTTAATAGAGGAATTTATTGCCATAGATTCATTATCTCTGAATACCTAGTAGTGGACACAAATAAATGTTGTACTGATTGGCAAATGCTTGAGCATTTATTCAGTCGACCAAAACCAGATTTTTCAAAGATCTGGGTGGGTAAATTCGAAAATCTGATGAACCGTTATATATACAAGTTGAACAGTATTATAATTGGCTTCCTTGACCATGCAAACTCAGTAGTAGACACCATGTTCGTGCTTCTAAATGGTTCAGAAGCAGATAGATTGTCAAAAAAGTAAATTCAGCTGTATTCGGTGGTAGCCATTTTGTTTTTCGACTCTGAAAAAAATTCCCCAAGGGCGTCCACTTGGCACCCGACTGATTCTACCTCAGGAATGCTCAGAGATGATGAATCAACAAAACAAGTTCATAATGATGCCAAAGCATGCTTTTCTACAGTTCTGCTGGACTATCTTCTTAATCGCTCTATGAAAATCCCATGGGAGACATTGGGAAATCCCCTCCCCCTCTTTGACCCTGGGGGAAAAGTCTGCTTTCGTTTGCTTTACAGAGTTGGATGTATATGATTCAGTCACTTAATATAATCTGACGAATATTCTCATCGAATGGGCCAAATTTCTCGTCCCCATCGCCGATTTACGATAGCAAAACTGAGTTCATCATCTTCCATAATCCCAACACCAAAAGCCCATCGGACATCTCATTACAGCTAGGTAAAAGCCACATCAGCGCTTCGACCTCAGTGAAGAATCTCGGGACTGTGTTCGATGCAACTCTGAGTAGAGGTCCCCATGTCTCTAAACTGGTGCAAAGCTGCAACTTTCATCTCCAGCAGCTCGGTCGTATCCGCCCATACATCACAGTGGATGCTACCAAAAGAGTAGTGCATGCAATCATAATAAGTCATCTGGATTACTGCAACTCTCAGCTCTTGAACGCTCCAGTTGCCCCGACAAACAAGCTACAAAAAGTGCAGAATAGTGCAGCCAGGTGATTCTCCGGCCTCGTGGTGGCTATGCAATCGTCAGATCGACGATGTTACTCAAAGAACTGAGTTGGTTGCCCATCAAACTGACAATCATTTTCAAAGTATGTACCGTCATATTAAAGTGTGTCCATCTTACAGCACATCCGTACCTCTGCGACTCCGTGGGTCCCCAAGTACGAGATTGTCGCCTCCGTCAACCAAAGTACAATGAACTGTATGCTCCCTTGAACAGGCAGAAGATCGGAGCATCTTCTCTGTCCATAATGGGCCCAGTCCATGGAATGCCCTACCCGCAGACCTCCGTGACACCACACAACTGCTGGCTTTCAAGAAAAAACTGAAAACACATCTATGGACTCAATACCTTGTCTAACTAGTTTTGAATTGTGTTGGGTTTTTTTTTTCATTTTAATATATACATTTTATACATGTAGTACTGATTATACGTGCACACATAAATGTCTTTTTATGTGTTGTTTCAATTGTTTTATTGTAAGCGCATCGATAGATATTGTTCTGATTTTGCGTCTTAAAGTATCAATAAATAATAATAATAATAATAAATAATTTACATGAGTGTTTGCGTGTCAGTGGTATTTGAGAATACATAGATCAACACGGTGTGCATCGTGTAGCTTTATAGTAATGAGTCGATAAGTATAACAAACTCAGGGATGTGGTCCCGGCCAGATATTGGAATGCTGTTTATTTTTTTGGTCAAAACCCAGAAATATTAAATTTCATTTGTAAGTAAAATATATTATTCTGTTCTGATCATCGGGGCTGCAGATGTGTGGCTGGGTTTCCTGAGCTGGCTGAGTTGGCTAATTGAATATATGTGCGTGCCGTTTAGAGTCTCCCATGCAGGGTTGCTAATGTGCTTTTGTGCCTTTCTTCTTCGATCGATTATACTGACTTGTATACATCGTGATATTGTGCTGCTGCTGTCGTGTCTTGCCGGCTCAGTCATCTGTGTTGACTGAACCAATAAAGGCTGTTAACCTCATTGAGGCGTTATCCATCTAAAGCCTGTGCTGCAGGTCGAGCTTGAAAAAAAACCAGAGAGACATTGTGAAGTCCCCTCCCCAATAAGGAGTGGTACTTTACACTTGGCGACCTTTTCCAGGACGATAATCTGAGGATTAACAGCTCAAAATGGATTCAACACAGCTTGGTCAGTGTGTACGGAATCTGGCCGAGGTTGGGGAGCAGCGGCGACAGAAGAGACAAGGAGATCTCCATAAAAGGGACGCCATACAAACAGCTAGCGTACAGAGAGATAGGATTAAGTCCCTAATCCGCCGCACGACTCAATGTGATGGCTCGACGACTGCCCAGGTACGTGACTGTAAGAAATAAACATCGTGCTCCAGCAAGTTGGACAGCATCACGTTATTGAGCTTGCATCTGTGTCCGGTCCGCTGTGCTGGGAACGGTTAATTATGCAGTACACCGAGCGACACAATATGGGTAGCGGCTGTTCCCTGGGCTGATCTGAGGGAGCATCTACAGCACTCGTTCCTTCACATTGATGAAGCGGTGGCTCTGACAGAGGAGGCGGAGTGGACGCGACAATCAGCCTACGAGCCGGAAGCAGCTTAGTGCCGTTGCTTCAGTGAAGTGGCCGACGCAGATACTAATCTGTCCAGATACTAAACCGGATACTAATCCGTGCACCATCGTCAAACGAAATGGCTCGTGGGTTGGTTGGGGTGACCAACCCTCAGGACCTCGAGCAAGCAATAACTGCCGTGGCTGGATATTCTGAGAGGAAAGACGCCTATATACGGCTCAGATGCAAGGAGACGCCAATAGAGGTATGTCCAGTCAAAAGTGACCTAGTAGCCACCATCCCTAAGCTCACAAAGAACCAGGAGCAGCTCATGAGTAAGCTGGCTAAGATGGAAGCAGGGCTATTCCTTAAAGAGTGCTGACCTTCTGCTAGCCCAAGAAGAACTGTGAACACCATTGAACAGTGACTCAAAAGGGGGCGGACCTTCACCCTGACCAACCCTATGGATGACTTCATGTCTTCTCGAACTGTTGACTTGAAAAGATCAAACTTACCGCCTGACCGAATTCTCTCGAGGAGGACTCTCCATATTCTTTGGATCTGTTGACTTGAACAAGACGGGCCACTTGTCAAGTGTACGACATGTTAGAAGCATGAATGCTCAGCAGGTCACCCCTGGTAGTCGTGACTGAAACTTGAGAAAAATATCCCCGTGACCACCATCTAGAAGTAAACAAGGGAGAATGAGGTGCCGACCAGCTGATACTGCCACCTAGCGAATGATCCCCCGACTACTTTAGTCTGTTCGGGAATTCAACTATAATCGCCCCAGTTTTCCTGCAGCAATCCGCCAAGCAACATCTTCGGATTTCTCCAGTTGATGTCTGCGACTCTACCTTTGGCGACACTTTGGACAAGCTCCAACCAAACCAGAGGTATTTTTCAAAAAGCACAACAATATCGATCAAGAACAACTGTATGACTTTATTGAATATCAGTTCAAATTGAAAATGGTGCTGAATTTTACAGACGCTGAGCATACTCGATCAGAGACTGCTATTCCTACGAATGGCCATTCCTTTTACAGTGTTATTCAGCCTGCATGGACATCATGTTTACGCACGAAATTAAATCCAAACACTTAATAGGTAATAGTTATCTACAGGTTGCGAGGTGCATGTAAAAATTATGAACCGAGCCACGAAACGGCGAGGTTTATAATTTAACATGCACCGAGCACGAAGTGGAGAACTGTTTTAGCTACTGGCTCGATTGGTTTGTCAGCACGCCAAGCTCTAGTGATTTCTGCTGTGGTCGATTATATTATTATCAGCCTCCCAGCACCTCCCACAGGTTGATAACTTTGTTATATACATCTGATGAGTCAGTAGCTGATGCTAGAAATGAACGTACTATGGATTTCTTATCCGTGGAGGTCTGGTGCTCTTCACCAGGTACGATTCGGCCCATGTAGCGCAGCTTACTAATTCTTCTAAATTCAAATGGGATTAAAAATTGTGCCGGACGGATTAATTATGGTACACATTCAGTGGGTGAGTAGTATTAACAGAGTAAGTTGCGCTACTTGGGCCTATGATTATTGTATTTAGGTCTGCAAATGTCAATGCGAGTCGGCCCGTGTATGTTGTAGAGCTCAGTGTATATACGCCCCAGTGACTGTATGCATAAATGAACAGGCTGAACTATATTAGCAGAGTGACTGAAAATGTATACAGTATATTTGTGTGTACATGTACATGGGTTTGTTGTCGTATTGGCCCAAGTATCATACCCTGCGCCTTAATACTACTCGTCCACTAAATGAATGCCATTTAATCCGTCTGTCGCCTTTTTAATCCTTATTGAATATAGAGGAAGGCGCAGTGTATGATACTTGGGCCGTTGTATTAAAGCATTCCACGATCAGATGTTGTTCAGTGAACATCCATTCCTACAGTACATATGTATTGCGTGGATCTATGTAGGGACGTGACTGGGCGTACTTATTAGTTTACTCAATTTTATTTGTTTATATGAAAATTTGCCTGATCCAACAGCTCTGTGTTTGTCCAAAAGAACAAAATATTGGTCGGAAAATGTTCCCCTATCTCCCCTCCTCGCCACCACACCCCCCCCCCCCCCGTCCTCCCCAAAAGAGAGAAATTGCACGCTTACCGCATATGCATAACTCCCGAAACTTTGATTTCCTTGGGCGTCCCTCATTTTCTCAACCCCAAAACTCTCCCACAATTCCACCCCCAACCCGTACCCTGCATAGGCCCATGCTCTCGTCATCTTGTTTTGTCCTGCTTCGGATATTCATTTTTCCTGATCTCACTGAATGTCCTCTGTGTTTTTGATATTGATTTTATTTTGCAATGCTGCTTTAGTAATTGCTTACAAAACAAAATAGCTTTCTGCTGAGTCAAGTCGTCTATCTCGCCCTCAACGGAGTTGGTTTTCAGGGTTTTTTTAAAGATGAGGGTAATGTTAACTCCTGTTCATACGTCATCTTGATTATTTGAAAGATTTTGCGAAATGCAGCACGTCCTCATCGCAAACGTGCCTTTCTGTGCAACACTTGCCATGACTTCGAACATATCAAGCACGTACATCGCAAATTTTGGTTTGCGCCATCGCAAAGTGTTCGCAACTAAACTATTATGCGACCATTTCGAACATCCCACCCCAGATGTTCTTTTTATCTGTATTTATCATTTTGTGCCACAAATTAACTCATCATTGTCAGTAGTATGGGGGGGGGGGGATTTGTGCTCTTTTTTGGCGCCCTACACGTGCCACCTGCCTCCTCCATTTGGGTTGGGTGGATGGCATACCTGTGTCACCCTACGAGGTCACTCTCTTCCACTGTTATAAATAGAGGCAGGTGATATGCGTAGAGTACATACCGTATCCCCATCGATCCGTGACACCATCTGCTTTCCTCACAATGGAATGGGGCAATACCTCCGTAACATTATCCCTACGAGGGCATGACTCTCCCCTGCGCCTATTTACAAACGGGACAATGGGACATCTGCTCTGCGTAGCGTCCCCCACCTGACTCGTCGCACCACCTGCGTCCTCCATTCGAAAGGGCCAATAGGATCGCTCAGCGGCGTAGCGTCCCTGTCCTGACCTGTGACAACACCTGCGTCCTCCAATTGAACGGTCCAATAGGATACCTCAGCCGGGAAATCCACCCACACTATTACCATCTGCCCCACGGCGTGCCTACGCCGAGTCGCGTATATATAAGTGGTGGACAGAACCTTCACGATTATTCCGAATGCGTACACAGCAGCAACGACGTTTTCGACATGGATCTCAGCGACAGTCTAACTCTTTCTAGGGTGGAAGGCACTTACGGGCCCTACTTCAAGCTGAAGAGAACAAGGGAGAAATCTCCCAGATGGCACAATCTCAGCATCCGCGTTATGGACGTTTGAGGTCTTTTAGGAAAAACCCATGGTTTTTGCTATGGTTATATGATGCCACTTCCGGTTTCGGTTATACGTCACGTGGTTTCAGTGGTTATAATCACGTGGTTTCGGTGGTTATAGGTCACATAGTTTTGGTGGTTATAGGTCACGTGGTTCGCATGGATATACAACGGGTGATTAGGTAATTATGAGGCATAATAGGTGGTCATATGACGTAATATGGTTGGTTATACAGTGTTATACAGTGTCTATACGACGTAATAGATGGTTATGAAGTACATAGTAGGCCTAGATGCGGCTATAGGACATAATGGGTTGTGTAATAGGTTATGCAATGCACTAGAAGGTTATGCAACATCGGTTTCGTTTTCTACATTATAGATAGTGTAATAAGTGGCTTAATAGGTGATATAATAGGCCTAGGTGACGCAATGGGGTTATGACGAGGTCCCGTGGTCCAGTTGGTTAAGTTGGATATGTGATAGGTCCTGTAATAGGTGATTAAGTAATAGGCGGTCGCAAAATAGGCTAGGTAAATTATGACGTCACGAGCGTCCCCTATTCGAGCGGACCAATCAGAATCGAGTGTTCCAAAGAAGAAAACTATACAAGTCTTTGCACTGAGTTTTTTCCTCATTCGCTTTTCGGACGTCAAAGTATCAACATGCCGCTCAAGCCGCTCAAGCCGTGGAAGAAATATCAACAGGAAAAGAAAGAAAAAAAAGAGTCACCCCATCGAGGAGAAACGGACTCAACCCATAGAAGTGAAACTGGTTTCACCTACACAACAGACGGTGGAACGGGCCAAGTTGCTGATCAAGCAAGGGAAGACGTCATTTTAAAATATATACAACAAAAGTGGTCTTGAAGAGTATGAAAAAGGCGATATCAGCTAGAGACTGCCATTCGAAGAAGAGGCACTGAAGAGGCAACATGAATTCTTGTGCTCTCTGTCACAAGACATAATTGGCCGCAAGACCTGAGAAGACATCAAAAGTTGCACCATATGGATTATCCATCGCAGCCTCAGCCTCAGGCTTGGCAGCCTCAGCCACAGCCTCAGCCAAAGCCTCAGGCTTGGCAGCCTCAGCCTCAGCCCCACCCACAGCCTCAGGCTTGGCAGCCTCAGGCTCAGCCTAAGCCACAACCTCAGCCTCAGGCTCAACCATGGCCACAGCCTCAGCCACAGCTTCAGGCGTGGCAGCCTCAGCTTCAGGCTTGGCAGCCACAGCCTCAGCCACAGCCTCAGGCTTGGCAGCCTCAGCCTCATTCTTGGCAGCCACAGCCTCAGCCTCAGTCACAGCCTCAGGCTTGGCAGCCTCAGCCACAGCCTCAGCCTCAGCCACAGCCTTGGCAGCCTCAGGCTTCGCAGCCACAGCCAGAGCCTCAACCTCAGGCTTGGCAGCCTCAGCCTCAGCTACCCCAACAACACTGGCCTATCAACTATATGGACCCTCTGGTGTTCCAACACCCCTTCACCCTGAGTGTTTCCGGACCAACTGGGTGTGGGGAGACGGCTTGGGTAAAATCCCTCTTGGAGTCCGGTCAAATATTCCCCACCCCGACCAGGATCATATGGCTGTACAAGAGATGGCAACCCCTCTACGACATCATAAGGTCTACTGTGCAGCCTCTTGTGCAGTTTATACAAGGAATACCTATCAATCTGGATTCCGATGACTTCGTCTCACCTACGGAAAATAATGTCATCATCCTGGACGACCTCATGTCTACTTCTGCCAAGGATCCGAGAATCACGGACTTGTTCACGGAAGGGAGCCACCACAGAAACCTGAGCGTCATTTGCTTGAATCAGAACCTCTACTACAGCAAGGACCCGACTCAGAGGAGAAACTGTCATTATCTGACTCTGTTCAGAAACCCTATTGATCAGCAGCAAATAATGACCCTGGCCAGGCAGATGTACCCCGCCTGCCCCCAAAAGTTTCTTCAAGAGTTCGACAGAGCAACCGCCAAGCCCTACGGACATCTTGTTGTGGACCTGAAACCAACAACGCAGGAAGATAAACGTCTCAGACCGAACCCCCTTCCCAGTCAGTCTAATGAGAAATAAGCTCCGGACCAGCCTGCAGCGTCTCAAAGTAATACAAAATCCTTGGAATGGCAGTTGGACAAGACAGCGAAATGTTTCAGCTGTGGAGCGCTGTTTTCGAGTGACTATGAGCTACACATGCAATTGCCGAGATGTCCCGCATACGATGACGAGTCGTCGGAAGACGAGTTCCCCAGAAAAATGGATGAAAGTGCTTTCAAATGCATACTGAAGTCTGTTCAGACCGAAATTGAGGAAAAAGAAATGCGGGAAGAGGAGGTCGCGCAAGAGATGAAAGAAGAACTGATTAATGCATACCAGAGAGTGGCGAATTGCATCCATCTGCTCCAAAGAAGTCGGTTTCATGGCGAAATTGAAAAGGCGATTGAAGAATACAGAGTGCGAGGTGCTACATTCAAAGATGCGCTTAATATGGCTATCATGATGAAACATGACGGGTTCGATCAACTCGTAAGCTGGTTCCAAAATGGATGCAAGGGATTCCAGGACCATGTTGTATGCAAAACGGCCTTTGAGTACCTGCTACATCGTGTGATGGAATATATGCCCGAGTTGCCCGAAGATGAGGTGGAACTGGAAATGAAGACGGGGTTGATGGAAATGTATAAAACCATGATAATGATGAACCACTTGTTGCGGAGAAGCATGATCCACACGGAAATCATGAAAGCTGTGGAAAAATACATGGGACGGGGAGCCAACTTCGAAGAAGCGCTGAATTTGTCAATGGAGAAACTCAGTCATCTTTTCGACGATGTCGTTCAGCCGGAAGAAGAGGACTCCATGGATGAGGATGTTGAATATTAATGAACCCTACCTCATATCTGCCAGGATAACTGTATATAATTTTTTGTGCATGCGTAGTTTAGCGAACCAAAGAAATACAAATTTGCGAAAAATCCCAAAAAAAAGTAGTACCTGTATAGTCCGTTGTGTAGAAATTATATATATAGTAGATGTGTGCTTTGAAATAATAAAAAAAACTGAGAGAAATTGGCATATACTCATTTGTATGCCTCCACCCAACCCAAATGGAGGAAGCAGGTGGCACGTGTAGGGCGCCAAAAAAGAGCCCAAATCCCCCCATACTACTATTGTCATTGATTATCATACAGAAACAGGATTGCCCACTAAATTGTACATGTGCTTCTTATCTTCCGTGTTTGTAGGTCAATTTTGACCTTGAACTTTGACCTCGAAGCTCTCAGACCTTTTGCTCTTTAATGATAATGTGAAAGCGCCTCTGCTCTATGCGACTGCGCTGAATATCATGCACCCATCAGCGATGCTTTTTTTTCTTTTGTCTTTTCATCCTTGCTAAATGCTCATACTGGCAACTGCAAAGTATATATCCATAACATATACAAATAATATGGAATGCAAGGTTACGAATGCCGGATGCCACACAGTGCTGCTGCCAGATGCTGCATTACCAGACTCAACATGCCTCTATGGAATGCCAGCAAAATTTGCCAAAGTTTTCAGTCTATCCATAGGTAACATTCTGGTGTTAATTGTGTGTCCTTTTATCTATCCATCCTTTAGAAAAGGCGACATATTCGGTTTTCATTCAAGGGTTAACATGTCTCTGCAATGTGTGGACCTGTACTTGTATGTTATGACTGCAGCGTCCAATATTCGATTTTGTGATATTATATTTATGCTAACATCCACATAGATAGCGAAATACGAAATTTTGCTTTTAATGGGACTGTTAATGGGACTGTCAGTTACGTCAAAACAGATAATCGGATCGTGCTGAAAATTGACACAGAGCATAAACCAGTGACGTGTGAACATATTTTCGAATTAGGCTCTAAATGGGCAGGAATATTAAGAAAATATCCCGATATATATATTCGCATGCACAAAGTAAATATTATACATCGATATATGCTAAACAAAATTGGCTTTAGATTGATATATAATAACACGGTACCCGAACACTAAATCGGCGATAACTCACACGACTTCACAACATGTGACACAGGTATCCTACAACACAGTCAAAATTAATGTTTTATCTCATAATGACGCCACATGACGTCTGTTCCCAAAAATAGTCACACATAATTATGGGACCTACTCCCGAATATATTAAAAAAGTTGAATTACTGCTCAATTATTTGTAAAAAGGTCAAGTTAGCAGAGAAGGAAACACATGCTCCAGGATATTTAACAAGGCATATCATAATTATGGTTGGATTGTATTTCATTGTTCCCGGGACATAGAATTTTGAATATTGATTATCAGGGATTATTATTATTATTATTATTATTATTATTACCATCTTGGAAACCTGGCCTTTGTAACTTGAAACATGGTCTTCGTAACATGAAATGTGGCCTTTGTAACCTAGAGAGAATTGGCCTCTGTAACCTGACCTGGCCTTTGTAACTCATACTTGGCCTCGGTAACTTGGAAGTTGGCCTTTCTAACCATGAACATGGCTTTTGTATCTTCATCTGTGGCCTTTTTAACTTGATTCCTTGGCCTTTGTATCTCAGGCATATTACTGAATTAAAATACATGCTCCCTTCAAGTTAAACTTGGACTCTGTATCAGACAGCAACTAACATTGGCGAATGTTCTTGTTTTATACTCATGCTGACTTACGCAGTAGACGCACCTATATAGATTGACTTTTGGGTTCAAAATCATGGCGGTTGGAGACAGGAGTTTTGAGAGAGACGGGGGGGGGGGGGGGTATATTAAGAGGCATTTATTTCACTGACAACACTGGGGAGAGAATAAAGTAAATAAGTTCGAAAACACAAAGAAATGAAATTAATGAATGATAAATAAGATTTAAACAAAGGAAAACCTCGAATGCTAAAGGATCCATTTTGAAATAGTATTTGGCGGGGGGGGGGGGGGGAGCGGGGACTATCAAGAATATACTATTTGATACATTACTATTCACTAAATAAAATTAGCCCAATGGGCTAGAAAGGTTACCGGAGAAATATACTGAGTTAAGCCGAGAAAGTTGAAGGTCAAATTCAAGGTGACCACTGGAATATCTCTAACCTTGAAAATGGGATCAAAGGTTAAATTCTAGATCACCAAACTATTCAGCATACATCATTTCCTATATGTTCACTATCGACCGCTAAGCTGTATATTTGATAATAAGCGAGATATAAGCCATTTTGTAATCTGACTTTGAAAATAAAATGACTGACCTTGAAATTTAGGTCAAAGGTCAGATTCAATATCATTAAAATATTCAGAATATATCATTTCCTATATGTTCACAATTGATTCCTAAGCTGTAAAGTCGATAATAAGCAAGATATTGGCCATTTTGTCCTGTTGATCTTGAAAATGAGGTCAGAGGTCAAATTCAAGGTCACTAGAATATTCAGCATATATCATTTCCTATATGTTCATAATTGATTCCTAAGCTGTAAAGTCGCTAATAAGCAAGATATTGGCCATTTTGTCCTGTGACCTTGAAAATGAGGTCAAAGGTCAAATTCAAGGTCACTAGAATATTCAGCATATATCATTTCCTATATGTTCACAATTGATTCCTAAGCTGTAAAGTCGCTAATAAGCAAAATATTGGCCATTTTGTCCTGTGACCTTGGAAATGAGGTCAAAGGTCAAATTCAAGGTCATGAGAATATTCAGGATATATCATTTCCTATATGTTCACAATTGATTCCTAAGCTGTAAAGTCGATAATAAGCGAGATATTAGCCACTTTGTCATGTGACCTTGAAAATGATGTCAAAGGTCAAATTCAAGGTCATGAGAATTTTCAGCATATATCATTTCCTATATGTTCACAATTGATTCCTGAACTGTAAAGTCGATAATAAGCGAGATATTAGCCATTTTGTCATGTGACCTTGAAAAAGGGGTCAAAGGTCAAATTCAAGGTCACGAGAATATTCAGCATATATCATTTCCTATATGTTCACAATTGATTCCTAAGCTGTAAAGTCGATAATAAGCGAGATATTAGCCATTTTGTCCAGTGACCTTGAAAAAGAGGTCAAAGGTCAAATTCAAGGTCACGAGAATATTCAGCGTATATCATTTCCTATATGTCCACAATTCATTCCTAGTCTCTAATGTCAATATTAAGTGAGATATTAGGCTTAATGTGTCCCATTATGAACCATAGGAAAATTTAACATGGGAAAGTCACATTTGGGCCGAGTTTGGGCCCAAAATGGCCCACTTCAAGCGATTCAAGGGCAACGAAATTTATACATGTCACAGGGGTACATATGAGGAGTGTTTTTCATCAATAAGAAAAAAAGTTACTGAACAGATTTTGAGAAAACGACCGTCAAAGTCCAAAATTGGCCATTTTTCGACGAAAACGGCCGCTCTGACCTTGAAACCAAGGTCAGAGGTCAAATTCAAGGTCACGAAAATATTCAGCATATATCATTTCCTATATGTCCACAATTGATTCCTAGTCTCTAATGTCAATAGTGTTTTGAGTGAGATATTAGGCTTTAATGTGTCCCATTATAAAGCATAGGAGGATTTAACATGGGAAAGTCCCATTTGGGCCGAGTTTGGGCCCAAAATGGCCCACTTCGAGCGATTCAAGGGCAACGAAACTTATACACATTATGGAGGACATAATATGGCATCCTTGTGCAAAAAAAGAAAAAAAGTTACTGAACAGATTTTGAGAAAACGACCGTCAAAGTCCAAAATTGGCCATTTTTCGACGAAAACGGCCGCTCTGACCTTGAAACCAAGGTCAGAGGTCAAATTCAAGATCACGAGAATATTCAGCATATACCATTTCCTATATGTCCACAATTGATTCCTAGTCTCTAATCTCAATATTAAGTGAGATATTAGGCTTTAATGTGTCCCATTATAAAGCATAGGAGGATTTAACATGGGAAAGTCCCATTTGGGCCGAGTTTGGGCCCAAAATGGCCCACTTCGAGCGATTCAAGGGCAACGAAACTTATACACATTATGAAGGACATAATAAGGCATCCTTGTGCAAAAAAAGAAAAAAAGTTACTGAACAGATTTTGAGAAAATGGCCGCCAAAGTCCAAAATTGGCCGATTTTCAACGAAAACGGCCGCCATTTTGAAAATATTGCGAAAATCAAAAAAATAAAAAATACTTCCTTCTTGAATTATTTTTAAGCATTTTTGTGCAAAATTTCAGAAAGATTCAACCGTAAACAAAAAAGATAAAAATGTGAACGACGGACGACGACGGACGACGGACGCAACGCCATGCCAATAGGTTAGCGGACCATAGGTCCGGTAACCTAAAAACAAAAAAAAATACAATAAAACATAAGAGATGAAGAATAAATGAAATCTAAAGAAAATATAATCCCCGTGGGGTTGTATGCGAGAATTCAGTAGCGCCTGCCGCTTTGGTAGGCCTAAACTACAAGATATTAACCCAGCCGTACCGTAAACTGTATTTTGTTTTGTTCTGGTCAGCACCTCAACCCCAGACCCCGTTCACCACCACCACTGCTCTCCTCGAGTCACAAAACCTTGCACGCAGAATCGCGGAGCCCCCTCCCCCTTAATCATAAAAAACACCAAGAACCAGAATCAGGATACCGATCCCGTGGTTGTGCTGTGACAGGCTGCACCCCAGATGCCACAGTACAAGAAATAGATGGCATCTTGGACATGCCGTCCCAATAACTGTGTGTGCACACGCACTCCCGTGTAACATACTCGAATAGAGTTTCAACACGTAACAGACAAGACAAGACAAGACAAGACAAGACAAGGCTGTGAGCCTGAAAGCTGACGCCTGTTACACGCGGACCTCAGTGTGCAGCGGTTTCGGCAAAAGTGCCTCAACTCGAGTGCTAATTCACATTATTGATTGCGATTCATAACCGACACTTTAATACCAAACTGGGGTGAGTGGGTGGTGCAGTTTAATTGGAGCTAGATAACAATTTAAGCAAACCACTGCAGAAAACTGCTCCAATGAATAATATCGTGGAATGCTGCACCCACTTCCTGCTCCGCTGCCCGGCCCTGGAGCCCCCCCCCCCCCCCAGATCAAAGTACCTCATACCCTTGAAATCCTCTGCTAGCCAATCCTCCTGGCCAATCTTGACTCAGAGCCAAACAGCACTGACCTCATATCTCCTGGATACAAACCAAGCTTTTAGTGACGGACTAATAACCAAAGAGACTGTTACCAACTGGGAATTCCACACACGGATGCTCTGTTTCTACCTGCACACCACCAGACTGAGGATACTAGAAGCCACTGCTGACGTTCCTCAACGCCGAAAGGCTGCGCCTAACTGACAGGCGGGAATTACACAAGACAAGACAAGATTAGTATATTCACATACCGACACCGCGAGGTAACGACCATTCACATGACGGTTAACATGGCAGCGTCCAGAGCTATGAATCATGCAATTCCATGTAGACTGTGGTTGTCGAGTCGGAAACATCAAGACATCGAGGTTGGGGGTGTGAACATTGTAACTGCTCGGCTAGACAAAATATTCGATCGATATCTAAACCTTGTTTGATCCTGGTGAAAATCTAAACCAGTAGATAGATCTGTAATATCGCATTAAGTTTAAAATATGTACGGACCGTGCATGCTAGTATATATAAATATTTTGAATAAGTTTGATGTACATATTTACTTCATAAACTTTTACAAGGGGAGGGGGGTAATTTATGTTCATAAAATTGCGGGGTATATCCCTACCTTAGGACCCACGCGTGCTCAATAATATTTATCCTAGGAACCGAATCCGGTAACTGAATATTCATTAAATCGCATACAAAATAATATGGATGTTAAATAAATAGAAGATCTATAGGTGCAAAAAATAATACGAAATTCCCCACTAAAACTGTCATATCTTCATCACTAATTGAGATGCCGTAAATACTAAGAAAATCCATAGATAAACTAGACACTAGAGCATGGAAGCACCCCCTTGATCAAGTGAGCGAAAACAGATTTAACTGATCAAGTGAGCGGAGCGCCCGCGTCTCTGGGACTGATCAAGTTGTGCAGAGTGGAAGGTTTGTGTTCATATGGTAAGCAGTCATAAGGCACATTCTTGTTGATGTATTGTAGAAATGCTAATTTTCTATTGGGGAAGGTTTCATCCGGATTTCCAAAGCACGCCCTCACAACTGTTGTGTTTGAGACACATTAAAAATGAAGACAACAAACTTGCAACCGAGGGTTTTCCATTTGTTGTGTGCGACATTAAAATCAATATTGTGATTGTTAATTTGCTAATCTATGGAATATAATGGAATAAAATGACCGAACGTTATGATTCGCTTACCTACCGTGTTTGTGGTGGGCTGACGGGAAGTGTCTATTTTCTCGTGAGCAAACCGAACATACCACGCACAGGGGGTCTATCGATTTGTCAGAATGTGTCTGATATTTTACGAGAATTCTGGTCGGAATGGGAAAGAAAACGGCAAATCCTTCCCACGATTCCCAAACTTAATAATGCACATGAATGTAAATGGACGGTTATTGGAAAATTTCGTTTGTCTGTCAAGTAATTAGTGTATCAATGGAAACTATATTTTTTTTTATTACAAACCCAAACGGATTCAATCAACAATGATTATTTTATTGCTCTGTGTACTCTTGAGCATAAATCAAGATGCTGGTGCTTCGTAAAAGCTAGAATTCATACCTGAAAGCCCTAAATGCAATAAGCTTTTGAGGATTTCATTTCCGCCGATTATGCCATAAAAAACGCACGTCTTAGATCAACGTCAATCATAATTTTTAAGATCTGTCCTCGTTTTCAAGAAAACATACACAATTGGTATATATCCAAGTTAGTTATGAAATGTAAATACAATTCTCGGACTCTGTAACTTGTCCTTCGTAACCTGCTCGACACGGAAATGTTTTAAAAGTAATTACTTGGAAAAAAGATTTTAAAATGTACGGAAGATTACCCATTCGGTGGACTTTGATATATATTTTCATATTTGGGTTGAATTTCCCCAAAATTGCATTTCAAAATGAACATCGCCCTCATTACTTGAATTTCAGACAAAACACTTTCTTCAGCCAATTCAAATATGTCCCAGTGTATGGTATACCCGGAACAAGACTTCGAGTTCAAAAATGAAATTATGTCTCCCCAATTCTAGGTGATAAATGAATTAGGCCCAATTTTCTGGAGATTGGTGTGTACGATTACCCAACAATGTGAATCACGTGAATAAAAAAACTTAAAATTAGGCAGTTCATTTCAAAGTTACAAAGGCCATGTTTTTATATTATTTCATCAATATATCTCATGTGACAAAATAGCAACTAAGCTTACCATACACGTACCTGATTATTTACATATATTACATGCTTCACGTAATTGAGAAGCACAAAAACAATGTTTTTATGGCTAAAGCTGTTTGATTTTGTTTCAGGTTACAAAAGTGGCCTCATCAAGATTGTTATTATTATTATTATTATTATTATTATTATTATTATAAGGATCGTACCCATAAAAGGCGACCTCTCCTAAAAATTGTTATAACTCCCTCAGATTGTAAAATTTGTCAACAAATATGACATATATGATTGTTCTTGCATAGTGTGGCGATTTTGCCCTAAGTTCACGGCAGGTAATTGTAAACACACATCCCATTTGTATGGCCTTTGTTTTGACACAGCTCGGTTCGAGCGTGCGTTGCCACGGCGACGCATTGTAATTTACGTTCCAATAAACTATAACAATGGTCTGTATAAGCCGCGCGTGCTGTCTCTGGTTTGTAGTGTATTATAAATACACTGGAAGCCGCTGGCCCAGAGAGATTGTCCAAGAGCGAGTGCCGAGACAGTACGCGGGCTCAGTCATGAGCTCTGCGTCCCTGTTTCAAGAGTAGAGGCCCCGTGGGGGCCCCGGGACAGTTTCCATTGGGGGGCCCGGGCTGGGGGAGACGAGCTGCTGACTCTGGCAGACCGTCGGGCTGGTGCAGAGTTCTACCTCTGCGACAGTGCCGTCGGCGAGTCCGGAGAGCAATATGCCCACGTGTACGGGTTCCGTGAGGCCGCGCCCATGGCCTCTCGGGCTCTACACACGGCTACATTACCATTATAATGTATAATGCATGTGATGATGTTGATGATGATGATGTTGATGTTGATGATAATGATGTGTTATACTATGTGGTGATGTATGAGATCCGGGCTCGTTCCGGACGGACTGGTACCTGGTTGTTACGGTGGCTCTGAAGGGACCTGTGTGTGAAAAAAATATTATCTCGAGCGCTTGACATATTATCACGAGCGCTCGAAATAACAAAGCAAGCGCTCGAGATATTATATCGAGCGCTCAACATACTCATATAGAGCGCTCGACTTAACTAACTCGAGTGCTCAACATAATATAACGAGCGCTCTACATAGCAAAGCAAGCGCTCAACTTGTTCATCTCGAGCGCTCGAGATATGTTGAAGATTTATTTCTGCTATCTCGAGAACTTTTATAACTTTGTTTTCATCACTTCAGTTCAAGATCCGTTTATGGTATGCTCTTCAATTAATATTCTCATATAAATATAGGTATCTGACCCTTTTCATTTAGACATTAGTTATACAGTAAAAAAGTGCTTGGTTTATGATGTAGAGTGATCGCTATATTATGTAGAGCGCTTGCTTTATTATTTCGAGCGCTCGCTTTATCATTTCGAGTGCTCTCTATATTATGTCAAGCGCTTGCTTTATTATTTCGAGCGCTCGTTATATTATGTCGAGCGCTTGCTTTAATATCCTGAGCGCTCGCAATACCATGTAGAGCGCTCGCGATGACGAAGTCGAGCGCTCTATATAAGTATGTTGAGCGCTCGCTATCTTATGTCAAGCGCTTGCTTTGTTATTTCGAGCGCTCGAGATAGTATGTCGAGCGCTCGAGATAATATTTTTTCACACACAGGTCCCTTCAGAGCCACCGTAGGTTGTGATACCTGTAGGGTATCGCCCGGGCGCCCCGTACTGGGCATCCGAACGTTACAATAGTTTTAGATGGCTACTGGTTCAAACTTGTTTTCATTTTTGGAGTTTCTGAGATAACTCTCAAAAAGTCTTACGAAACGAGGCATGTCATGCATTGTGATGAAATACCTTTGTGATGTGCGGGTTTCAAATATATTTCAGCATAGAAGCATTATTTGGGTGTCAATAATTTTCATTAACAGCATTTCTCATTATCTACAGCAAGAAAAAAGTTGAAATTTCCGGATTTGAGAACATGCGGTTCCGGGGTAGTATTTGAATCACACTGGAAAGCTTCCGTTGACACGCAAATGTTGTTTAGAACAAAGACATCTATTTACCCCTGACCGATTCACTTTTCATGCACATGAGTGAGTATATACATATGTTCCATACCTAGAGAAGCGGTAATGATGATCATAGGCACTTGGGTGCATTAACATCATTAAAATCTGCATGTTTGGAAAATGGGTACAGGATTCCAGCCGCAGGCGGGGTATGTAAACCAGCCTCGGAAGGGGTATGTAAGCCCGCCTGAGAAGGGATATTGGCATGTATGACATGGAACAAGGTGCGAAGATCGACATTTCGTGCACGTAAATTAATATATACATACAACACATGCCAAGACAAGCAGATTTAATGACCCTAGACCCTTGCATTTAATATCATGCCCCCTCGGCAGGGGTATGTAAGCCAGCCCAAGGAAGTGTATAGCTGCTAAGGAGGGTAGTTGACCCATGCCAGGAGGCCTAAGTATTGGAGTTGACCCATGCCTAAGGAGGCCTAAGGTGGTTAGGTGACCCATGCCTAAGGAGGCCTAAGGCGTGGAGGTGACCCATGCCTAAGGAGGCCTAAGGTGGGGAGGTGACCCATGCCTAAGGAGGCCTAAGGAGGGGAGGTGACACATGCCTAAGGAGGCCTAAGGTGGGGGTGACCAATGCTTAAGGAGGCCTAAGGTGGGGAGGTGACCCATGCCTAAGGAGGCTTAAGGTGGGGAGGTGACCCATGCCCAAGGAGGCCTAAGGTGGGGACGTGACCCATGCCTAAGCAGGCCTAAGGTGGGAGCGTGACCCATGCCTAAGGAGGCTTAAGGTGGATAGGTGACCCATGCTTCAGGAGGCCTAAGGACAGGAGGTGACCCATGCGTATAAGGATGCGTAAGGAGGTGACCAATATGTAAGCCGGCATAAGGATTGGCATTGGTATGTATGACCTGAAAGGTGGGAAGATCGGCACTTCAAGCACGTAAATGGATATAGACAGACATTAATACATGCCTAGACAAGCAGATTTAATGATCCTAGACTCTTGGGTGCATCTGATATTATGAAAAATAGTGGACTAGTAGGCCTAAGTTGGGATGACGGGGTATCTAAGCCAGCCTAAGGAGGTGTATTGGCATATATAATAATAATAATACTTTATTTTTATATAGCGCATACAAATTCTCGATGTGCTTAGCAATAAAACCACAAGTTAAACAACACAAAAGTGTACAAAACATTATTAAATAACACAAAAGAGAGTAAAATAGATTAAAATATGCTAGTGGATTATATGACCTGGAGGTGGTAAGATCAATTTTTCAGGCGCGTTAATGAATATATACATACATTAGACTACATGCCTAGGCAACCAGATTTAAAGCTGACGGAGCCGTATATAAGGGGGGCCCTCCCCCCGCCCACTGCAGAGCATGGGCTGGGGGGACGCCTCCCCTTATATACGGCTACGGCAGCTGTAATGTTCCTAGGGATGATGGGATATGTAAGTCCCAAGTGTGCCTGCTGTGTCAGGGCATCAATGGAAAGAAGCATATTATCTCCATGTAGGGGAGAGACGTGTAATATGGACCGGTGTGTAATATGGACCACCCCAGGTAGAAGCAGCAGGACTGCATATTTATCCATGGTGATTGACGTAATTATGACACTCATCAATTGTGTCTTTTTGTCATCGAGGAGAACAACATCACAGAAGGCATGGTGTATATAATGAAATTTGAGTGAAAATCGCTAAAAATGATGTTATTTTTTAATCGTAAGTATTATCATCTGGTCAACTATTGTTTATCCCAAGGGCTACGTTGTGATTCCTTATTACATGTCATTAAATATAGTATTTCGAAGGTTAGTTGTGATTATGCCTTCAATATGTTAGAAACCAAATTACACGAGACGTGGTCCATTATCACTACATGGTGGTCCAGACGAGAGACGTGTAATATGGACCGGTGTGTAATATGGACCACCCCTGATAGAAGCAGCAGGACGGTATATATAATCATGGCGATTGACGTAGTTATGACACTCATCAATTGTGTGTTTTTGTCATCGAGGAGAACAACATCACAGAAGGCATGGTGAATTTAATGAAATTTAAGTGAAAATTGCTTAAAGGTTTGTATGTTAATCGTAGCCTGCGATTCGACCTCAGTTGGTTTGCTTTGATCTTCCCAAATAAGTATATCAGTCCCTTTTGATGGGTAAGTAGTACCCTCAGTAGGGGTATGTAGCACCCTCCGATGGGTATGTCAGGCTTTCAAAGGGGGTATGTATCTCCTTATATGGGGTATCTCTAACTTTCGAAGGGGTATGTCGGGCCCTGAAATGGGCATGTCATGCCTTCAATGGGGGTATGTCTGTCTTGAGAAGGGTATGTCTGACCCTCCGATGGGGTATATCCTGCCTTACCAGGGGTATATATGACTTTCGTGTGGGGCATGCCCGACCTTCATGTACCCTCGTGGGTGGGGTATGTGCGGCCCTTACTTGGAGACCATGGGGTAGTTCAAGATAATCTGTCGTACATACCCCCACAATTATTGTTATTATTATTATTATTTTTTTTTTTCATTATTATTTATTATTATTATTATTAATATTATTAATTTAGAATAAACACTAGTTGAATTAATTTTGATTAAATACTAGTTGGAGTGGTATGAATGGACATTGACAATTTTGTCCTCCTGACTGGAAGACTGGTTAGATTAGCCTGAATAAATTCCGTGAACCTAAACCATGATCATGATTCAGTGACAAGTGCACACGAGAACATACACAAACCTAGAGAGTTCGCGAGAACACGTGCACATCGACAATACATAAAACTATCACATGTCCAATTTAGAGACGAGTGAAAAGATACCTTGAGAGTTCGAAAATGTCCCGGATTCAATAGGCCGGTAAGTGTCTATAATGAAGTTTTAAAAAAAATTGCCTACATTGACGGTCAGTGCTTTTAGAACTACAAATACAAACAATGGTAGATCCAAATAATACTTGCCTAGGAATACGATTCATTTTCATGTCCAGAACACTTGATCCATCGAGATTTTCTTCTCGCAGGAAGTCGACTCTGTCAATCCCTCTTGAAGCTATGGCGATCCGGTATTTGATGCTGGCGTCTTGGTTGAATCTGGGCTCTTTTGGCATCACGAAGATGACAACACGAGACTCCAGACCGATGTAGTTGTCGACACAGTCAATAGTGATACCCGCGGTGGGGTATTTCGTGGCGTCATGAATTTCGAAGTTCATGTTTTTTCTGAAGAGCTCCTGGAAAAACATCTGTTCATTTTCGGCTTCTTTACGTGTTTTGTGGTCGACGAGTATCGCCACGTCTCGAGGGGTGTAGTGCTGACCACGTTGGTCAACTGTTTCCTGAAGGAGGATGTTGACATGTTTCAACAATCCATTCTCTGAATTGTTGAGTCGCAGATCGCTCATCTGTTGAATGACGATGTCATCACCCGTCAAGGAGCTGACACATTCAACCTCACTCTGTAAGCACTCTGAGAGAGACGCTACTTGCTCCTTCAGGAATAATCCCACAACCTGGGTGTTTCTGTGAATCTCGTTCAGGATTTTGCACATTCTTGAACCATACTGTCGTTGAGCAGAGAAAAACGTATTGAAGGTATTTGAATCATCCCTGCTGAGATAATTGTGATATACGGAATCTTGGAATATGTGCAGATGTCTGCCGGGTTCTGTTGCCATGGCCATGCCGATTTGGTGCATCTGGTCATCACTGTAGGTGTAGCTATGGTTATCATCGATGATGATGTGCTTTTGCAGTTTCAGTTTGTGTTGAAGAAGATTTAGAATTTGATGACTATCTGCAGCATGATGGGCATCGATGCCTCTCTCTTTCGCACGTTTCACCAGAGCCTGTGATGCTGAAATGTAGCTCGCCTCGTGCCCCTTGTCTTTGCTATACATTTGGGCCAATAATGTTTTGCCGCAGCCAGGGGGTCCTTCTACGATATTGAATCTGTTGGCATCTAGGTCCAGCAAAACTCTGGTTTGTTCTGCTGACAGACACAGATCTTCGTCACGGAATATCAGATTCCTGAAACATATGTTCATGCACTTGAGTGTGCTGGACAAAGCTAAGCAGATAATTCCAAGCAGATAATTCCACCTAAGGTGGTTAGGTGACCCATGCCTAAGGAGGCCTAAGGCGTGGAGGTGACCCATGCCTAAGGAGGCCTAAGGTGGGGAGGTGACCCATGCCTAAGGAGGCCTAAGGAGGGGAGGTGACACATGCCTAAGGAGGCCTAAGGTGGGGGTGACCAATGCTTAAGGAGGCCTGAGGTGGGGAGGTGACCCATGCCTAAGGAGGCTTAAGGTGGGGAGGTGACCCATGCCCAAGGAGGCCTAAGGTGGGGACGTGACCCATGCCTAAGCAGGCCTAAGGTGGGAACGTGACCCATGCCTAAGGAGGCTTAAGGTGGATAGGTGACCCATGCTTCAGGAGGACTAAGGACAGGAGGTGACCCATGCATATAAGGATGCGTAAGGAGGTGACCAATATGTAAGCCGGCATAAGGATTGGCATTGGTATGTATGACCTGAAAGGTGGGAAGATCGGCACTTCAAGCACGTAAATGGATATAGACAGACATTAATACATGCCTAGACAAGCAGATTTAATGATCCTAGACTCTTGGGTGCATCTGATATTATGAAAAATAGTGGACTAGTAGGCCTAAGTTGGGATGACGGGGTATCTAAGCCAGCCTAAGGAGGTGTATTGGCATATATAATAATAATAATACTTTATTTTTATATAGCGCATACAAATTAAAATTCTCGATGTGCTTAGCAATAAAACCACAAGTTAAACAACACAAAAGTGTACAAAACATTATTAAATAACACAAAAGAGAGTAAAATAGATTAAAATATGCTAGTGGATTATATGACCTGGAGGTGGTAAGATCAATTTTTCAGGCGCGTTAATGAATATATACATACATTAGACTACATGCCTAGGCAACCAGATTTAAAGCTGACGGAGCCGTATATAAGGGGGGCCCTCCCCCCGCCCACTGCAGAGCATGGGCTGGGGGGACGCCTCCCCTTATATACGGCTACGGCAGCTGTAATGTTCCTAGGGATGATGGGATATGTAAGTCCCAAGTGTGCCTGCTGTGTCAGGGCATCAATGGAAAGAAGCATATTATCTCCATGTAGGGGAGAGACGTGTAATATGGACCGGTGTGTAATATGGACCACCCCAGGTAGAAGCAGCAGGACTGCATATTTATCCATGGTGATTGACGTAATTATGACACTCATCAATTGTGTCTTTTTGTCATCGAGGAGAACAACATCACAGAAGGCATGGTGTATATAATGAAATTTGAGTGAAAATCGCTAAAAATGATGTTATTTTTTAATCGTAAGTATTATCATCTGGTCAACTATTGTTTATCCCAAGGGCTACGTTGTGATTCCTTATTACATGTCATTAAATATAGTATTTCGAAGGTTAGTTGTGATTATGCCTTCAATATGTTAGAAACCAAATTACACGAGACGTGGTCCATTATCACTACATGGTGGTCCAGACGAGAGACGTGTAATATGGACCGGTGTGTAATATGGACCACCCCTGATAGAAGCAGCAGGACGGTATATATAATCATGGCGATTGACGTAGTTATGACACTCATCAATTGTGTGTTTTTGTCATCGAGGAGAACAACATCACAGAAGGCATGGTGAATTTAATGAAATTTAAGTGAAAATTGCTTAAAGGTTTGTATGTTAATTGTAGCCTGCGATTCGACCTCAGTTGGTTTGCTTTGATCTTCCCAAATAAGTATATCAGTCCCTTTTGATGGGTAAGTAGTACCCTCAGTAGGGGTATGTAGCACCCTCCGATGGGTATGTCAGGCTTTCAAAGGGGGTATGTATCTCCTTATATGGGGTATCTCTAACTTTCGAAGGGGTATGTCGGGCCCTGAAATGGGCATGTCATGCCTTCAATGGGGGTATGTCTGTCTTGAGAAGGGTATGTCTGACCCTCCGATGGGGTATATCCTGCCTTACCAGGGGTATATATGACTTTCGTGTGGGGCATGCCCGACCTTCATGTACCCTCGTGGGTGGGGTATGTGCGGCCCTTACTTGGAGACCATGGGGTAGTTCAAGATAATCTGTTGTACATACCCCCACAATTATTGTTATTATTATTTTATTTTTTTTTTTTTCATTATTATTTATTATTATTATTATTAATATTATTAATTTAGAATAAACACTAGTTGAATTAATTTTGATTAAATACTAGTTGGAGTGGTATGAATGGACATTGACAATTTTGTCCTCCTGACTGGAAGACTGGTTAGATTAGCCTGAATAAATTCCGTGAACCTAAATCATGATCATGATTCAGTGACAAGTGCACACGAGAACATACACAAACCTAGAGAGTTCGCGAGAACACGTGCACATCGACAATACATAATACTATCACATGTCCAATTTAGAGACGAGTGAAAAGATACCTTGAGAGTTCGAAAATGTCCCGGATTCAATAGGCCGGTAAGTGTCTATAATGAAGTTTTAAAAAAAATTGCCTACATTGACGGTCAGTGCTTTTAGAACTACAAATACAAACAATGGTAGATCCAAATAATACTTGCCTAGGAATACGATTCATTTTCATGTCCAGAACACTTGATCCATCGAGATTTTCTTCTCGCAGGAAGCCGACTCTGTCAATCCCTCTTGAAGCTATGGCGATCCGGTATTTGATGCTGGCGTCTTGGTTGAATCTGGGCTCTTTTGGCATCACGAAGATGACAACACGAGACTCCAGACCGACGTAGTTGTCGACACAGTCAATAGTGATACCCGCGGTGGGGTATTTCGTGGCGTCATGAATTTCGAAGTTCATGTTTTTTCTGAAGAGTTCCTGGAAAAACATCTGTTCATTTTCGGCTTCTTTACGTGTTTTGTGGTCGACGAGTATCGCCACGTCTCGAGGGGTGTAGTGCTGACCACGTTGGTCAACTGTTTCCTGAAGGAGGATGTTGACATGTTTCAACAATCCATTCTCTGAATTGTTGAGTCGCAGATCGCTCATCTGTTGAATGACGATGTCATCACCCGTCAAGGAGCTGACACATTTAACCTCACTCTGTAAGCACTCTGAGAGAGACGCTACTTGCTCCTTCAGGAATAATCCCACAACCTGGGTGTTTCTGTGAATCTCGTTCAGGATTTTGCACATTCTTGAACCATACTGTCGTTGAGCAGAGAAAAACGTATTGAAGGTATTTGAATCACCCCTGCTGAGATAATTGTGATATACGGAATCTTGGAATATGTGCAGATGTCTGCCGGGTTCTGTTGCCATGGCCATGCCGATTTGGTGCATCTGGTCATCACTGTAGGTGTAGCTATGGTTATCATCGATGATGATGTGCTTTTGCAGTTTCAGTTTGTGTTGAAGAAGATTTAGAATTTGATGACTATCTGCAGCATGATGGGCATCGATGCCTCTCTCTTTCGCACGTTTCACCAGAGCCTGTGATGCTGAAATGTAGCTCGCCTCGTGCCCCTTGTCTTTGCTATACATTTGGGCCAATAATGTTTTGCCGCAGCCAGGGGGTCCTTCTACGATATTGAATCTGTTGGCATCTAGGTCCAGCAAAACTCTGGTTTGTTCTGCTAACAGACACAGATCTTCGTCACGGAATATCAGATTCCTGAAACATGTGTTCATGCACTTGAGTGTGCTGGACAAAGCTAAGCAGATAATTCGGAAGGACAGTTGTGTCGTCACGTCAGAGAACATGTTTCTGTAGGTCTGAGATTTGTCCTTTTGTGTTCCGTTCTCATTGAGGAGTGATATCTGCATCTGAATCATTGGATAAAGTTGATCATTGGATAAAGTCATGGCTTCCAAGATTCTTCGCTTCAGGATCCTGGCCAACTTCACTGTGTATGCATTATATTTCTTCACTTTATCCGGATTATCAATCCCTTTACTGACTGCTTTGGTGTACATTTCAGCCCTCTCTGTCACTGACAGCAGATCCATAATGTGACTTGGCATTTCATGAATTCTTGTGCAAGAATGTTTGATGCACTTGAAGAGTGAGTCTGCAGCTATGCCAAATCCAGATTTTCCAGTCGCTCCATCAATATCGTCGAGGATGGGCAGTGAGTTCTTTGCAAGAATGTTTTCGAGTACATCCCTGCTAGGATGGTAACTCACAGGGGAGTCAGTCTTGAACATTTCAGGCACTTCTGGGTGTTTGACACTATCAATTCCCTGTTTTGCCTGAACGTTCTCGCTCCATGTAGAACTGTTCTTGGTGTAACAGAAGGAAACGTTGTTTTGGAACACATTGTCGGGTGTAACTTCTGGAAAAATTCTACTCTGTCTAACCCCTGTTAGGGGTGGTGCTGACATTTGATTCGGTGTAGTTTCTTGTTGATTGATCTGCGAACAGAAATACAATTGAAAATAAAACAAGCAAATGCTTAAGCCACAAAGTCCAAAGTTAGCCCAAAGGGCTAAGAAGGTTACCAAACAGACTTTATTCAAAAGGCGACAGATACAATGCCCAAAACGGCTAACTCTAAACTGTTTAAACAGAGTTTGAGAAAATGGCCATCAAGGTCCAAACTTGGCCATTTTATATTGAAAAGTGACTGTATTTTGAACAAAAATGTGCAGAAGAATCCCCCTCCCATGACAAAAAATTACCTCCGTCCCTCTAGAAATTTTTTTGGGCATTTTAGTACGGTATTTCAGAGAAATTTCTGACCTTACACTTTAAAGATGAAAATATGGACAGAACTTCAAGATGAACAATTATCGACAACGGATGCAACGCCATGATAATAAGTATTTCGCATTGCAACGAACGCCATGCCAGTAAGGTTTTCGGACTAATAAGTAGATTAATATAAAAGTGTCTATATATATCAGTATTACATATATTCTGTCAAAATTGCAGAAAAAAAAAATCGAATACGAGAAAGGAGAAAGCACATGTTGACAGATGGACGATGATGGATGAGGAACAACAAACGCAAACTCAATAGCTTAAAGGCCTTTATGGGTAGAATCTGTCTGAAGAGATTCTGAGAAAAGGTCTGCCGAAGTCCAAAGACAAATTCAATCTTGAATTATCTGTAAGCAATTTTAAACAAGATTCGTCCGTAAGTTTTAAAGATAAAAACGTTCACGGTGGGATGGACGGATGGACCACAGATGCAGAAACATGCCAAAACATCAACATTACTCAATACGCAGTTTGCGAGTATCACAATAATAATTCTGCCTCACATAATATCCATTTCTTTTTGAGTAGGAGCTTTGCAGGTGATATCGCATGCATTTCGTTACATAGAAAAGCACATCTAGGCTACAGGTATAGGTTAGTAGGCCCAAAACCATACCAATAGGCCCATTATACACAGACCCCATATTTGACATCACATGTATATATTCACAACGCTGTGATTATCTCGGAGTCAATATATTTCTGAACTGTTGCCCAGAAGATTTCTGACCAATCAATTTGCTCAGAAACGTAACACCGCCACTGACCATCTCTGGCGCTCGGAGTCCTCATATGACAGAGCCCAAACCAGAGGAAGGCACAGGATTTTGGCGGGGTCGGGATGGGTGAGGTTTGTAGCGTGCAGTTTGGATATTTGAAATTGATGGAAAATTGCGAGCGAGCACAGATTCCGATTGCAGTGTGATGAATTTTGAGGTATATTTCGTAACTGTATGTGTACAAGGTGAAATAGGTTTTCACCAGACAACAGAAAAAAACATGTTCAGCTGAGCTAAAGCTGTGTAGGAGTCCAAAGATCTCAATCCACTTGCACGTCCAAAGTCTGTCTGGTAATTTTTTAAGCGCTTTGGGCTAATTTTCGTTTACGTCACTGAACGCTTTTAGTCTCAGACCAGTAAGACAATGTTCAACTCACAATTTGTGTTTTAGAACCCACGTTGCGATTTAACGCTGTTTTCATTTTACGTTTTTTAAATATACTTTACGATTTGCATCATCACTTTATGATACCGAAACGTTTCTCATATATTCGCAACTACACGCAATTCCCTTTAATTGAATTTCCTTGTAGTGTGGCACAATATGTTTCTGAAATCCGTTATAAATCAATTAGTTCACATATATTTGATGAGATAGTCCAGATACGTCCGCATAATCTTGCAGGGGAGTTTGAAAATACCGAAAAACACACCATGTGAACAAAGACGCGATCATCGTTATTTGCACCATAATACACCACGGTGGCTAGGCGTTACGCGTTATTCAGGGAGTGCCGCGTAAAATCGTGAGTTTTACGCGTTATTCGTGAGGAAATTGCACAGGAAACGATATAGGTCCCCACTTTAAATGAGGTGAGTTCGTGAAAAAGTTCATTTTCTTCCTAAAATTTTGCTTCCACGGAACATCCCAATGAGCAAACATCACGTATGATGCATTGACTACTTGCATACATCGTTATATTTACGAAAATGGACACACAGTTCGTGACAACACCCGCACGCTTGCGACTCGTTTGTGAAAAATCATCGGCTATCAATTGAAACCAACAAAGTGCATGTTGGTAAATCATAGAATGCTCGCAGAAATCATTTTTTATTGTTACACCATGCAACCAGTTGTTTTAGTCGAGTATTTTATGAAGTGAGAAGCTTTGTATGGTTTACGCGTATCAGCCTGAGGGAGAAAACCTACACACGCGTTACAGCATGAGGAAACATGTGAGCGTTGTCGGGGATGGTAGAGCTGGCAATGCATACATAGATATTTTTAAAGTATGATTTGAGGCTGCCCATGTTCCAAGTACTGACGATACTTCTCATTTATCATTATCCTCCATATGTTCCTCCCAATCTTCATAATTCGGAAATTGACAATACTAAGAGCTTTTCGTTTCTTTTACACAAAAGCTCACCAAGTGAAAACATTATCCCTTGAACTTGAATTTATCTCATCAATTGAGCAGTAAAACTGGAGAAAAATTCGCATTAAAAAGAAAAATATCCCAACCTCAACAAAATATTTACTCATGCACATACGCGTAATGCCCTCACGCGAATCGCGTAAAGTATAGCAAATAAACAAAATGACACATTAAACCTAGATTCGTGGCGCTTGCAACCATTGTGAAACATTTTGAAAGCAGGCACATGTGAAGCCCATACTATCAATATCATAGACCTCTCATTCTAGTTACAATAATGCGATATATAACTTTTTTCAACCCCAAAACCGAGGAGAGCGGCTGCCGAAGCAAAATTGACAGATTTTGTGCAGCCGAAGGTATCGCTACGCTGGCTTATTTATTTAATTTAAACTCTCAACAATAACCATGAATATGTGTAATGTTCCGTGCAAACCCAAATCCGACATTTCAAAACGGTAAAATTAGCAAAATTGTATGTATTTCCTGCTAGGGGTCAACCAGAGGCTGTCATTTCCTCACGAATAACGCGTAATACTCATGATTTTACGCGGCACTCCCTGAATAACGCGTAACGCCTAGCCACCGTGTATGTAGAATCAAACTGAGTAGTTGGGGTTTCATCACTATAATATACCTTTCATATACGAGATTCAAGTGAGTGGACTGTGTATATGTATACTTTATATTTCTGTTATTTTTACATCACTGCATGGGACTTATTCTGTGCGAAACCACTTAACAACCAGAAGTTCAATGCTCAAATTGAGACATTGTCAGTGCGCAGTGAAAACCTTGCACTATGCAGCTGCTCTGTGGACAGCTGTAAATCACCCAAAACAGACTATGCCACTTTATAAGTAGGCTATATACATTACATTGTATTTGGCTTATCAGTTCACGATGACCTGGAGTGCATTGTAACTGTCTCAGTCACACTTACCACTGATGGGCCAGAAACTGATGCAGGAACATGCGGCACAGGCTCAGTTGGTGCTGGCACAGGTGCAGGTGTTGGAGGTACATGTGCAGGTGGTGCAGGTACAAATGCTACAGGTGGATGTGTTCTATGTTTTGTCGTCCACTCGTCAAACGTCATCTCCTCGACATCGCCGTCATCGTTAATTGTGAAGGCTTCTGGCTTCCTCAGGAAAGCTCCGCCCGGGCAGTGGAACATGTGGATGTGGATGAGAACTTGTCTTGCTTTACCTTGCTGGATTGGGATGAAATCGCATGACCAATGTGTTCCTTCTGTGGGAACAGTTGCCGTGTCTCCCCAAATACGCTTTCTGCCATCTGCGTCACTTTGTAGGAGCTCTTGGAATTTTCTCCTGAATTCATTTTCTTCAGTATCACTAAGTTGCTGTCCCTCAAAGCTGTTTTGTTTTGTTTCAGGGTCTTCTTTAATTCCTAGGACAATATCCCCTCCACCAGACAAGTTCGCCATACCAAACAGAGACTTCATAAACCGCTCATTGTTGAGTTTCTCGATCAGTTGCTCCGCTGTGTTCGATTGAGTATAATAGTGCTTGAACTCTAGTGATTCAGTTTCCATGTCTGTACATTTGTCCCTATGATTGAATGGTTCAGTCAAAGGCAGCCTGTGGTCTCGTGTCGTGGTTTGCTCATTCATCACCTGTGTGATAAATTTGTAGTCAGCGACCTGTTTGTTCTTTGCCATATTTCTTGTCTGCAGGAATGCATTGGCAGTTACGAAGTCCTCGGATTTATGGACTAGGATGTAAATCAAGCCATCTTCTTTGTTCCACTTCAGGAATATGCATCTATGAAAGACATCTCCCGAGATGAAACTCAGTTTGTCATCAAAATTGTTGCGCCATTCCTCAAATTCTTTCTCCCTAAAGTGCATTTCAGGAATGAATGGACAGAGCTGTATGACTCCTCCACTGGTGTTCAAGAGTGCTGAGATAACTTTCCCGAGATTTTCTCCAGCGTTGTATTTATACTTCACCATCGGAGTGCCACTGTGTGTGTGTTTTTGTCCTTTCTGCACTTTTGTCTGTTTCGGGACATGTTCTTCTAGTTTGAGAGGCATACGGTACACATACTCGCCACACTCTGTCTCCTCAGCAGGGACCAGGAACCGCTGGAGATCCTTCTCCACCAACTCCGGAGGTGGCGCTTTTGCCATGTTGTTGTCAAGCTACACACAAATTATTATTCAAGTATTTGTTTGTTTTTTTTTTGTATAAACTTTATTCAATGATTCCCAAACAAGCAATAGCTTATGTGAATGGGTCTCAACTGTGAATGGGTCTCAAGTATTTGTTTGCATCATCAGCTTTCACTCCGTGATTTTTTCGGTTTACATGGTTTTGCTGTTCAACCAATCACTCAATCAGTCCATTATGCACTCAACCAACAGTGTAGAGTCATGAAAGTATTGGCTGATTCGCGGATCCTCAGGACAGCAGTATCACGGTAAACTCATGCTTTTCACGAATTCTTAGCTGTTATCTGTTCCATCGATGTGACGATCATTTCTGTACAGACATATATGACATCGATATAGAACGATTTATTTGTGTTTGAAAAAAAAAATAGTAATACATTTATTTTACATGCACAATATATACCTACCGCATTGTTTGTCCGTCGTCATCGTTGGAACTGGATCCCAATCACACAAGATTATTGCCGCCCGCCAGCTGATGATATTCTATACTGCTAGGTGTGTGATCTTGGGCAGACTGACTGAAATCAAACATTTTGGAATCAACAACATTAATTATTATGAAACTTAAACTTCCATTGAAGTATGTCTGGATTCAAGTCAAAATACTTGAAGTTTCTTTCGTGTGCCATCTCTTTTGAAGATTCGGCCCAGATATGGAAGATAATCTGCTCACTCGAATAAATCAGTTGGATTGTCTTCGACATATGACACACATGTACGATCATTAGACTTTTTATCTTCTGCCCTGATACCAGTAGTTTCAAGTTACATAAAACTATATAATACAATTCAATAATTTATTTAATTTATATTTTTTCAGCTCACGAAGCACGACTGTTTCACCACGCACATGCCCGAGTATGATACTGGGGTGGCATATTAACGAGTCACATTATACAATTGCACTGCTAGCATTACCAGATTAGTACTGTCAATTGAGACAAGATGGAGGTTTTTTCGCATTTTTTATAAAATGGCAGAAAAACGACCAATTTTGGAATTTGATGGTCGTTTTCTCGAAATCTGTTCAGTATTTTTTTTCTTATGGAAAACTCCTCATATGTACTCCCGTGAAGTATATGAATTTCGTTACCCTAAAATCGCTGGTCTACTTATGGCGGTCATTTGAATTTTCGACAGGTCGGCAAAAACAATTCTTGTCCCAGATCAAGTCCCTAATGGTGGAAAAAAAAGAAGGAAAACCTGGATAGAATCGAAATAAAATTTTCAATGGCGAATTTGTTTTGCCGGAAATATTTCATTGAACACCTCCTTCATTGTTTAGTACCTATGTGTTGTTGTCTGTCGACTTTGCGAACATGACTGGGAGTCATACCTTTTCTGTCCAATGTGTGTAGAACACTTCAAGATAAATTATGGATATCCTTCATCCACCTTGGTTAGCTGCATATATATAAACTATACTTCAGAACCTAAAATATTCTACCATCTCATAAAATCACTTTCATCAAGTTTCAACCCACAAAAATCAAAATATTACATTATATAGAACTTCGCGTATCAAGACTGCAAGTAGCGTCAGGTAAATTAACATGTGTCTCTCACTGCTTGGATACCTGCATTGTGACGTACATGTAACGTACGACGTCATACTTCAGCGGTTTGAGTGTTGTAACAACTTGCCCCGTGTAACAACTTGCCTCGGTCTCCCCTATAGCTTAAATATTGGCACATTGGAATAGGAAATCATATGGAGTCTTCAGTGTTGGCTTCAATTTGACCTTCAATATCCTTGAAAAGTCAAGACACCCACTTTGTCGAAACACGATGTTTTTGTACTTTGGTAGTCATTTTCTCGATATCTCTTCAGTAACTTCTTTAACCCTGCGTACACAACACATGTTCAGACACGTTGCAAGACTAGCACACACACACATAACATGCGCGCCTATATACATGTACATTTTCTAAGAATCTTACACTCCCTCGTCCATCACGCGCAGTGGCAGTGACTGCACAGTATATACTGGCACGTCATCACTGATGAATCAGAAAATTCGGGAAATCAGCAGGTAAATGTAAATAGGAAAATGTGAAAAAATATGAGACAATTAGGAAAATTTTGATCTAATAGACTTCAGCAATAATCCACAAGGACGCAGAGTTATAAATACGCATCACATTTCTGTACATCACAATTGTCTATATTCTTTTAGGCCCCTACTGGCATCATACGGCTTTAGACTTTTTGTTGCATGCTTGATGCGTTGACACTGACACTAAAAATGTTTCGACAACAACTCGTGGATTCCGAGGCGAAAGTTGTGCAAAGATGTGCAGGGATTGTAACCAGAGTCAGCATACCTTTTTGCTGACTCAACTTCAAGGTTCAAGGGCGTCGGACCCAGAGGATTGTATTAAATTGGGGTTGGAAGCTGTACAGCCTTATCCCCAAATATTTTTTTTTTTTACAAAATCCCTGATTCAGAAATCTATTAAGGTGCAGTACAGCATTACATATCATGCGTAGGTAAGTGATCGTAATATATATTTCACAGATATTTGATTGATTCTCTCTTATATTAGCGTTGGAGTGTGTCTGCTGGTAAAAACGCCCTCTGTATTGAACACATAGCAATTATGACTCTAGCTGTTTTCATTATCGTGTTGCTCACTGTGCCCGTGCGTGGTGACAATTGAATGTCTTTTTCCTTTAATTATGTTATGTGAAATGAAATATGTTCAGTGACATGATGTACATAGTTTTCGAGATACATATACTTAAATACCAACATGACAAGATAATTGCATGCTTGTGGGGAATGAAAAGTAGATCTACCATCTCAGAGCCAGAGGAGAGCTCAGAATTAACCACAGAACATGCGAAAAGCTCTGGCTTCTGGGGCGCTCTGCCGGGCCCCAGACCTCACGCCATATAAGCGGCTCTTTTGCTTTTCAAGGAAGTGATGAGTGATAGAAAATTATGTTCGCCATTGTTCCTTCCACATTACTGTGCAGAAGTTATTGCGAACACATAATATACATCACACCATGATGTATCACAACATCACCTAACGCAATACATCTATATTCCGAAATTTCGAAAGATTGCCCCCCCCCCCCCTGAAAAAAATATCAGGTACGCCACTGATGCCTTAGTAACTGGTAGTGACCCAGAATAGTCTTAACTCACCCGACAGGACCTACATATCTGACGCTGTCATCATTTGATACATTTGTCTTCGTGTGCTTCTTGTACCACATCATATGCATTTAAAGAGATCATGACCTTGAAGCACAACACAGATGAGGAAACTTTCTAGGTCTAATGCCCTAGACGAACCTGGAGATATTCGACTTTGGCTAATGCGAGGAAACATATACATACACACAAAAGCCTTTCTGAACAGCAGTTGTGGTCCTATTTCAAGACGCCATGCTGATAACGGAGGTTTTATCTCATAGTTTTATAAGAAGCAGTAGTTCATCAATTCTCAAGTTTTTTGTGATCTTTAAAGTCAAAGGTCTGAAGAGATTATCGACTTTACAGCTTATGAATCAATTGTGAACATATAGAAAAGGATTTGTGCTGAATATTTCTATGACCTTGAATTCGACCTTGACCTCATTCTCAAGGTCAGAAAACAATATGGCTAATATCTCGCTCATTGTCGACTTTACAGCTTAGCAATCAATTGTGAACATATAGAAAATGATATATTCTGAACATTGTCATGACCTTGAACTTTACCTTTGACCTAATTTTCAAGGCCACAGGACACAATGTCTAATATTTCGCTCATCATTGACTTTACAGCTTAGGAATCAATTATGTTAGGAATCCACTATATTATCATATAGGAAATAATATATGCTGAATATTGCTATGACCTTGAATTCGACCTTTGACCTCAATTTCAAAGTCACAGGACAAAATGGCTAATATCTCGCTTATTATCGAATTTACAGCTTAGGAATCAATTATGAAAATATAGGAAATGATATATGCTGAATATTGCTATGACCTTGAATGCGATCTTTGACCTCATTTCCAAGGTCAGAGAACAAACTGGCTATTATCTTGTTTATCATCGACTTTACAGCTTAGAAAACAATTGTGAACATTGAACGATTGTGAATATTATTTTGAAGTACACGGGGCAAAAGGCTAACATCTAAAATATATATTGTCCAGTAACCTTTCTTAGCCCTTGGCCTATTTTTTGAAAGAGTGTATGTTTATTTAATGCTGCATGACGAGAAAATTTATATTTCAACAATGAATACATATTTTCAGCCCAGTTATGTCACATTTCAGCAATGTCAATAATAACGGAGGACTCCTCACAAATATATTAACACACACAAAAATAATGGAGGCCAATAAAAAGTTAAGATTTGTACGAATTGGAAAATTACCTTTGATGTTGGAATTCTACCTCTTTTTCATGATATAACATTGTAAAAAAATATATATATATATATAATAATTTTTAGGGAGTACACTCCCTGGTGTAGACATTCGGGATCACGAAAATAGCATGGAAAATCGACTTTATTGGCCTCTTTGTGATCTTCTTAGAGTGGCACATCACTTCTGGAATATGGATATAGTATCTTGAAAAATATAGAATGCTTAGAATACTTGACCTTTATCAATATGGTAATTAAAACTGTGTATCACTCATCAATGATTGGAGGTGGCATTTAATAATGTTAGTATCCAAGTTGTTTCCAGGTTTACGGATAAGAATATCTGATTCTGTTCAATGATCTGAACAATGAAAGACACCCACGCTAATGTTGAGTTTTGCAAATATTTGCTGCGATTGATGTTTGATGGATTGATAATGATCAATTTTGTCGTGAAAATCGATGTAAAACGCTTATATAGTGTATATCATTCAATATTTATAAACACGGTCACGTGGAAACGTGTAATCCAGAGGAAAAGATGAAACGAAAATTAACGTTAGCATTCACTCTTGACATTCAGGAATGACAATTACCAACTACACATAAATCAGTTACAACCCCCCCCCCCTCACCATACAAGTGTCTCAAAGAGCAGCAGTATTTCAAATAAAGGCCCATCAAAGCTGATTTGGTTAAAATACCATTCAGTAATGCACAGAAGGTACAAAGTAACTTTATACAATCATAACCACTAGTGCTCGTATGTAAAATGGAAACAAACTTTTGAGGTTGAGCGTATACTGTCATTCTGTGTGTGTGGTAACGCATGCAGTCTACTGACTGTGCATGTAAGGAGCCACGAATCTACACTGGCCCAGGCATGTGTGATCCCAGCTTGAACACTTTATCGATCGTACGACCTAGGCTTATGTAATGTCTTTCACTGACTTCTGAATGTCCTGAACTGTCAAGTTTCTGTTCAGATTGTTATACATAGCACCAAGGCTGCTGTAGCTTACCGGCAATCATGCAAATTGCATAGAAAACTGATTTTCCAGAATATAATATATTACCTTGATGTTAAATTCTATTGTTAAACATGTTCGTAAGTGTTGCTAGAAACACATTTTCTGTATGGACTATAATACGAAATCAAGTTACATCTTGAATGATTTTTTTCGTTAATGACAGATTTTCACAGCCCGTCGATTCAAAGGCAACAAAACTTATACACATCACAAAGGTACATAGGGAGAATCTCATGTATTTCGAGGAAAATTGTCTGAATAGATTTTGAGAAAATGGCCGCCAAAGACAAAAATCATTGTTTCCTTTTTTTGTGGAAATGGCTCAAAACGAATAATGACTTGATTTAGGACAAAAAAAAATCTTTTTCGTCTACCTGTCAAAAAATCAAAATCGCCGCCCCACACAGACTCTCATTTCAAAGGCAACAAACTTATACAAATCACAAAGGTTACATAAGGAGAATGTTATACATGATTTTGAGGAAAACTCTTTGAATAGATTTTGAGAAAATGGCCACCAAAGACAAAATTCTTCGTTTTTTTCCGTAAAAAAGGTCGTTTTGACCTTTCAATGTCATTGAAGGTCAAACTCAAGGTCACCACTCAAACCGCAATACATGATTTCCGATTTGAATGTGCCTTTACTTAGGCTCTATCTAAGTATTCTATTAGATTACACAGCTCCCATAATGAAAAAATAATTTGATGAAATTTTCGATGGCCAAAAAGAATTTTTTTTTTTGCTGGAAATGGCTCAAAACGAATAGTGACTGGATTTGGAAGAAAAAAAAATTACGCCAACCCGTCAAAAAATCAAAATGGGCGCCACACGCAGACCGGCAATTCAAGGGCAACGAAACTTATACACGTCATGGAGGTACATGAGAGGAATGTTTTGAAACAAAAATCTCAATTTCTCAAAAAAATCTCAAACTGGTAGTTTGAAAAACGATTCAATCAAAATTTGTTTTCAAAAAGTCTTTAGATATTGGCCTAAGGTATTCTGACAAATTCATGGGAAAATTCATCGTGCCAAAAAAACGTTTCCCCACATTCTAGCTCAGAACATTTCTGCTGTATATCCAAACTGATCTCACTTCACTGCCGGCAGCGTGTGACTGTTTGGGCGTGTGAGTGCTGCCACCTGATGGGTGTTTTAGGAATGTTGGAAGAATACTCAAGTACTGCTACTACTTTTATAATTTGCTCAATTCCAAGTGAATTGGTATGTCTAATAGGAAAGTGAAAATACTGAACATCCTGAACTTCATTTTTAAAGTTCCTTTTCAGATTGTTAAAAAAAATTGCTCCAAAACAAAAATTAGCAAGAAACATGATCTGACTTCATTATCACGGGTGTGTGACTGTTTGGGTGTGTGAGTGTTGTCACCTGATGGGTGATCCCTTGCTCTGACGACGTGGTTCCCATTCAGTTCAGATTCAGCATACCCAAAACACCCCCCAGGGACAGATTTCCTTTCTTTCTGCCAGCATTGAGCATCTTTTTCACATAGATCTATCTGCTTAACTAATATTCAATATTGCGGATGGCAGCCATCTTGGATTTTCATGTCCAAACAATCCTTGAAAAAAATGAAATAAAAACCGAATTGTGTTAGATATGTAGTTGCTAGTAAAATATGACATCTCAATCCAAATCAGCCATATATCAACTGATTTTGGCAGGTTATGCCAAATACGCCATTTTTCCGATCTGCGATGGCGGCCATCTCGCATTTCGAGACTAGGATGAACTTGTAACTAAAAAATAACCATTCCAATGGCTTTATCATGCTAGAATTAGTGCAAAATGATAGTTTATTCATCATTTTAGCTTATTCTGCCACAGAGATATTGAATAATACACATTTCGAAATGGCGATTGTGGCCATTTTGGATTTTAGGTTCTAGCAGAGTTAGCCAAAAAATTCCAGAGGTGCATAGGAGCTCATTTTTGGGCAAAATAGCCCAGGTAGTCGAATCAATAATAAAAAAGGTAGGAGGAAAGTCGTCACGGAATCCATGGAAATGACCCTACTATAGTGGAAAAGACGGGCAATTATTTTTTATCAGATTTAATGATTTTTATCAGATTGTGGCTATGTACAATCTGGACTTAGTTCGTTGCTACATTTTTGAGTATCAGCATAGGAAGAGGTAATATTATTCCTATGGGACTGTCTGAGGATGTTACGTGAGCGAGCACCACCTGCTAGGTCGTACCATTTATTCCAAATCCGCGCAAAATTATAGATGGGAAACTTATTGGAGAAACTTGAAATACATCGGTCGACATGAAAATTATTCGATTGCCGAGTTTGGCGATTTATATTTACCTTGCTGGTCAATTTTAATAATCTATCAAAAGATTCAGGCAAGATATGTTTAGAGTAGTAATACATAAATAAGAGAACCATATGTTTGTAGAGATCATGTAGTTTCAAAACGCCTGCTGATCTAAATAATTTATTTGTATGACTATTATAAAGAGCGTTAAGAATTAATCTGATGGCGCGTTTTTTGGAGAATAATGCTTCTTTTCAATATAAGGTAGAGTCAGCGTTGTTCCAGATAAACAAACCGTATGACAGTTCGGAATGAATTAGGCATAATGAAGGGTTAATAAATATTCCAGTGGCACAATATATTTAATTCGCTTAATGGCAAATATAGCCTTTGAGATTTTATCGTTTACATTTCCTATGTGATCTTTCCAAGACAATGTGTCGTCTATATATTTCCCAAGGAACTTTGAAGCGTGTTCCGTACAATTTGTTCCCATCCTAGTTAGAGCGGTCTCAAAAATCTTAATATGCATGTCTCCCAGTTTTAACTTTTTCTTGAGCGGGTTAATTACCATAAATTTTGTTTTCTTAGCAGTCCATTAAAGTTGATTGGCACAGAACCACTGTTATAATTCATTGACACACTCATTCACCCTACAGCTAGCCGCCGAACGTTATCTGACCCAATTCTATTGTGTTGGGGTCAGGTCATGTGAACAAGATGTGAACAGGTGAAAAATAACAATTTCCAAGTAACAACACTTTAATTTATGATCCATTCGATTCCATGTCCAAGGATGTTATGAAAAGTTGAAGTTCATATACAATACAATGTCGTATCTGTCCGATATTTTGTGTTGTCAATTTATCCGTGACATGTTAAGGTTATGAGCCACGGGTCAACGTTCTGTTGATGCTTGAAAGGTAGTCATAGATTCCTCCTCTTGCCATGTGGAAGCAACATTTATGAGGTTGAGTTTCTCAAGCTTTTAAGTTAACTGTTCGGTACATATGTATAGGACGAACGAGACTGAACAGCATTCACATATACTGAATCCTGGCTATAATACGATCCACAGAACGTTAACCAAAGTAGAATATCATTTCAACAGCAAAACAATTATCATTCATGTATTACACAAATTCATGTCCTGTTGTCACAAACCGTCCAGTATGTGAATTCAATGTTACATATGACATGTCACAATATTGTTTTATGACTAAAATCAGGTACAAAAATACATTGAATAGTGAACGATGTTAGACTTAGAGCAATACGTACAATTCTAGGGTATTCGGGACATGGAATCCACATGTAGTCGATGCACACGTCCAACAATATGATAAGGAAAAATATATTTTGATCCCGTATATATTCATATCTGGTGCAATATAACGTTTGGAGGCTAGTTGCACTGTGTATTGGCCTTGAGATTCTCAATATCAGAGTCAGATTCGTAAATAAGCGGTATCGTCAGCAAATGACATAATGTTACCTGAGCATGCCATATTAACCTTTTCGCTACTGACCCATCCCTCAGCCTCCATACTGAGCAGATTGATAGGATTTCTATATGTTTGATTATTTTATTTAAAGATGTTTCAGAATAATTATGTGTGAAAATAAAGTCATATTATAGTGTGCTATTTCTATATAGTATACTTTCCAACCCCGTTTCATCAGTTACCATGGGAACAAGAAAAAAATCTAGGGACCAAACAGATGGCTATTCCATTTTCTTTATCATACAGCCATATTCGAATTTGTAATGAAATATAATCCAATACGTTTTACTTGAGTACTTGTAGTCTTCTATATTTGTGATGAAGTGAATATCGTGGGTTCTGATAGTGTTTACAGCATTTCAATATCTTGATTAGTTATGGAGATATTAAAGTTTTAGTGAAAATTAACTGTAGTCCGACCCACTGTAATCGGTGCTTGTGACGTCACAAGGTTAATGACATGTTAATTATTCAATTAACTAAACAGTCAATTAAGCTTCTAAATTTCAATCGGTGGCAATCTGTATGTGCTAGTTTAGCCTGTAGGTACATTCTCGGGTATATATAACATTAAATACAATCAGTGGACAGTTACTTATACATCTATTGGTTGTCAAAGTACAGCAGGAGGGGTGTGGTATGGTTACGCAGCGTAACCATGAGTAGTGAAAGGGTTAATATCATTTACATAAAGTAAATATAACAATGGACCTAAAATTGACTCCTGTGGGACTCCACATGATATGTTAAGTAGCGATGACTCTGTGTTATTTATGGGGACAAATTGTTCCTTGTTTGATAAATAGTTCCTGATCCAGTCAATTGCAATACCTCTGATTCCTAAACTTTTAAGTTTATGAAGAAGAATATCATAATTAATAACATCAAAAGCTTTAGAAAGGTCACAAATTGGCTAGTGTATATTCATGGTTTCTATTAACTTCAGCACAATGATTATTAAATTGGATTGTAGGATGAATAGTTTAGAGTTTTTTACGAAAGCCATATTGATGTTTTTAAAAGATACCATACGTTTCCATGAATATCAATATTTTGTTGAACATAAAATTTTCAAGCAATTCAGAAAATGCAGGTGAAGACTAATACGTCGGTAGTTATTTAATGATTGGGTGTCCCCTGATTTGAAAACTGCTATCACTTTTGCAATTTTAAGTTCATTTGGGAAAATATCTGTAGCGAATGATATATTTACAATGTGGCTTACAGGTCCAATAACATCGAAAATTGTTTGCTTTGGTAGAGAAGTGATATGTCATCATGTCCACTGGATCGCTTTGATTTCAGTCCAAGGGCAGTGTTTACAATAGTCAATTCAGATACAGTTTCGATATACATTATATGTTTCATAACAGCGGGGTGGTAGTCATAAAAGTTATGAGATGGGGTGGGTACGTCTTGACTTGTTTTGATTCAATATGTGAGAAGTATCTGTTGAATTCCTCAGCAATTGCACATTTGTCTTGTACGTTCCTATTATTGATTTGAAATGAATCCAGAAATTTCATTTTTGCCAATTAATCCAGAAATTAATCCCGAAATTTCATTTTTGCCAATTAGATTGTTGAGTATCTTCTAGGTGTATTTCATATTGTATTTATTTTCTTCAATTAAGTCCCTATAAAATGCTTTCTTCAATTCACGTTTAACTTTGTTAAACAATCTATTGTAGGTTTTATAATTCGATACATTATTTGCAGTTGGATCTCTAAGTTGTTTTTTATACAGACTAAGTTTTTTTTCTAGAAAACTTAGTTGGATGTCTAAGGTTTTTTTTGCCCAAGGTTCACGTCCAATGAATAAATGCACCATAGGCCTCATTTGGGCACTGAATTTCATTGATGACAAAGTAGTCTTGCTTCTTTACATATTCCCTAAATATTGATATATTTTCATTCGAAATAATACAGTGGATCCTGTATTTTAGGACCATCCAATGGAACCCCAAAAGGTGGTCTTAAATGACAGGTGGTCTCTCATCGAAGGTTCATTTACATGATAAAAGGTCATTTAGGACTAAGGTGAGCGGTTTTATAACCCAGGGTGGTCTCTCACGACAGGTGGTCTTCAAAACAGGATCTATTGTACGTGTTTTTTTAGTCAGACTTACATCGTTTTGAACCGTGTGCTTTGTGTGAAAGTAAAAATGTTGAGAAAGGTTGCTCGATAAATTGTTGGAGTATATATGATCTATTAGTGTCGCACAGTTCTGGTTAAATCTTGTGGGTTTGGTAATAACCGGTAAGAAGCCATGGGTGAAAATATTATCCAGGTAATCATTTGTAAATTTGTGTTGCTGATATTTTAGCAAATCAATATTCATGTCATTCAATATAAAACCAACCTTATTTTCATAACTCATGGTGTCCATGGCTGTTACAATATGTTCAGAGAACAACTTTATATCAGCCGTAGGAGGGGTGTTTGGTTTGTAGATAACACCTACGATGGTAGATTGATATTCGACAAATGAAGATTCGCAAATGTGAGAGATCAACAGGTCGATAGATGAACAGGTGTATAGATCGTGCCTACATTTTGATGTAAGCTGTTAGCCAAGCTGTTGAGTGGACATAATCCTTGCTTTCTCCCCCTGAAGATTCTATTGCAGGGCAGTTCAGTGATACACCACGAACAGTCAGTGATAACATCAAAGTTAATACCACCTGAAGTCGGTATTGGGTTGTCACAACTGCCTATACCTATACTGATTATAATACTGTTACATAGAATTTGTGACTTGGATAGTGGCGCCAGTGAATGAACAATGGAATTTGCCTGAGGGCGTAGGCATGTGAGACGCGTGTACACCTTATGTATTTTTTTTATCTCATGATATTTTCTTTAATCATTGTACACGTATGTAACCGATTCCTATTGTCACAGAAGTCACTTAATATTATCTTTAACAATGATATGTACACGAGTTCTATTGTCACAGAACCAACCTTTTGCAAACAGTATACATGGATAAGGACCGTCCCCAAAGTTATAAGAATTTCCATATCTTTTAAGGAAAAGAGCTAGCCGGATCATCAAGACATTTGGTATTTGGTACATGAATGTGGATAAATGTTTTCAGAGCCGTTACAATCGAACATGTACCCAAGAGCACTGCAGCCGTCTTTGGGAACTAATTTTAGAGCACCTGAGAGTATGTCACCAACAAGTAGATGGAAGTGGCCAGTAACATGCATCACACTCGTTTTAGGAATTACAGACTTTTAAAGAAGGATGATCAAATTTACATACTTCCCCGCCTTCTTGATGATAAATGACCCCCTCAAGTTACGCACCTACTTTTGTCGTATCCCTTTTGTGTTGTTGCCATCAAGATGTGAGCAGTCGAGGGCAATCCAATGCAATTGTCATCTTTTTTGGGCGATTGATTATCTGGTTGAATCAGTTACTTTGGAACTTGTCATACATGTAATATCGATGAGTTATTGTGCAATAATCCACACGGTATCTGTCAAGTGCAGGCAAAGGCACCGATGAGGCGTTATTGCCCTCGGCTGCAGGCCTCAAGGCTTGAAGGGTGAAATACCCTTTGTAGTATTTCACCTCTGTGTCCACCTGAAACCACAGAATACACAAAAAGGATATCAATGAATGAATCAAATAACAGGGTGGGGTTGGTGACACATTTGTTGACTGGCTATCCATGGTACATTGTATGGAGCTTGTGCTGGCATGGATCTGCCAATAGTGTTTTTAGATTACCTATTTTGAGCATACATACAATGTCGTGCACATATTTAATATTGCGTATGCACATAAAATAGTTCTGCACACGCACGCATTTTCTGTATGTACATAATAATATTATGTCCAAAACTATAATTATTTTGTATGCGTATACTATGCATGAAGCACTATACGTATGCGCAATTAGTATTTTACTCGTATGGAATCTGTATTTCCGTACGGGAATTCCGTACATATGTAGCATAGCAAAACCGACATGGCAAAAAACCGAACAGCAGTGATCACATATGCCACGGCCGTGGAAACCCGACATGCACCACCCTTTATCGCCCATTCGGTTATTTCATGACTACTGTCTTTTCACGAACCAATTTGACTGGTCAGAAATATTTTGTTGAGAAAGTGGAATTGTTTTGTATTCAATATTACAAATGGAATCTCAAATAATAATAATATTACTATTAGACTACATAATACTTTAATAATCTGAAACCATCTTATATCGTATATATTAACCATCGTACCATCGTATATATTATGATCTATATGTATTCCGTAGTAAACCATGGTTTAATACCGCGGATTTCCTGATTCCCATGTCCCCCCTGGCTTCCCGTATATATCCACAGTCTGCTACATGCCATGTTTCTAGATTATATGTCTGCGCAAGCGGGTCATAATGATGAAAACGATATATATTCTAGACTACTCGTAATAAATTTAATAAGTTAATCCATCAGTGAAACACGCTTTTTGGCCTTAGGTTTGTTTTAAATAATCGGATCAACTTGAAATTTTGTGTGTATGAATTGAGCATCATGCCGTAATTTTGCACCAAATTTCAGAGTTCTATCTAAAAAATTGAGGAAGTTGGCAATCTAACCCAACGTTAAATTTCGGCCCTAACATGAAATTTCAGAGTTTGTACAGAAAACAACAACTTTTATTCGATGTACGAGTTATATATTGCTTCAGAATAAACATGTTTACTTAATATACACCAACTATGCCTTCCTACTCTAAATCAACACCACAGGTTCATTCTGTATGGGCATAAACACGATAAAAGCCCCGCATTTGCTGAAATTTACTTAATCACATTTCCGACTGAAATTTAACATTGGGTTAAATTGCCAACTTTTTCATTTTTTTTTTCAATTTTTGAGATAGAATTCTGAAATTTTGTGAAAAATTACGACATGATACCCAATTGAGAAACACAAAATTTTAAGTTGACTTGACTTTTTTTTTTTAGCCAACGTATCGTCAGTCATCCGCTTCATTTCTGGTCGTTTTTTTCTGTGAGCGATGTCTCACCATGTCGGCTTTGCTATAGGCTTTGAATATTATGTAATGCTGCAGCATATCGCAGTAATGTGTTGTTTATTTCACGTGTATGGTCGATATGTATGTTTCTCTATAACAGTCCCGCAGCAATATGTCGCTTTTGGCACGCATGTCGCTCTTCCACAGGGGATTTTCTTCCTGTAGAAAATACAACATATGTCGGTTTTTCCACGCGACACATGTCGGATTTATCACAATGCCGCTTTTGCTATGTCGCAAATACAAGCTTTCACACTAGGCTCAGATCCTCCCCCCCCCCCTCCCTTCCCGCTGTTTCTGGGGTGAGCAACTATATATTGTCTATTCCGAAAATCAGGCCTATTTCTATCCAAACATGCCGTATCGATCGGGCTCCTTATTTGCAATCTACCTCGCGTCATCAGATCACAAACCGACCCAAATCAGTCACAACTTTTGATGAACAACCTGATCAGAGACATTGCGCTCATGAAGTAAAACTCGTGAAATGGGGGATTGTTTGAAGGCTGTGAAAGGCTAGTATACGTGTATATCAATATTATATTAATAAAATATATCAATCAACACATGAGATGCATTATGAAAGCAATAAATAAAACTTGTGTAACAATAGATACACATAATACAAGGTAACAGTGAAATAATTTATTCATGTCCAACGCATTGTTTTGTTCTATTTTGCCAAAGTTTTTTTTAAAATCATTGAGAAATATAAATGTGGACCTCTTACTAACAGCATAACATTGTGAAGACATAAATAACCAAAACGAAATACAAATGCACAAGTGAGCCACGCATGCACCCACAATGGGTATATTTAAAAGCTCTAATTTGCCGACTGGTGTAAACTATCACTAGAAATTCATTTTTCAATGATATTCCATCAGAATTTAGTGATATGTCAGAAATCAGTGGTCTATAAGTGTTTGGAGTACATGTCCGTGTAGGTTTGAAACTCTGGGCGGCCAGACACGTGACAAATTGACAAGTAATCTACAATTATATAACATCATAACATTTGGTTTGTCACTACCGTTTGTGGCTTGTTTGAGTGCTGGGTAGTGCTTCGAAATTTTACATTTCACACGTGGCTGAGATATTCAGATCCAATCTACACGAACACACATCTTGTTGTTGGTTTCGCCAGCCGAGGATCAAGTCTGGTCGGGGGAAGGGGGGAGGGTTGGGGGCGGGGGGTGGGGGGTGGGGGCTGGTGCGGCGGAAAGAAGAAAAGTGCGCTCTCCAGTTTCGAACTCTCTAGCAATTTGTAGAATGCAGTTTATACAATTGAGAACAGTTTTGTCCAGAACAAGTTTTTTCCTGACAGTTTTCTTACACTGAAAATAACTTCACGGCAACAGCTACCGGGGGAGGGGTGGGGGTGGCAGAGGCAAGCGGGATCCGCCTTCAATATCATGCCTGGTTTGTACCACTACATTGACTACAAATGTACATGTATTGTCATAATTGACATATGGTCGTATATCACATTAACAAGTCGGTCGCAAAGTTATATTTGACAGTAGATACTATCATGGTGCATGTGGAAAAAGGATTATTATCAAAATATGATGCCACAGCTTTCCAACATTTTCCGCGGTTATCCGGGCCGTGACACGTACAGGTACTTCTGTAACAGAGTGCTATATTTTGTAATGCTGAAAGCTGAAGTGTGAAAACGCTCCTTGTATCGATGTGATAGTGCCTTGTATCCCTGTGAATACAATTACTTATTGTCCGGGCCCCGGGCCCGGATATACTAAAAACGCACTAATTTCAGCTGGTTCCGTTTTGCGAGGTCTCCCGCAGTGACGGGCAGGGAGTGATTCCACAGCGGACATACGTTGCGCGCTATTGTGCGGGCTCCGCACGTTTACTATGCTGTGAAGTGTAGTTCACAATGTCTCTTGTCAGATGTCAGGGATGTTTGTGTGGTACAGCGGGGGTCGCAAATATTGTCACTCTGTTTGTCCAGGCAGTGATATTTTGCACGCGCTGATATAACGCTGATGTAATAGAATCATATTAGAATCGCACTTAGAATAGGATATAGGCATATGCGCATAAAAAACCTGGAGTGAAGACTCAAGCACTGGGGAATAATAGGCGAGATATTAATTTAATTCATGAATAAAAAAAAACAGCAAAACATTTCCTCCGGACATATTCTTAACACTTTCCATTCGTACTATTCTGTAGCTTGTAGACTACATAAAGTAATTATGGTCTGGGTCTGAGTGACGTCCCAATCGTGAGGACCAAGCGACTGAAACGCGTCGACCAAAAGACATGTATTGTGAAAATCGAACTGGAAACGCTAGCCGATGAAATTAAAGTCCTACGACCAAAGGGAAACCTGCAGGCAAGACCTGAGTACAGACGCACCTACATTAGATAGTCCAAGTCACATGTAGAATGCGTTGCTGAAAACAATTTCAGAACTGTTCTGGACAACTCTCTTGACATGAAGAGCCTGTACCGAATGGCAGGCCATGGACGACTAGTTCCGGCCAAGGACGATAGGCAGCAGTACACACAACGAACGCAAGCATGGCAACAAGGAGAGTACAAGCATAACAGTGTATATCAAGGCAGTCCTCAACAGGCGCCGCTTCTCCAGCATCCCGGCCACCGTCCCTCATTCCACTCCACCTTATCAGACGTCCAGCAGTCGATCCATTGATCACACCAAATAATCCACTTACTGAATACTGAACGGGACTACGGCAGAAAATGTTCGCAGTACGACACGTGACATGTGTTTTGTGATATCAATTGGTAACCGTCATCCTTGGAGTATTTCCTTTGGTTGTGAAGACCATATTTTGCGACTTTGAGATTCGGTAGGTTCGTCTCCAAATGTTTTCCCACGAGGCGCCAACAGTCCCATCTGTTATGCATGTATATCAGCATATGACGGAGGCAATCCCAGAAATATGTACATAATCGAAGACATATTAGTTCATAGACAAAGAATTGTTGTAGATCGGGGAATGACAAACACTGAAAAGCTTGTTTCCAGACGATAACTGACATATCGCTCACCACGTGAGTTTGTATTCGCTCCGGTCAGAAAGCCGTTGAAATCCGTGCACAGGGTTTTGAGTTCAATGTGAAGAGCAATGTACAGTTGCTCAAGTCCCGTCTCGGTCAGTGATCGCATGGAACCACACGGAAATCGTCGAGCACATGTACTGGGCGGATTATTAACCCTCTTTCGACTCTTCCTGCACATTGGGAGTTCATTTTCAAATAGGATACTATATTTGTTCAGGTACGTAAACGTAATTTAAGCGTTCTTTATATTGAAGCCCCGTCTCTATCAACACTGATCAAGGGTCTATGAGTACCTATTCCACAAGTTCGTGGTTAAATACAAGAATGTTGATAACACAATGAAACTGTATGTAGATGTATCTCTATATGTATGTCAAGAAATTTAAATTAGGTGCACTGATTGGCACAAGTATATGATGTAATTATCAATAAGCAGCTAGATCTATATGAGTTATTCATATCACCCAACATATATATTTCTCTAAAGCAAGAAGTTTACTTGATTGTAATATTCCAATTCAAGGCAATGTGATTGGTATCAGCAACAGAATAGAGTGACCATCTGACAAAACCATCATCTCATATTTTTCTGACTCCAGATGACTCCAAATGTTGATGACAGCTCCACACCACTTTCCTGACAGCTCAGCCAGAAGACAACACAACCAGAAGCTTCATAAATCCTTGTTCAAGTCTCAACCAGAGGACAGGCAATAGCAGCTAAACACCACTTGACTGATCCCCCAATGACAGGCACCCAGGAGCAATCACTTAGTTGGCCAACAATATGGATGTCAAAACATAACAACAACTTGTGTTTTGAAGTCTGCACCAATATATACATGGATATTAAAACAATATATATATATATATATGTAATCAAATTAAGAGCATGTTGGCCATGTTGGATCTGTATTCTGAAACCTGTAAAGAATTGCACACTATATACATGTATTTACCATTTTGGGTATTGTAATATCACTGTAAGACAATTGCATATCTTATACAACAGCAATTTTGAGATTCAATCATCAATTAATAATATATTCATATTTTATATTTTATTGGATAAAGTGGCCAACACATTTTATGTTTCAAAATTTGTTATTGATACCAATTTGTAGGTCAGAAATACATAGGAAGATTTGAATGGCAGTGTATCAAGTGGCCATGTGCAACATTGTTTGCCAATCATGATAAATTCATGATTTGTTAGATTTATTCTCTTCTTGTTTACCTTCCATGTACAAACTTTGTAAAATAAACATATGAAAAAGGAGTATACTACCAAATACACTATTCATTCATGACATTCTTGTGATCCATGTATGTGAAAAGATGAAGTGCTTCAATTTATAACTCATGAATAATTATTGTACTAATGAAATGCTACAATTGTGTGAATTTCACATCAATTGTGTTGATACAACCCATGTGCAATAATGATATTTTAATGTCACATGCATTCATGATAACAATGAATCAAAGCCTGGTGATATTTACATTCACGTGTTATTGGGATCAGTATGTATCCTGTATTTAGCTTGTGGTTTGTGTTCTTTGTTTGCACACACAAACAAGCATTATGCACAATATGGTCAGTGAATACATGCATGTACTGTTAGTTATTTGGTGAACACAGAGTGTTATGAATTATGCCAAATGTAAGAAACTGTCACTTCCCCAGAAGTTTTAAACTTATAACTGTCACTTTGGAAATATGGGTAATTATCTGCATTGATCAGTGAATAGAGTACTGTCATGGCCCAATGCACAAAGAAGCCCTAGCATGTGGCAGTCTACATGTAAAAGCCAGTGTGAATTGTGCACAGTGGAGCATATGATATTGGAGTCTCCCACTCACTGTGGCAGTGTCTTGAAGGGTTAAAAAATAGTGCCTGTACTGGTCATCTGGGAAAAATGTTTGGTTGTCAATAAATGTCTGAACTTCAAAATTCATTTGTGATGCAATGGATATGAATTTCAAAAAAATATTTCTCGGCTCATAAACTAGCATATGTAGCAATGCTCAGAAAAATACTTGGAACGTAATTGACTTTTTCCACAAGAACGGATGTCCCGAAAATTTGGTAGTCAATTTCAATAATTTTAACATAAGATGCATAATAACTGCGCTGAAAATGCTTTAAATTAGTTATTAACATGATAATATAACATTTATGTGCAATATGTGTTCATTTCTTCAAGAAAAAACATTTTCAAAAATATTCAGTGCGCATCACTGACAAAAATATGGCGAGGGTAACAACCCCTTAAGCATTTTACATTGCCTGACTGTTGGCCCACTGACACATTTGATATTTCTAGGAAGTCTAGAGACAAAGTTATAAATAATTTTGGTCGTTCATTGCTTGACTTTTGTAAACAATGTGGTGCACACATGTTGAATGGTAGATGTCCAACTGATAGAGATGGGGAATTCACGTTTTGCTCATCTACAGGACAGAGCGTGGTCGACTATACACTTGTTTCTACTGTATTAATGTCGAGAATATCAAACTTTGTTTTTCCACAACAGACGAATCTGATCACTTCCCGATCAGTTAATTGTTGTCAGGTATCTCAAATGGAGCAGAGCCTCCCACGCATGTTATTGAAGACCAATGTCCAGTATCTAGACCAGTCAGATTAAAATGGGACTCAGCTAAGCGTGAGGAGTACAGGGCGCTACTCCGTGACGATGTGAGTATTTTAGGTATGAATGAGTTTAAAGCATATGTATACCGGGGGGATGTGAACGAGGCATCGTCGTGCATTGTAAATGTTGTACATAGAGCTGGTGAGTCGATGAAATGTCGGCCAAAGTCTACATCGGTTGTAAATATTAACAAAAGAAAACATGCTAAGTGGTGGGATGAGGATTGTGAACATGCAAAATGTATGAAACAAAGTATGTTAAAATCATATAGATTTAGCAGAAACCATTCTACGCTAGAATCATACATCGTGTCAAAAAAGCAGTTCAAAAATATATGTCGCAAGAAACAGTTTCAGTATAAGAATACTTTGTATAAAGATATACGTGACTCTGTAAGATGTAATAACAATGTTTGGTTGGTGCTGAAAAAACATAATATGAAACAAAACATAGTCATGTTGATAAAATCTATAACTCCCGGAGACTGGAAAACTTATTTTTGTGACTTGTTAAACGACGAACCAATATTAGATAATGAATTTGCTGAACTTGTTACAAATTAAATTACTGATCATGATTTAGATTGTGAACGATGTGTAAACAACGAACCTGACATTTTGAATCACGATATTGAACCTGAAGAGATAGTGTGTGTAATTAAAGATTGTTCAAATGGTAAGCATTCTGTTTATTGTTCAACACTATATTGAATACAGGTATATATCCGGTTCAGTGGTCAGAAGCAATTGACCTTAAGACTGTCATGGTTGAAAACCTTTTCTGAGAAGCGTACACCTCTGACAAATATTGCCGAACAATAGTAATCCCCTCGGACAAACAACTCAAAGCATACACCGTCGTAAGGTCAACTATAAGCCCTTTGCATAAAAAGGTTCAAGATCTGACGATCTGAAGATGGCCCAAGTATCATACACTGCGCCTTAATACTACTCGTCCACTAAATGAATGCCATTTGATCCGTCTGTCACCTTTTAATCCTTATTGAATATAGAGGAAGGCGCAGTGTATGATACTTGGGCCCTAATGATTATTGTGGTATTTCGCTCTTGTGTTGTTCAGGTAAAATATTCACTAAGGTATTAAACAATAGATTAGTTCACTGGTAGGACACCAATCAAAAGTTGGACGATGCCCAAGGCGCTTACCGTACTGGTCGATCAACTGTTGATCAATTTTTTTTCGCTTTATGCAATTGTTCATAAATATTTGCGGAAGCGTGGTAGCCGCTTTTATGTCACTTTTATTGACTTCTCACCTGCATTTGATAGCATCCCTCATTCTGTTTTATGGTATCGACTACTAAATAAAAATATCCATGGAGAAAATTATTATAGTGCTGAGATCTATGTATATTCAGTTGAGATCGTGTGTAAAGACACCGAAAGGCATTACCGAATTATTTCCGTGTACAGTGGGCACTCGCCAAGGGTGTATGGTCAGTCCTTTTCTATTCGCAATCTATATAGACGAGCTGGTAGAAAAATGTCAGTTTCTCCAATGTCCAAGTGTATTTGTCGATGATAATTTCCCTGATGTACACATGCTATTATATGCCGATGACATATGCATTGTAAACGACAGTGTCGGCAGGTTACAAATTCAGCTGAATGCATTAAGTCAATTTTGTGATGAAAATGGACTCAAAGTTAATTTGTCAAAAACTAAGGTTGTTGTATTTAGAAATGGGGGTCACCTCAAAAATATTGAACGTTTTTATTTTAATGGGAAGAAACGTGAATGCATCAATCAGTACAAATATTCGGGAATTGTATTTTCATCGACGTTGACCTGGTCACCTGCACTAAAAACAATAGCTTGTCAGGCAGATAAGGCTATATTTCAATTGAAAAGGTTCATGAAAAGGTGTGGTGGTATCCCCGTAAACCTATGTTTAGATTTATTTGATAAAACTGTTGCACCAATATTACTGTATGGTTCTGAAATATGGGGTACGAGAACACGAGAAGTTATTGGAGTGGTTCATAGAAAATTTTGTAAATATATTTTGTCTGTATCCTACAACACTTCGAACGCAGCCGTGCCAGGCGAGCTGGTAAGAATGCCATTAGCGGTCCAATACAAATATAGATGTATAAAGTTTTGGTTAAAAGTAGTTCAAGATGGTGAAGTTAAAATACGTAACACACTTTGTAAAATGTTGACACAATTTGACATATCGGGTGACAACAACTGGACACCAGATATAAAACAATTATTGTAAGTACACAGCTTTGGTGAAGTATGGCTTAATCAAGGTGTGGGAAATATTTAAGGATTTTTAAGTTTATTCAAACAACGCTTGACTGTTATGTCAAATAAGACTTGGCATGATGAAATATCATCCAGTAGCAAACTTGTTTTATACAGTAAATACAAACATGACTTAAATTTAGAAACTTATTTATCATTAGATGTTTACTGGAAACACAAAGTTATGCTTTCTTGATTCAGATGTGTTTGACATAATTTAGCTATTGAACGCTATAGATATTCAAATTGTGAAATGTTCGATCAAAATTGTAATTATTGTAAAGGGCAAGGTGTTGATGGAATCGAAGATGAAACTCATCTCCTTTTAGTATGTCCGATATTTGAAAAATTTCAGAAAAAATATCTGGCTAAAAATATCATACCACATGTAAATGTAACTGAAAATTTCCTGAATATATTATCCACTGGGGATCAATGTATAAAAAACTTAGTTGCTTTTGTATTATATCATGCCTTCATTCTACACGAAAAAAACTTAATGTCACATAGTGACAAATTTATAATATTTGGGGCATGTATGTATTCATTATTTTGCACCACACTGTAACCAGTACCAGTCCCATCCTTAGTTCGGTGACGTTTCCGCATGGTTGGAGTTCTGCCAGGTGTGAGGTATTGTGTGTTATACTGGCGTTGTCTGGTGAGTTGTCTGGTGAGTTGATTCGTCATATGACTGGGATTATATATTGTTCCATTTGCTCTGGTTAGGGTAAATGTTTCTATTTTTAGATCTTGTCCAATCTCATGTGTAGACGCGGCGCTGGGTGGCTCAGCAATATAAGTCAGGCATTCTTTGTAGTGGTCAGAGAGAGAGAGACAGAGAAACAGAACAACTTGGATTGCAGACTGTGTGTCTGTCGTGCAGCATGTGAAAGATGTGAACTGATATTGTGAAGCTGTTGGAAGCTATTTTGCCATTATGTTGGCGACGTCAATTTGTGGACGTATTTTGGAATTGTGAAATATTTGCGTTTGAGATACTATTTGAGATGCTGCTGATTTGTTGATTATATTATTGTGGGAGCTGCATTGGGATTTTATATACAAGTTTTGGATATTGTGGTTTTACTGACCTAAAGAATGCCTGCCTGATTATTGCTGTGACCAGAGACCAGTGGCCGTGAGTATTCGTATCATTTTCTCATTTCATTCATGTCATTTGTACTGATTTTGTAGTAAATTACTACACGTAGTCTCGTAATATATGACCTTGAGGGTTATGTTATGATTCCAATAATGGTTCGGTCTACAAAACCTATGTTTTGTAAACAAATATTACTACGGCATTTATTTCTGATTCCTAGTTTTCGTGTATATACCTGATGTTTGAGTCGTATTCGTGATTCATGGTGCCACTTCACCCTCCCTTTGTGTGACAAGTACCCTTGGTCGCGTCCAACAGATGAACATTCAGTAAGTGCGTCCGCGCAACATTACGTCATGTGACCTCTCTGTGGGACTTCGTACTTCGTGGGATCGTCGTGGGATTGAAAACACCGTTGGAGTGACAGTGTGTGTGTGTGTGTAGGTGTGTTTGTAGGTGTGCATGTAAGTGTGTTGTGTTCTTGTACATTTCATTGTTGTTGATTTTGAATTTTGATTTGTAATTGCTACTGAAACATAACCATTGAAATAGGTTCTGTCTAAATTAAAATTCGGAATATTGAACTTCGGAATCTGTATACATTGAGGAACGTTAATTGAGTATTGTATTGGTGTATTGCCGACAGAATATTGTGACATGATATTGTAAACCTGAACTTGTACATACTGTAAATATCTGCCTATTCATTAATACATTTTCATATATTATATCATTGATTGTTGCTTCTTCCATACATTACATCATTTCCACATTTCCGGGATCATACCATCTTGACAACTTGGGGGCTCATCTAGCGGGAAGTTCGGTCCAGATTCCAGTTTTTTCCAGTATTGTTTTCCAGTATTTTCTTCTAGGAGCAGTACAGTGAGCACTGTTGCACTGGCATTTGGTTGCACGATTGCTGTGTGACTAATATCTAAAACTTCACATTGAATTAACATGTGTATCATGTGAGTATGTGACGTATACATGTGAAAAGGTCATTGGTCTTGCTCAGAATATTTTGTGAGTCGAATTGTAGATTGTGTATTGTGACATATTGCATTCACTGTTTATTGAATGTTTTATTACTTGTATGATATTTTATATTTGAAACATGGCTACGAATTTTGATACCTGGATGGTTGCTGGTGAAAAGTTGGGACTGCAAGGAAAGGAGTTGCATGAGTTTGTCCTGACTCAACAGAATATTGCAAGACAGGATCGTGCTGCAGAACGAGAACTGGAGAAGGAGAGACGCGAGGCAGATGAACGGCAGGCAAAACGTGAGGCTGATGAACGATGTGCAAAGCGGGAAGCTGAGGAACTTCAGGTAAGACAACAGCATGAAATTGAGCTTAGGAAGCTAGAGTTGTCCGACGAATCTAGGTTGAATGTTTCACAACAAGTACCTGTAGTACGGGGTAAAATTCCTAAATTGCCTGAGTTTAAAGAGAACCATGATAATCTTGACGCATATCTTGAGAGATTTGAAAGATTTGCGAAGGCACAGAACTGGCCGGAAAATCAGTGGGCTGTGCACTTGAGTGCTCTGTTGTCTGGGAAAGCCCTGGAGGTCTACTCAAGGATGGACCCTGACGATGCTTTGAACTACGACAGTCTCAAGCAAGCGATACTCGCTCGATATGACCTGAATGAAGAAGGATTCAGGAAGAAGTTTCGCCATAGCAAAGCAGAAGCCGGCGAGACACCTACACAGTTTGTCGTCCGTCTATCCTCTTATCTCAAAAGGTGGGTTGAGTTAACTGATACTGATAAAGAATATGATGACTTATTCAATTTGTTTGTTAAAGAACAATTTCTCTCGCAGTGTGATCATGAATTAGCATCCTATTTAAGAGAAAGAACAGATCTAAGTTTACATGACTTAGCTATCCATGCCGAAAGGTATATCATGGCACACAACAAAGTGTTCGGTGGAAAGAAACAGCCAGCACAGAAAAATGACGTCAAATGTTACAGCTGTGGTGAGATGGGTCACAGATCACCAGACTGCCCAGTCAAGAAGACTAAACCGTTTGTCCCTACATGTCACAGATGTGGTGAGAAAGGACATATAGCGCCAAAATGCCAGGGACGGTCAAACCAAGATCGACAGTCCAGAGAATGTTTCATTTGTGGCTCTAAAGCTCATATAGCGAGAGATTGTAATAAGAAGCAATCTGGCTTTGCTGCAGTTGATGATAATGATGAGGAATTGCACAGTAACATAGACCATGTCGGTAACGCCTGTATACAACATTCTTTCCCCACAGGAGACCATTGCCCATGCATAGGCAACGACAAGATAACTCTCGCATGTGGTAGACAGATTCCGTGTATGATGGGTGCATGCCAGAAAGCAGACAAGCGACGAGATTTGCCATTAATGACGGGATTTGCAAACGATCAGCAAGTCGATGTACTCCGTGACACTGGATGCACGGGCGTAGTAATCAAAAAGTAACTGGTAAGACCTGACCAATTTGCCGATGACCATAGAGTATGCATGCTAATGGACGGTTCAATTCTGAAAGTCCAGTTAGCAAATGTAAATATTGATACTCCATATTATGTCGGCACAGTGCAAGCCATGTGTATGGATAAACCTGTATATGACCTGGTCGTAGGTAACATACCTGGTGTTAGACCAGTGGAGTCGCCATTGTCAGATTGGAAACCAGCTATTGCTAATGCTGTGGTCACACGGGCTGATGCTCTGAAGATAAACAAAGCTATCAAACCACTGAAGGTATCGGATGATTGCAGTAATAAACAATTGGATGTTAATTCGTTCTTGTCTCTCCAGCAGACTGACGCTGATGTTGCTAAACTCAAGGACAAAATCGAGAAAAGGAAGCGAGGCCATAAAATGGTCTGGTTTGGTCAGCATAACCATCTTCTCTACCGGTTTGCTCAAGACGTCAGTGGTAAAATAGATAAGCAGCTGATTATTCCTCAAAGCTTGCGTCAATCTGTCTTGAATACCGCACATTCCTCTATTTTAGCAGGACACATGGGGATCAAGAAAACGCTGAATCGGATCTTGGCATGTTTCTTCTGGCCAGGAATAGAAGGTGATGTTACGCGTTTCTGTAGATCCTGCGACATATGCCAACGTACAATCCCAAAGGGTAGAGTTACCAAAATTCCACTAGGAGATACACCAGTAATAAGTACACCATTCAAAAGAGTTGCAGTTGACCTCGTTGGTCCCATACATCCTATATCAGAGTCTGGTTACAGGTACATCCTCACGCTAGTTGACATGTCCACTCGATATCCAGAAGCCATCCCGCTCAAGAACATCACTACAGAATCGGTAGCAGAAGCATTGATTTCCATATTCAGTCGTGTCGGTGTTCCAGACGAGATGTTAAGTGATCTTGGAACCCAGTTCACTTCCGATTTGATGAAAGAAATTACTCGTCTTCTCTCTATCCACAGGTTGACTACGACACCATATCACCCGATCGCAAATGGGTTAGTCGAGAGGATGAATGGAACGATCAAGGCAATGCTCAAGAAACTCACAGCAGAGAAGCCCAAAGATTGGGACAGATATCTGACGCCACTTCTGTTTGCCTATCGTGAGGTCCCTAATGAAACTACAGGCTTCTCCCCTTTCGAACTATTGTATGGTAGATCGGTTCGAGGGCCAATGCAGATACTAAAAGAGTGCTGGACGAAAGACGACATAGAGACTGAAACCAAACATGTCTATCATTATGTCTTAGATTTACATAATAGGTTGGTCGAGACTTGTGAGCTGGCACGAAAAGAAACGGAAGCTGCAAAGACCAAGTACACGAAGTACTACAACGCGAAAGCAAGAGAACGTTCTTTCAAGGTTGGAGATGAAGTCCTCGTCATGCTACCAACTGACCTTAACAAACTTGTTTTGCAGTGGCGTGGACCTTTCAAGGTGTTGGAGAAGCGGTCCAAATACGACTACATGATTGATGTCAAGGGAAACAATAAGCTATTCCATGCTAATATGTTGAAGTTGTATGTCCGAAGGAATCCTGTGTCTGATGCAGATAATACTATGTCTGATTCAGTATTACAGATGACGTGCGCTGCTTCCATCCATGATGTTCATGATGACTTGCCCGACGATCAGCAAGAACTTTTCTGTGACCATGAAAAGTCCACCTCTAGATGGGTGATTGGCGAGAAACTGACAGGTGAACAGAAACAAGAAATTGGTCAATTGCTTGATTCCTTCCAGGGAGTATTGTCAGATCAGCCCGGCTGTACGAATCTTATTGAACACAAGATTCACGTCACTACGACTGAACCAGTTCGAGTAAAACCTTACCCAGTTCCTTTTGCAGTGCGACAAACGATCAACAAGGAAATGGACGACATGATGAAGCTTGGAATAATAGAGCCATCTGAATCCCCTTATTCTGCTCCAATTGTACTCGTTAAGAAACCTGATGGTTCTAACAGATTTTGTATAGATTTCAGGCGCCTCAATCTCATTACAGTGTTCGATCCAGAACCAATGAACAACCAACAAGACATATTTTCCCAGTTGAAGGATGACCATTACTTTAGCAAACTTGATCTCAGCAAGGGGTATTGGCAGATACAGATGCGAACCGAAGACAAAGAAAAGACTGCCTTCGTTGCTCCAGACAGAGGGTGTTATCATTTTGTACGGATGCCATTCGGATTGGTCAACTCCGGCGCCACGTTTGTCCGGATGATGCGAAAACTGCTAGCAGGTATGAAACACGTACATAGTTATATAGACGACATTCTGATCCATACTCGCACATGGCCTGAACATGTTGAAGCTCTTAAAGAGTTGTTGCAGAGGTTGCGAGATGCTGGTCTCACTATCAAACCATCCAAGTGTCTGTTTGCTTTTGAATCAATTGAGTATGTCGGTCACAAGTTATCCCACAACAGTGTTATGCCCATGGATGGTAATGTGGAGAAAGTGCGTAGGGCAAGCCGTCCTACTACTAAGAAGGAACTGCAGTCCTTCATTGGGTTGGTTACATATTATTCTAACCACATCGGTAATTTCTCAGATATTATTGCGCCACTGACTAGTCTTACAGCGAAATCTATGCCAAAGACGTTGGAATGGACTTCTGAGCATGAGGCGTGTTTCTCCAGGTTGAAGGATCTTATCACTCGTAAGCCGATTCTCCAAGTCCCAGATTTTGGTAAGAGTTTCATTCTACAGGTAGATGCCTCTGATACGGGTATTGGAGGTGCCCTTCTTCAACGTCATGATGGAGAGTTGCGGCCTGTCGCTTTCACCAGTAGGAAACTACTACCTAGGGAGCGATGTTATGCAATCATCGAAAAGGAGTGCTTGGCAGTTGTACATGCGGTAAAGAAATTCCACGTTTATCTCTTTGGTAAGCAGTTTGTCTTGCAGACAGACCACCTCCCACTGGTATGCATGAACAAGAATAAGGTCGCGAATGACCATATCATGCGGTGGGCTATGACATTACAACCATATTCTATGCAAATCGAATATATCCGTGGTCGCGATAATGTGTTCGCAGACTTTTTGAGTCGGTATGCTTGAGTCCGTATGAATGTGTCAATTAACGGTTTTAACACGTGTAACTTAACCTTAGATAAGTAACCTCTTTTTCAGGAAAGGGGGTGTTGTCACATAGTGACAAATTTATAATATTTGGGGCATGTATGTATTCATTATTTTGCACCACACTGTAGCCAGTACCAGTCCCATCCTTAGTTCGGTGACGTTTCCGCATGGTTGGAGTTCTGCCAGGTGTGAGGTATTGTGTGTTGTACTGGCGTTGTCTGGTGAGTTGTCTGGTGAGTTGATTCGTCATATGACTGGGATTATATATTGTTCCATTTGCTCTGGTTAGGGTAAATGTTTCTATTTTTAGATCTTGTCCAATCTCATGTGTAGACGCGGCGCTGGGTGGCTCAGCAATATAAGTCAGGCATTCTGTGTAGTGGTCAGAGAGAGAGAGACAGAGAAACAGAACAACTTGGATTGCAGACTGTGTGTCTGACGTGCAGCATGTGAAAGATGTGAACTGATATTGTGAAGCTGTTGGAAGCTATTTTGCCATTATGTTGGCGACGTCAATTTGTGGACGTATTTTGGAATTGTGAAATATTTGCGTTTGAGATACTATTTGAGATGCTGCTGATTTGTTGATTATATTATTGTGGGAGCTGCATTGGGATTTTATATACAAGTTTTGGATATTGTGGTTTTACTGACCTAAAGAATGCCTGCCTGATTATTGCTGTGACCAGAGACCAGTGGCCGTGAGTATTCGTATCATTTTCTCATTTCATTCATGTCATTTGTACTGATTTTGTAGTAAATTACTACACGTAGTCTCGTAATATATGACCTTGAGGGTTATGTTATGATTCCAATAATGGTTCGGTCTACAAAACCTATGTTTTGTAAACAAATATTACTACGGCATTTATTTCTGATTCCTAGTTTTCGTGTATATACCTGATGTTTGAGTCGTATTCGTGATTCATGGTGCCACTTCACCCTCCCTTTGTGTGACAAGTACCCTTGGTCGCGTCCAACAGATGAACATTCAGTAACTGCGTCCGCGCAACATTACGTCATGTGACCTCTCCGTGGGACTTCGTACTTCGTGGGATCGTCGTGGGATTGAAAACACCGTTGGAGTGACAGTGTGTGTGTGTGTGTAGGTGTGTTTGTAGGTGTGCATGTAAGTGTGTTGTGTTCTTGTACATTTCATTGTTGTTGATTTTGAATTTTGATTTGTAATTGCTACTGAAACATAACCATTGAAATAGGTTCTGTCTAAATTGAAATTCGGAATATTGAACTTCGGAATCTGTATACATTGAGGAACGTTAATTGAGTATTGTATTGGTGTATTGCCGACAGAATATTGTGACATGATATTGTAAACCTGAACTTGTACATACTGTAAATATCTGCCTATTCATTAATACATTTTCATATATTATATCATTGATTGTTGCTTCTTCCATACATTACATCATTTCCACATTTCCGGGATCATACCATCTTGACACTTAATGACATGTGATTTTAACTTTTATTATAATCAATTAAGGTCACGATATCTCGCCTGGGTATATTTTGCACAGTTTTTATATTGTGGCTCACCCCCCCCCCCCCCATGTTCTTATTCAGATCGTTTTTCTGGATTTCTAGTTCAGGCTACCCTCGCCACCGTAGGGGAGAGGGGGGGGGGAAGAGGGTATTGCATTTGGGTCTGTCTGTTTGTCTGTCTATCCGAGCGCATAACTCGGAAAATAATGGTCCGATTGATGTGAAGTTTATGTAGCTGACGGTATGTCTCTGGCTCGGTCCTCCTCAAACTTTGTCAAAATCGGACGAAAACTTTTGCCATGGCAATGGAAAACGTGAAAATCACATAATTGGCTCTAACTCCGGTTCTACTTGATATTATTTTTTCCAGCTATTTCTGTATTTTTCTTTGGCCACTCCCGATCGTATGGTATACGACTGATGGTCGTACGACGAAAACTCTCCATTATCGCCTAATGTCGAAAAATTGGGAGTCACGATTTCGATTATTGTCTGCGCTCATAACTCGAAGGCAAACGGTCAGATCTATCTGAAATTTATAGGGCTGGAGTGCTATGTAAATGGCTCGGTCCCATTCGAATTTTGCCAAAATCCCCCTTCCACAATTTCTAGTAAAAACAGTTGCCATGGCAATGGAAAAAAGAAAATCACATAATTGGCTATAACTCCAGGTCTAATCAGTATTAAATTTTCAACCTATTTTTGTATTTTTCTTTGGCCAATTCCCGATCGTATGACATACAACCGATGGTTTTAGGACCAAATCTCTCAATTATCGCCCTTGGTCGAAAATTTGGGGGTCACGATTTCATTACTTGTGAGTGTTCTGAGATTCAAGACCATATTGTGAAGCCAGTTATCGATCTGTTTAAACCGTTTTTTGTTCATGAGATGTGCCTTGACAATAGAAACATTACGAAGAAATTTTAAAGCTCAATATTGAACGACAAGGTCAAGGTCAACGAAGAGGTCAAAATCGAAAAGTTACAATAACTCTGTTTATATTCATGATCAATTTTCCTTAATAATTTTGTAATTTTCTATGGTCAATTCTCCATCATTTGCTATATGACCAATGGTCGTAAGATCAAAATTGCCCATTATTGCCTGGGGTCGAGAGTGTATGGGTCATCAGCTGAAATTACCAGTTCATAATATTTCAAGTAGTAATAATTCAGAAACCATTGAAGATATTGAATAGAATATTTTACGCAGTATAGATCTGAGTGAGCCTGCAAATTTTGGAAGGTCAGTGTCAAGGATTCAGGCCGTGGTCGAGCATGTGGTCAAAATAGAGAAATTGCGGGAACTCTACTTTTATTAATGATCAATCCTCCCACGATTTTCTTATTTTTCTATGGCCAATTCCTTACCATTTGATATATGACCAATTGTTGTGTGACCAAGGTCCCCGATTATCGCATACATTGAAAAAGGAAAGGTTATCAGCTTTAATTTAGTGACTAAATCTGAAGGGCGAGGGTTTGCAATCTCTGATTGTCTCGTTCGTTTTGTGTTTGCGGACACTCGTGCTGGTGGCCGTTCTCTTGCTACATTTGTTCCCAAACATTTCCCTCACCAAACTAACTGGTGCATGCAATATTTTATTGAAATTCAAATAATATTACTGGATAATCCAGATGTATTCATCGTGTCTAGGCTACACTTCATATTGTGAGATTAATTACATTTTTGTAAATATCTGGGGTTGTGTCTGTTATCATAGTATTGAGACAGTTTTTCAGGAGTATGAATCAAGATACTTCAGGATATTCCAACACAGGAACTTCGGGCTAGTTTTAATGCTTACATACAAAAACAATCAAAGATTGGTGAACGCCTTTGGGACCCAGCAAACATGTTCGTATGGAGGTGTTCACTAATTGGAAAAAGTACCATCATGAAGAAAACAAATTCAAACAACATTATAACCTAATCTGCTCGAGTATTGAATGTCATAGAGATGAATATTACCCGGCAGGCCCCACAAAAACGATGCTATGTCAAGCTGATGAAATTCAGCTTGAAAAGAAACTGTCAACCAACCCCGTAGTAAATACTTGTGGCTTCATATTCTATGATCTAGGCCGTGGAAGCTACAGTATGACACCAGTTAGGAAGAATCTGAGCAATAGACCATAAGATATATTGGTGAGGTGTATTACTAGTTACTTTGTTGTTACATAGAAGGCGGAAATCTCTGCCGTGAGTGATTACAATGCACTTGCCTATGTTCACTGAGTGAAGAGTCACAAATTGAAATATCACAGTACACAACCATATAACAGTGTTCACAATAGGGAGTTATTCACTAGATTCACTTAATAAGTTCACTTTTTCACTAATTTAGTTGTGTTTACTAATCGGAAGAGCAAGCCATGTTAAAAGATAAGCCCTCACTCGGAACCATAAAAAAGTGTTCACTGACTGGTGGTGTTCACTGAAAGGATGTGTTCACTAATGGAAATTTGACTGTAAGCATAATAATATCGTCCAAAAACGTTCTCGAAAAGTTGGATAATGATCTCACTAGAGCTTCAAAATTCACCAGGAATCACGTAGTATGATTCGGCTTCTGGGGCCCTTGAGCGGGACCCAGACTCCACGCCGAACGGGGCTCGCTTTGCTCGCATTTGGTTTTTACCCTCAAATTTGAACCCCCCCCCCTTCCACAATTTCTAGTTACGGGCCTGGTATGAGATAAACAAATAATAACTTCACTTTTTTTGTGGCATGAGCGGGGCGCCATAGATTGCTTTGACGATGTAAAGAAACAAACTTGGGAAAAAAAGTTTCAGTTATCATTTGAATCAGAAATAATGGCGGGAGCCACACCTGGTAAATTTTTATGAACATAAACCGATTATCGCTCAACATGAATATTTCAACAACTGATGCATACATTCTTGTTGTTGTATATTTAGTCCCATATCAGTTCAATCAAGTGATAAATATATGTAAGGTTCGGCGACCCCACGATAAAGAGGTATACCCCATTACTGGAGTGTCGCGGAATGTCTTATAAACCCGTCCACACTGCAGGATCATAACCGTGGTGTCACTACTCGCGCACACCACGTCATGACGCTACAGTGTTTTCCCCTTTCGGAGAGACCTCGTCCCCGAGGTCAGCTATATTCCACTGCCCAGTCACATCACAGCACTGAAGATCAAGGGCGCCGCAGCTACCCGATTATGTACACATACTTGGCTGTGATGTGAATCTCAGTGAGGGGCCGACCCCAGGAAAGACGCCGAGAGAAACCCATGTGGCTCGAAAGGCCAGGCACCAATGTAAGGCTCGGCGACCCCACGATAAAGAGGTATACCCCATTACTGGAGTGTCGCCGAATGTCTTATAAATCCTTCCACACTGCAGCATCATAACCGTGGTGTCACTACTCGCGCACATCACGTCATGACGCTACATATATTACAACATGGTTTGTTTAGTATCACGCCCAGTATCATTGTCCTTGTGTTGTATCCGCCCGAGTCCCTCGTGATACAGGGCGCGATACAAAACAAACCATGAAATAATATATACGTACACCAACTCGCAATCACATGAACAAACAAGAATGTGCGCCCTCAGCCGTACTATATGTTCTAATGTACTTCTGTCCCGTATGGTCACTGATGAGGAGCTTGTCTCTCTGCGTAGCTCAATTGGTACCAAGTTAATCCAGATATGACATATACTACCCGTATGTCAAACGTTCGCATTACAATTCAACGACGAAGCAAATATTGAGCAAGTAAAATACAAACCATCGTCCCTTGTGAAAACTCACGTATTGCCAAAATTTGAGGACAACTCGACAAAAATTCACTGGTGAGAATTAGGCATATACATCGGCAGGCTCCTAACAAATGATGGTGGGTGAAATGGAGGAACAGTCTATTACCAGTGAGTATTTACAATACGACTTCACTAATTCGAGTTTCCTTTTTATTGTCATTCACAAACTGGACAGTAGGCTTGGTATCAGCATGCATGTGCATATTGTATGTTTGGGGTTTCATCCGGCACCATATTAATATCTTTTTGGCATTCAATCATTCTGAAGTATTGGTACTAATCTCATTCGTAACCCATGACTGCGCATATAACCTTTAGTTCTGTTGGTTTGATGGATGTATTTTCATATTGAAATATCATGCATGAGATCTGTATAAACTAGGTTTCTCTAAAACATCTGATCAAAGGCAGTCACTAATGATTTGAAACAGATCGATCAACATAACTGGATTTCTGACAGAAAGGAAGCGTTTATTTCGGCTCAGATACACATCGTTGATGCATGTTCTATCTGGATTTGTAATGCTCAGGATTGGATCCTGAATCATTGTGCAAATGAGCGAGCGTTTGCCGCGAAAAATTGGACAGTTAAGTTTTAGGCATTCGTCCGTCAACATCAGACTCGAAAATCTTTCAGCTGTCTAATCAATATTAATTTGTGTCATATCAAGTTTGACAGACTCGTTAGAACTCGATTTAATACTGGAGTATTTATACAACATCATGGAGCAAAGCAAAGTTATGTCTCAATAAAGCAAACAGGATTGCCAATTTGTGAATGTTTGGACTCGATGAATTGTTGAATGAACGTGGATGTAATGAAGATTTGCGACCGGACTGAATCAGTCATCTTTGTGCCTCAAAATCACAACCCCACCACACATTATGATCATATTACTCAACAGGCTGAGCTACTCTATGTACCGAGGATTTTAAACAATTTTAACAAAGTTATATGCCACTTTGGATGACACAAATACTTTGTCGAACAAAAATTGTTTCAAATTATTTCAATAGCCACTTCCGAATTATGTATCACAAGTAGTATGCGTGATGGTATCATAAACCACTGATTTGTTGTTTACAATTGTATTCGCTATATAGTGTCAAATCGGACTGCCCCATCTTTCTTACAGACGAACAATTACAGGCAAATATAGCTTTGTTTTGGAAGTGCATCAGAAACTATGCTATATTTGCTTTGTTAGTGTAAAGTTATTGACTACCGTCCGCTCTTCGGGATCCTCGAGGATAGTCCTCTCTCATCCGAGTCCTTGCGGACGCGCATCCGCTATTCCGGATCCTTGCGGCAGGGCCGCTCACTGGAGGTCGCGGCGGACACGGTAACTACTTCAGCATTAACGGTAACCAGGTAACAGCCCACCCGACACTCCCAGGCCTACGGACACCGTTCAGAAACTAGTTCATCCCTACGGTGTTAACTGGCGGGGCCTGGCGAGCCGCGGTCTGCCTCGGGTACGGAACCCCGTACAGCCCGACATGCTGGCCAGAGCCTCTGTCACACGTCCCGGGAAGGGAGAGAGCTGGCGATCCACAGGGCCGAAGGCCCCCGAGTCAGCAACTTGTCTCTCCCAGCCCGGGCCTCCCCATGGAAATCGTCCCCAGGGCTCTAGGAGCCCACTACTCACAAACAGGGAACACAAAGCTCATGGCGAGCCTCGTGTGCGTCCTGTCTCTCGATCTTGGACAATCTCCTCGAACGAGTCGCTTCCAGTGTATATATAATACACCAGAAACTGTAGGGCGCACGCGAGGTTTAATCGATCCATTGTTATAGTTTACTGGAGCGTAAATTACAATACGTCGCCGTGGCAACGCACGCTCGAACGGAGCATGTCAAAACAAGGCCAAGTACGAAAAGGCCACATAAATGGCATTTATGTTTACAATCACCTGCCGCGTGCTTAGGGCAAAATCGCCACATTAGTATTACTAATAACATAGTTATTATTATTACTAATAACATAACCATGTTGCTATGTTTTATTACTTTTGTTTCCTATCACGCATCGTGATTTTCATTATTATAATTACCAAAATTCATCAAGTTCATTGTTGTAAGACGGTCGATAGGCTATACTTGCCCTCTTCAAATCAAATATTTTGAATGTATATCAATTAAAACTATTGACCTGAGTGAGTATGTCGACATGTCAGTACTGGTGTGTACTATACTGGTTACTTATGGTGCTCTGTTCGTGCCATGTAAATGTGGAGTTTTGTTTCTCATATATATGAGTCATACATATGAGATATTATGTCATACATAGAAGATATTAAGCCATATGTATGAGATACTAACACATACATATGAGATTTTAGGGACCTTTAGAACGCAAAACGAGAACGGAAACGAGAACGAGTGGTATGACGAATATACTCCCGTATTCGTTTTCGTTTCAAATGTTTAGCCAGGTTTAGGAATTTGTCACGGGAACGGGAACGAGTGGCATAATTGTGTTTAAAAACGGCGCGAAAATTTTAATCTCCTCTGTTTCCCAGCTCTCTGCTACGAGCTGAGGTAAATATATATTTTTATCTCTGTAGTATCAATGAAATGCATACTTTTAATGTTTCAACGGTCGCTGTATTGGTTATGGTTCCATTTTTCACTATTGTTTTTATATGGAACACATATAGATGTCCAGATTGGATTCAAGAATCCAATATAGATTGGATTCAAGATTTCTGCTGATCCTCAACAAACTCGAGAGGTGGGAGAATTCTTGCTGTACAGTACACTGAAAAAATAACCTCGTCATAAATTTGTCAAAATGACAAGTTTTCGATTGTCAATTTGACTGTGTCAAAACGAAGCACTTTAGCCTTGTCGGCGACAAAATTTGACAACCCTAAACTCGTCAAATCCTCGTCATTAATACTATGCAAATTTGGAATAATTACTATTACAGCAATATCAAATCATATGAATTTCTACGAGAGATGGGCTACAATTGCAAGGACTCGGAGTCCAGAGCAACTCTGCCCAAAGTCAAAACTGCGTCAAATGCACTTGACGACGTATCAAGTACTTGTGCTGTAACCATACTGCAAGTCTGCTTTGATATGCCTGATGTTGAACATAAAAATGGTGTCAGTATGTGGCACTGCATGACGACATAAAAGTTGTCAATGTGACGAGTTCTTTGACAAGGCCGACTTTACCCTTGTCAAAAACGTGTTTATTGGGAAGACAACCCATAAGTTTTTTCATAATGACGAGTTTATGACGAGGTAATTTTTTCAGTGTAGTTTACTGAAAGACGGTGGGGATATGTTAATTTTATCTCAATTCCCATCCAGGGGCGCCAGAGGCGCGTGCAGGGGGCGAGGGGGGATTGGGAGAAAGTGACCTGTCTCCGGCCAGTTGGTAGGTGTGGTCTGGGTGCCGCCTACAGGGCTCCAGAAGCTGAAACTAGTCATATTAAGCTGAAACCCTTGGTGAAGATTCCGCAGGCGGGCGATTTAGCGGGTATGCATACATTATACACCTTTCAGATCCAATGATATAAAAATATATTGTTTTTACTTATCACCGCTTCTTCAATTTGACCACATTTATGGCCTAACTTTCATTATCGGTCAAGTCGGTATAGTCCCTGTGCTTCCGGCGCCCCTGATTGAGAAATAAACTTGACTTCGGCCCAAGGCTTCCTTTATCACTGGATTAGGAGTGGTATTGAAATCGGTTTCCTACTTAGTAAACAGTTAGCAGGGCACAAACCTTTTCAGCAGGCTGCAAACCTTTCTAGCAGAGCACACACCTTTTTACCACGGCACGGCGCAAACACATTTTTGCACGGCGCAAACACCATGATAAAAAGGTAGGTGCCACGCTAGAAAGATTCGTACGGTGCTAAAACCGCTTTTTCTGTGCTATAGAAATGTTCGCGTCTGGCTAAAACGGTTTGTATCGGGTGAAGGGTTTGCGTCCTGTTAGAAACTCGTATCATAGCTGTAACCTAAAAATTGGATGGTATTTCCGAACGCGGCCCATGGAACATAAACCTTCCACAGAGTGGGCAATACGTACGGTAAAAAAAATCTGGTATTGGTTGTGTAATAAACCTTCTATATTTTGTTAAATCGTGGACGTTTAATAGTAGAGTAAACCAGACGGATTTCTGCCCTATAGGGGGGAAGAGTATACTTCATTGGTGATAACTTGTATATGTAGACACTATATTGATATATAGATTAAAAATAATGATGCTACATCACCTGTAGAAATGCGATAGTAATTTGTTATACATGTTGACCAAATTTGACATAAATTTTATGAAAATTATAATTTTTGACCAAATTTGACATAAATTTTATGAAAAATATAATTTTTAACATATTTTTAATTATACTAGATCTAGTAATATTTTTACCTGGGGGCGGGGGGGGGGGGGGGCTTCGAAAATAGAAGGGACACTGAAAACATCTTACGGTTTCAGATACTATATATGAACCAATCAAAAGGAGCAATATTTCATCATCGAAAAAGTAAGACAAAATCTACTATGTCTACGCTACGGGATTATTCATTGAAATTTCAACTGTAAGTTTGAAAAAAAACTTGGATTCCAATAGATCTATATATCCAGATAGATCTATTTGTAGCCTATAGGTCTAGGCCTGGAGTCTATGCCGTCCGGCCTATCAGGATTTTTTGAAAAATCATGATCCTACAGCTGTAGTGTGGCCATTTTATGAGATCTTACTTTAGAACCAGATCCAGACAACATCCTGGTGTATTATGATGAAATATTTGGGTATAGATCTATCATAGCACACGAACTTCATTACCCACGAACGTGGTTTTGTACGGTGGCCCTATGCTGCCAAGTAGTTTATGAACCAGTCGCCAAGTTTGAATTCCAGAAAGAGACCCCGCCGAGTTCGTAAACCAATGCGCCCAGTTTGTAAACCAATCCGCCAAGTTTGAATTCAGGACAATAGTGTTCAGCGAGTTTGTCAACCATTACGCCGAGTTTGTAGCACGGGCGGAAACGTTTTTAGCATGGCGGAAACCTTCTTAGCATGGCACAAACCTTTCTAGCATGGAATAATCATTTCTAGCACGGCACAAACCTTTTTTTAGCAAGGCACAAACCTTTCTAGCACGGCAGGAACGTTTATAGCATGGTGCAAACCTTCTTAGCATGGTGAAAATCTTCTTAGCATGGCAGAAACTTTTTTGGCACGGCATAAACCTTTTTAGAATGGCACAAACCTTTCTAGCACGGCACAAACCTTTCTAGCATGGAATTAACCTTTCTATCGCGGCGGGAACGTTTATAGCATGGCAGCAACCTTCTTAGCGTGGCGAAAACCTTCTTAGCATGGCAGAAACTTTTTAACATGGAATAAACCTTTTTAGCATGGCGGATTGGTTCATAAACTACTTGGCAGCATAACATACCGGGTAACATACTAGTAGATATTGATCCACATGGCACGTGCGCCAAGCTGCCAAGCGTGTTCTAGTACCGATCGAACGAGTTTTCTACTTGGGGTGCGATAATCACAACGAATCGAATTACTAAATCGTTCAATTTGTTAGGAATTGATTCTATAAAACCAAGCGTTTATATTTCACATATATTCAGCATGAATATATCTGCTTGTGTTGAAAGAAACGGGAAACATTGCTTCGCGTTCTTGCAAACGTGGAACTCACACTTTTCTCGTTCAGACGAAAACGTCAAACGAGTGAGGAGGGATTCCCCAGTAACTTTGATGATGTCATTTTCTGTCCGACGTTTTCGTTCCCGTTCTCGTTTCATTTCTAAAGGTCCCTATTAAGTCATAACACAAACGTATGCTATACTATGTCATATGTATGGGATATTAAGTCATACGTATCATACTAGCAGTATCTCCTAGGTATGTGTTAGTATCTCATATGTATGAGTTAGTATCACATACGTATCAGTTATCATCTCTTACATATGACTTAGTATCTCATACGTATGAGTTAAAAAAAACCTTGATTTTTCATGACACGAACGGGGCGCCGTACAAGTTCAAATTACAATACAACAAGTAGCAAATATTGAACAACAAGCTCCACCCCAGCGATAGTGGTGATCAAGAGTGAAATCACCCCAGCGCTAGTGGTGATCAAGAGTGAAATGGTTTGAATCTCCCTGAATTTTTCATTCAGCAGATGGCGGAACTATACCTCCATATCAACTGTCGATAACGTACCAGTGTCCGTGATAATCATATTCACACATATTCAGACAACTATATGAACACGTATCCTTTCAAACTCTTTTCAATATTCGACTTGCAAGATCAATGTGTTCAGCTGAATCTATCTGCTGTGCTTAACCCAATGGATTCTGATCTCTTCTTGCACCATATTGGTCTTAATAGAGTGGCAAAATTATCATACATCTGTGATTAAAAAACTGTGTATAATCGTGACGCAAACAATGCCACATGGAATCAAATAAATCTCACCTTTCTGTTGCCAGGAATTATCCAATAACAAGGTTTTTTAAAAAGTGGGCCGTAAACAGGTCAATTCTTAGATATATTATATTCTCCAAGTAGCTACACTCTGGCGGATAATGTGCACAACAAGGCACATTTGTAGTGACACACCCCTGTATCGGTCTTACGACTGTGATAATTTCATGATGTTAACGCCATAAGGGAATTATTGTTATTTGTTTGAAGCAAGCCAGATATTAATGACTGTGATTCCTAGTACTGAAAATGACACATACGAACTCAATGTTGTCCGAGATGTGCGCCTCAGTCAGGTGTGAAGGCCTAACCACGTGACCAATACGCCACTACCCTAGCCTGGGCATAATCAGCGGCCTGATGGAGGGAGCATTTTTGACTATAGTGTGGCATGATGATTTGCATATTCATCAGTTCAATCGAAGCTCATATTTAACCACTACACAACAAGCCCGATACACCCGCTACATGCTTCACATCAATAGTGGTAGCGAATCAACTGAACCATATCTCCTAAGTTATATCCTAACGTGACACAATAATTTTCTCTTACTTTTTAATGTATATGTGACTAACACAGCCATCCACGATGCATAGGTAACTAGGTCGATGCACATTTTCATGATTTGGGTATGGTGTACGATGACGGCCATCTCGTAGCCTCGTACACTCGCAATGAGTAGAAAGAGCGAGTTTACGAGTTCACGAAGCGAGTTTACGAGGCCACGAAGCGAATTCACGAGGCCACGAAGCGAGTTTGAAGCAATTCACGAAGCGAGGTCACGAGGGCATGAAGTGATTTGACGAGCCCACGAAGCAATTCACGAAACGAGGTCACGAGGGCATGAAGTGAGTTCACGAGCCCACAAAGCGAGTTCACGAAATCATAGCGCATTCGCTACAATATTCAGTGTTTTTTCATCATCTGAAAAATGCCGAACGGTACTTATTTATATTTATAATATACTACAAATATAAATATGTATTAAAGACAGCTGCCATATGATCCGACATTTCATATGTGTGTATACAAAGCGTCGTTTGCGTATCTTCATCAAGACGTTTCTGGTACTGGATAAGATCGTAAATATATGTAGACGATGCACACTTTTCTATAATGGCATCTATCACTTGCATCAGGCTACATTTGGACTATAAGCTAACAGAAAGCATGCATGATGAAATATATACTTTGTAAACCACGAAAAAACACGCGCACACGAAAAAAATAACGTCCACTCTGCTGCATTAATATTTATACATGTAGGCCGGCCTACCATTAAATATGGTCAAATATTATCTATGGTTCATGCTCAAATATTATCCATGGCCTATGGTCCAATATTACCATTTGATCCATTACGACAAAACTAATCGCCATGCAGATATTCAATCAAGTGCAAAAACATATGACGTTCAATACTGAAACCATTTATGAACATTAATAGATGGTTTTTCGTACCATTTATTCACCTATATACACCGCCCCCTCCCTTCGAACAATGCATACACAAATTTTGTGTCAATTGTGACAAAAACAAAGCTGTAACTGAAGTGAAAGATATGTCCGTTCAGATCAGGTTCTGATATCGGAACTTACATAGTATTCTTCGGTGCTTAGTTCAGCTTATGTTTGATTGACAATAAACGGACTTCCCTTAATAATTAATCACACATGAAAAGTAAACTTCTCTTTTGGTTCCGTTCTGTGTCCTCCTGAACTCGACGCTTCATGGCCTCGTGAACTCGCTTCGTGGCCTCGTGAACTCGCTTCGTGAACTCGCTTCATGGACTCGTGAACTCGTTTCGTGAACTCGCTTCGTGAACTCGTGAACTTGCTTCGTGAACTCGCTTCGTGGCCTCGCAAACTCGCTTCGTGGCCTCGTGAACTCGCTTCATGGCCTCGTGAACTTGCTTCACGAACTCGCTTCGTGGCCTTCTGTAGCTTGCTTCGTTAACTCACTTCGTGGGCTCATTAGCTCGCTTCGTGGCCTCGTGAACTCGCTTCGTGAACATGCTTCGTAGCCTCGTTTACCTCACTTCGTGGGCTCGTTGCCTCGCTTCTTGAACTCATGAACTCGCTTCGTGGCCTCGTTGCCTCGCTTCGTGAACTCATGAACTCGCTTCGTGGCCTCGTGAACTCGCTTCATGAACTCGTAAACTCACTCCTTCTACTCATGGCGAGTGTACAAGGCCACGAGATGGCCGCCATCATACACCATATTTGGGTGATTGCCAGACACCTCGCGTTGTTGCCCTTTACCTGTTAGACATTATGCCCCCTTCACCCCCCCCCCCCCGTTTGGTGTCCAATACTAAACTTAACAGCACTAAACAATTATATTTTTGTTTTTTTATACACACCATTTTCCCAACACATTATCTGCCATAATACCTACACTTGATAGTGACAACAAGAGACACACGAACATACAACATGTACAACATGCTATGTATGTTCTCATATAAGCAGAAAAATATAATACTCGTGTCAAATATATTTTGTTGTGGATATGGGGCGATTAATAATTGTAGAATGGTACGTATGTAAATATGTATAATTAATTAAGACTGATGGACTGAATATCATATGACTCAAATCTATTCATGGTGTGGATATGGGGCGATTATTAATTGTAGAATGGTATGAATGTAAATATGTATAATTAATTAAGGTAGTCCGCTCCAAACGCTGAGGAGAGGGGGTCAATAGTAACTGTTCAGCATCCTGAAACTGAAAAGAAAATAGGGGGTCACCGTATCCGTTCACATGGTTTTGTTTTAATATGACTCAAATTGCAACATTTTTCAAACGAGACTTGTTTGTTTTTATTTATGTGGAGACTCATATTCTAAAAGTATACAAAAACATATTTGGTGGAAGATTGATTACAACACCTCTCAATGAGACTATGGTATTATGATGAAATCGTCTATTTTTTGTGAGAAATTATTATTGAAAAAAAACGTCTCCCCTGATTTTGAATGCATTGTTGTTCGAGTCGTACTAAATGTTGTATATGGTGAAACTAATGACTAATTATGCATTATGTCCATTTTCGCCTCAGATACCATGGGCGTACAGAACGAAGTTAATTTAGTTGTACAATATATATTATATTATTTTTAGAAACAGACGAAGACATGATGCAATACACTGCGTTCTCCGTGTCGGAAGAATGGAATGGACTGTTCCTGTGCATGTGGTGAATGCAAGGGTGTGTGCGAACATGACAACTTCTGCAGCAAACATAGATTCTGACAGCGAATAACTGTCTCGATGAACTTAGTTGTGAAATGAGAAAATAGGTATGAAATGTTTGTATGAATAAATGGTGTGTGAGTGTATTGGGAACTTGTAAGACTTGTAACAGAACATGTAATGATTGATAATAGTACTATAAAATATCTTGTTGATCCGTTTTTGGAATCGTTTTTAGGTTACTAGACCTTTGGTCCGATAGGCATTTTTACAGGAAAGTTTTGTTGCCCTTGAATCGACGGTCTGTGTGTGGCGGCCATTTTGATCTTTTCGACGAGTTCCAAATGGGACTTTCCCATGTTAAATTCTCCTAGGTTTTATAATGGGACACATCACCGCTAATACCTCACTTAATATTGAGATTAGAGATTAGGAATTAATTATCAACCCCTGTAAGCGGCGCAACAGTGAAATGGTTTTGTCCGGGCATGCGGTGCGTTTTGCTCGAGCGGGTCATGGGTTTTGCTCGGGCAACACTGCTGATGCTGGGTTTTGCTCGATCACATGGATGGTAAGTACAACACTCATCGTTTTGAGCACATGATATTCATTCACAAGTTCAGCTATCACCTTTAATTAATCCAGAATATCATGATCTTGTGTCGTAATAGCTTCTGGAGCATGGTATGTGGATAGGCAATACACATTGGTCCAATTAATGAATTTATCTGTAGTTGTCCTGTTTTGGGTCAGTTTTAATACATAGTATCGTACTTTTGGTCGGTAAAACAGCAAGGCGTAGACTACGTGAAGATATTTACCTATTACAATCAAAATCTCATGATGTGAAGCAGTAAGTGAAGAGTAATTTAATTGTTTCCAAAAACAATATGGGTGGTTTTGTCCGGGCAATTCTCATTGACATTGGGTGTTGTCCGGGCATTCGGGTCTGTCGTATGGTTTTGTCCGGGCATACCGAAATGTAGATCATTGCATTTGATGATATTAAAAGGGTCCCACGTTATGAAATAAACCAAAATATATCCCCAAGTGCTTGACAATACCATACGAAGCAAGTGGTACATATTTGGCGAAGCGTTGGCTAATATTAATAGCTTTTTATTACCAGCACACACCATGGCGACCCTACGGTGCTATTACTGCAAAATCCCAGTGGGAGGATGACATCAAGGTGGCTACAAACATGAAAGAGCAACATCCTGAAGATAATACAGCAGTTTGAGAAGAAAGGACAGATACAAGACAGTACAGTGAATGATACCAGTACATACGTTAACAAACTACACATACTCGTACACAACAACAAACACAGGATGATAAAAGGAAAACACAGAATGATACATAAATGAAACACATTTCACATACGAACACAAATTACAGGACACAATCTAAATGAAAAAAGAACATAAAAAATTAGCCCAAAGGGCCAATATATGTTATATATATTAAATGTTAGCCATTTTCCCGTGACATTTCAAATAAGGTCTCTGGTCAAATTCAAGGTCACGAGAATATCCAACATATATGTAAATGGTATATGATCCCTCATATGTCCACAAGTGATTGCTAAGCTGTAAATCCAATAACGAGGAAGATACTAGCAATTTTGTCGTGAAACCTTGAAAATGAGGTCAATAGCCAAATTCAAGGTCATCAAAATATTCGGCATGCATCATTCGCTATATTTGCACAATTGATTCCTAAGCTGAAAAGTCGATAATAAACAAAATATTAGCCATTTTGTGCTGTGACCTTGAAAATGAGTTCAAAGGTCAAATTCAAGGTCACGACAATATCCAGCATATATTATTTCTTATATGAGAACAATTGATTCCTGAGGTGTAATCTGATAATAAGCGAGATATTAGCCATTTTGTGATCTGTCCTCAAAAATAGGGTCAAATGTCAAGGTCATCAGAATATTCATCATATTTCATTTTCTGTTTGTTCACAAGTGGTTCCCACACTATAAAGTCGATAAGAAGCAAGATATTAGCAATTTTGTCCCGTAACCTTGATAATGAGGTAAAAATTCGAATTCAAGGTCATGGCAATATTCAGCACATATCATTTTCTATATGTTCACAATTGATTCCTAAGATGTAAAGTCAAAAATAAGTGAGATATTAGCCATGTTGTGCTTTGACCTTGAAAATAAGGTCAAGGTTAAATTCAAGGTCATCAGAATATTCAGTGTATATCATTTTTTGTATGTCCACAATTGGTAGCTCAAAGGTCGAATTCAAGGTCATGGCAATATTCAGCACATATCATTTTCTATATGTTCACAATTGATTCCTAAGCTGTAAAGTCAGTAAGAAGTGAGATATCAGCCATTTTGTGCTTGAAATTTATTCTGAACTTGAAAATAAGGTCAAGGTTAAATTCAAGGTCATCAAAATATTCAGTGTATATAATTTTCTGTATGTCCACAATTGGTTCCCAAGCTATAAAGTCAAAAGAGAAGCAAGATACCAGCCACTTTGTCATTTGACGGTGAAAGGTCGAATTCAATGTCATGGCAATATTCAGCATATACCATTTGTATATATGTTCAAAATTGACTCCTAAGTTGTACATGTAAAGTCAATGATAAGCGAGATATTAGCCATTTTGTCCTGTGACCTTGTAAATTAGGTCAAATTCAAGGTCATGACAATATTCAAAATATATCCTTTTCTGGTTGACAATTGATTCTTAAGTTATAACATCAATAATAAGCGAGATATTAGCCATTTTGTCATGTGACCTTGAAAATTAGGTCAAAGGTCAAATTCAAGGTCGTGAGAATATTCAAAATGTATCATGTGTCCACAGTTGAATCCTGATCTCTAATCTCAATATTAAGAAAGATATTTGGAAAAATGTATCCCATTATAAAGCATAGCAGAATTCAACATGGGAAAGTCCCATTTGACCCACTTCGAGCGGTTCAAGGGCAACGAAACTTATACACGTCACAGGGGTACATATGAAGAGTGTGACATCAATAAGAAAAACGTTACTTGACAGATTTTGAGAAAATGACTGTCAAAGTTCAAAATTGGTCATTTTTCGTCAAAAACGGCCGCCATTTTGAAAAAAAAAGCGAAAATCAGAAAACTAAAAAGTACCTCCCTCCCGAAATATTTTTAGGCAATTTTGTGGAAAATTTCAGAAAGGTTCAATCGTAAACTTTGAAGATGAAAATGCCGAAGAAAGACGACGATGGGTGACGACGGACGCAACGCCACGAAAAGGTTCAATCGTAAACTATGAAGGTGAAAATGTAGACGGACGGACGACGACGACGGCGCAGCGCCACGGCAATAGGTTGTCGGACCAAATAACCTTTCGATTCAATTGTGGAAATCACAAGCTTGATGCTGAAAAGTCGAGCAAATGGGAGCACAATAAAAAACGGCAAAAGGTGGTGTCATTTTATCTTGGATCTGAGGTTAGGGAGAGGTGAGTTTCAGCACAAGACGTCCCTTTTTCATGACGTTTCCACTGAGAGTGTGTGCATGCCATATACGTTTGCCACGCACTGCTAATTTCGTGTTTGTCAGTAAGTAGGACGATTATATACCACACACATATATATTGTTTTGTATGAGTGGAGGTGAAGTTTTTCTTTTTGCTCATTGTGATTGCGAAAATAGACATGAGTACGCCCGGACAAAACCATATAGCAGAACCAAACGCCCGAACACCCACCGCCAATGAGAAATGCCCGGACAAAACCATCGGTAAAATAATCTGATGAAGATCAATTACTCATTCGTTATTTTGTTGCAGCATCATATTGTGGTAGTATTAGTTGAATAATATAACAAGGTGTGTGTCTCATAATTTTGGTGACAAGAGAAGGATGTTTTGAAAACAAATTTACCACGGAATGCAGTCTGTATTTATTCATAAAATAGCCCATAATAATATGAGTTGCATAATCGATTAGCACAGATCGCAGATACTTGACTATCAAAGATTATGATATTCTGGATTATTTGGAGGCGATAGCTGAACTTGTGAATGAATATTATGTGCCCAAATCAATGAGTATTTTACATACCATCCGTATGCCCGAGCAAAACCCAGCATCAGCCGTGACAAAACCATTTCACCGCTGCGCCGTTTACGGGGGGTGATTATGGACATAAAGGAAATGCTATATGCCGAATATTTTGATGACCTTGAATTTGACATTTGACCTCATTTTCAAGGTCAGAGCACTAAACGGCTAATATGTCGCTTATTATCGACTTTATGCCGAATATTCTCATGACCTTGAACTTGATTTATTTTCAAGCTTAGGGCACAATGTGGCTAATATCTTGCTTTATTTTGACTTTATAGCTTAGGATCAAATGTGGACATGTGGGAAATGATGTATGATGGAATATTTGATGACCTTTATTTTGACATTTGACCTCATTTTCAAGGTTGGGGCACAAAATGGCTAATATCTCACTTATTATCGACTTTAAAGCTTAGGAATCAATTGTGCATATAAAGGAAATGATATATGCCGAAAATTCTTCTGACCTTGGCTGACTTTTGACCTTATTTTCAAGGTCAGAGCACAAAATTGCTAATATCTCACTTATTATCGACTTTACAACTTTTTGTTCACAACTGACATTGCAAATCAATTGTGGACCCCCAATCACACTGTAGATGACAGAATCGATTTCTCCAGTAGAAAATACCTCAAAAACATATATATTACACTTCCGATTCACAGGTGATTAGGTCAAAAGTTATATATCGCTCCATTGGCAATGGCGGCCATCTTGGATTTGTGCTTAATAAACAATGTTCCACCAAATATATTCTTTTATACTGTTAGAATGTGTTTCTCCACATACATAAGAACAAAAAAAACTTGTTTGAAAACTTGTTAGAATTAGCACAGTTCGCACTTACGCATACATCACAGGTTGCCTAGACTACAAGCATAGTTCCGAAAGATACTGTTGATGAATGTAGTGAACATATTGCCAACCATTTGTCATATTAATATTATTGTGAATTGTTTGAACTGAGAAAACATTGCATAAAATAATATTTTTACACAATTCTATACATAAGAATCTCGGGTCCATCCATGCGATTGTATACATGAAGATAACACGACATGAAAACCTCAATTGTATACTATATTGTATGTATAAAGTCGTCTTACATGACATACTTTGAAGATCATGATTTTAGGCCTACCCTGGGAGCGGGATACGCATTGCTGGCGCCTACTTTTACATTTACAATAAATACATTAAAAAGGTACCAAAACTTGCCTGTATTTTTTTAAAGATAAATTTCAATGTGAGCAACAAGTTTCTTTGACAACTCAACAAGAGCCACACCTCTAGAGTTAGCGAAGCAGGCAATCAGACCATAACACTAATTGTACGCATATAATAGTCACAATGTTAATGCGGAATGTGCCCTGGGCAACTCGTTATACAAGCACTCTCAAAACCTGCTACGAATGTATAAGAAATACATTTTTAAGACGGTGTTATTTATTTGACAGGGGTTGTGAAGAGGGGTAGAGTGCTTGTCAATAGACAACAATCTATATTTTAGGGCCTAGAATTTCTTCATACCTTTTTTATGTTTGTGTTAGTTTTCTTGTTTTTTTATAGGTTATAAAATGTTAAGGGATGGAAGGCCTCTTTTTATTCTCACCTTGAGACTGAGTAAAAAACACCATTTAAATCCTGGGAAAAGTTATAGAATATAAAAACTTTGCTTTCAAACTGTTTTGCGGCGAACATGTTTTTGGTGTTCAAATGAGAACGCTACAATATTAATCAATCTACTATCATCCACCAAAATCAATGATCTTGTATCAATCATTTTGGTTTGGGTCGTACATTCATTCTTACTCTCGGTATAAATTTTGTGATGGACATTCGGATATACACCTCAATGAAATATCAACCCAAGGTGACGTCCATGTTATCATACGCACATTTTCAGTTAATACAACAAATGCGCACACAAAATGTCCTTCACAAAAACATTTTTGCATCATAATGGCATTTGCATTATTATAATACATATTACTAACTCAGCTGTGATTGGATAGAAATTGTATCAGTGACTTGATGCACTGGCTGCCAGGAGAATCTGTAGTAAACGTTTCAAATACACACAAGCTGCCACACCTGGAGAGATGGTAGTGCGCGTAACTAGACCGTTACACTACTATACCTGTTTTACTTGCAACACGACGAGAATTCAACTAGGAGTTTGTCTATTTTGAAAGAACCCTTCTGCCGTCTCTCGAATTCGTGGGAATAAGACAGCAATAAAATATATTCTCGTTCTGCTTGAAGCATTGAATAATAAGCGGAGGCGTCAATTGTTATCTATTACTCTGCATTTGCGTTGATGTTCCGCTGTCAATGAGTCAGCAAATAATTTAAGTGCGGCTGATATATGCTATGAAAGTCAGAAAACACTCGGTTATGTAAATCAAGCAAATTTGTATGGCAGACCAATTTGTTTCTGTATATAATTGCCTACTTCAATAACAAGGCTGACAGCGTGACACGCCAGTAAACGTAATATGCATAAAATGTGCATAAAGTATGCATACAACTGCGAGCCAGCGAAACATGCATTACGAACAAATATCATATAATATACCCTCTAAACCGATAAATTTATATCTGTATGACTGGACACGTGAATGGTACTTTCCGTCAGTCTGTCTTGTCCTTTTAGTTCTAGATACACATGACATTATGGACAGACAAAAGCGGGTTCTACAGTAAAATAGTATTTCTCATACATATCACGAGAACATTTTCTCCTCAGATCCACTAGGTCAAGCAGGCATTTGTGTAGTTTGTGACGACGCATTTTATCTGCTGAGAGCAAGGGATGTTGTTGTACAGAATCAGATGATGTTTGTCTTAAACTACTAACGTGTGCTTTTTGAGCTCAAAATTCCACATGCACCATTGATCATCCATCCTGCACATCCATTCTGCACATGCATCATTCGTGAAAAAAAAACAGGTCAACATCACACATACATTTAAATTTATTCAGCATTCAGCATGCTATGATTTCATTAAAAACTTAACAATCTGGCTGCAATATCTTTTTAATTTCATGATGACAAGTTTCAAAACTACTGCGCATCGTTCACCCGTCTTTCATTCCCGTCTTTTCAAGTTCGTAAATCAAATTTTGCAGACGAAGTCACATTAAGAGTGACAATATCAACTATATGATGTCGAATCCGATGCTGTCAGGCGATTCCTATATCAAATATGTAGGATTACTTAACAGGCAGGCGGTGGATACTTTGTTTTGTCTCGCTTGTAATATATCCGATGCGTGTGCAGTTGACAGATAGAGGTAAACCAAAATCAGTAAAGCTTACCATATTGTGGCACCTGGTGTGCGTGTTCATTGTGCTGAATATTGTTTTTGTTGTTCCAGTTCAGATAAACTTATTCATGCAATGTCACTTTAAGATCACAGTTCACGGGAATTCAATGTATCTCATGTTGTAGGATTGCGAATTTTAAAATAACTACATCGAGGGGGAAATTCGTAGAATGAAAAATTTGTAGAAGTAAAATTATTTTCGTGTTTTGTAAGTGTATACTCTGGAATTTTTCATAGATCCAGTGAATGATTGAAATTTAAAGACAATCAGAATGATGCATCTGTACTGTAACTATACTGCAAAATATTTATTCATATATCAACGGAACACTGCCCTTCTCACTGCTGTCGTTATCCGAAACTAAAAGTAATATTTGCAAATGAAATACTGCGGCTGAGGGCACCGTTATGTATAAGAACTCCCCACAATGCATGACGCATTTGTCCTGATATGATAGTTGTATCATACATATTTCAGATTACAACAAAACTGTAACCGATCCAGAGGCCCAGGGCCTGGAAAATAGGAACACTCCAAAACGGCTATAAATCAAAGCACCCATAACATAAAATTCTAATTTTTCGGGGTATAGTGATTCCAACGTAATCAGTATTTGTGCTGTTGGATAGTTCAAATCCGATGACCACAAACCTATTTTCGTTTTGTTTTAAATTCTTCCATCTCTGACAAATATTTTCATTCTGTTCTTGTGAATGTTCCTCGATATTACACGGACGTCTAGGATATGCTGTAGTCGACCGCAGTGCGATACAATTTGACAACCAGAGAAAACAGGGTTGGTGTAAATTTCAAGGTTTAGTGATAAATACAGTTTGTATTGAAGATTATCGAGAGCTAATCGATAATAATGTTGAGAAATACAACTTGTATATCATGTCACGTGGTTCGCTGCATTGTTTTACGTGTATTCACCGGAAACTATGAATAGTATATGAAGTAGAGATCTCAATTCAGCCTGATCGATCGAGTTGAAACTATGTTCGCTTCGCAAAGACAGCAACTTAAAACTGATGCTATTTGTCGGCAAACCCATTTTGCCCTGTCTACATGTTTGTTTTCATCTTTTATATTGCATTCATTTCTAACAGCGAATATCGATGTATGATGTTTGTTTGTCATGCCACGGCAGCAAAGGAATATTTGTGAGTGTTCGTTAACGGAACACTCATATCCACTCTCATAGTGTATACCAATTGAATGATCGTGGTGGATATAGCTGTGTAAATTGACTGTCTGTTTGATGTCTCATGATGTAAATACACCAGATGTGTTAACCGGCGTGTGTGTTATTCTTCACTCTTTGTCTGCTCATGACCATCAATATTGTGTGCAAAGCTAGAAAACAATGACAAGAATTATGCTGATTATTATTCGATATTTTCTTTCAGTTTGTTGTGAGGAAATTTTCAGCACACAATGTACGCATGGTGGAATTGGTGGATATATAACCAACGATCCCAATCGTGTGGAGTTATCATGATAGTTATGAGTGCGCCCCCCTCGTGTAGATATCCATCAGCGGCCGATATGTTATTTAGTTAGTTGAGTTGAATTATCTAGGTTGCATTTCCAATGACGAACAATCCCAATAAGCTTTCTCCAGAAAACGTACCAAGTTTACATCCTATAAAAGGACATGAATGTTAAACAACGATATGTAAACATAACTTCAACAAGTCATGGAGAACTGCGGAAAATATATTAGTTTTTTTTATATTAATAGAAACAATCACCATGATTAAGTAATTGATTATATTCTCCTCTATATGAACTCCCGACTCGCTTCAGAATGAAATATTGAGTATTCAATAATATATTCGAACATACATCCCTACATACATTGAAAGGTCATATTTCGTATGGTTCTAAACAGAACTACCGTGGGTATACATCTTATACGGGCAAAAACATCTTATATATATCTTATACGGGTCAAATCAAGATTTCAATGGGAATTAAAAAACATGCATCATGTTTTGTTAATATTGGAGTGATATGATTATTTGAAGAATTCAGTATGTTAATAATTGAAGCCATGCCCTGGATGAGTATCAAACTGAACCTGCTACAAAGGGCAAATAATGCTTCTGGAAGGCACCCAGGGCCCTGAAATTATGACCCATTCAGGCTAAATATGACATGATGTTCTACACCACGAATGTTTGAGTGAAAATCTCAGTATTTATCTGTTCTCTGCCTTTGTAACTTTATTGATAATTAAGACCATACCATTTGAGTTTTGTATTGTACGATGTTTGCTAATCCAGATCGGAATACAAACTCTTGAAAAGACTTGTTTGAACACTGGGACACACTGTCAGTAAATAGAATAAGACATGCATAATGGAATAGAATATAACCTACATTGTACTCTAATATATGGTAATGCGAACCAATGACTGTTTGGAGAGTTTATCCAATGAATGATTGTTTCTGTCAGTCTATCGTTAATGTTTACCGTGAATAAACATGCTATTGCCCACAGGCATACTTGTGGTATATTTGCTTGAATATCACCATGACAGCAGCTGAATAGATGCACATACAATTGTCCACTTAGAGAATAAACGTAGACTTCCTCCTCCAATATATATGAATTCAGCGTAATACTATAAATTGTTTTATCCGAAAATCTCCTCTCAAATGCACTTAGTAATGCCCCGTTACCTCGTGTAAATAGTAGTCGCTCATGCGAACAGGCGCGCAGACTAATACACTAGCTGTGTGTCATCCCAGCTGGGCCACATTATCGATCGTTTCTCGCTGATTTCTGGGCAAATCTAATTCAGACAAAATAGTATGTCCAACGGGAAATTGAAAATATTAAAAATACTGCCCTATGTTCTCTGCTGGTATTGAGCAAAAAATAACAAACTTATCCAAAAATTGTCACCAGTCTCACTACTTTTTTAACTGATCTCACATCAAAATCACCACTCGTCTGACAGAAACCTTGCTGCTACCAGTATGTGAATGTTTGGCTGCAGTAGTGCCGCCACCTGCTGGGTGAGTCAGGAGAATAAACACAATTTTTTTCAGATAACGATGCCTCCTCATACATTAGTTTTGTTTGACAGTAATTATGAGCATGGTAATTTTTGGGGCATTCATATATCAATAAATGACACCAGCTCAAATCATTTATTGCATACAATAGAACAAATTGTGCTGGTGATATTGTTCAAATGTCAGACATCCATTGTGACAGAGCTTAAACAATATGTGCATTACATGCGATATCAAAATCTGTACGCATTGCCAAATAGAAGTTACAAGTTATTCTTCATATTATGATATATCATATTTAGAAATATCAATTTTTTGTTCAAATAGTACACTTGATTTTTGTGTAAAACATTTCAAGCGTACAAAGTGCAGTGTGTCCCCATCTCTGTCATGGGACTTAACTCAGCACAGACATGCCATCATGACCTATGACTGTCTGCCAGCAGCCGGTGTCACTACCCGTGAACAATAAAATGTAGCTGAGGATACTATCGACACTGGGTCTTTTGGTTTGTGATTGACTAATTACGCACGCGTCACACACCTAACAGCAGAAACAACTATGTGAAGCAGCACTTGTCTACCTTGATTGAATATATTCATTATGCTCGTATCCTTTATTAATGTTATTTCCTGCATCGCTAACTATTATGTTATTATTGACTATATAACTTGCAAGGAATGCTGTCTTTGAGATTGTCAATGCAAATTCTATTCCACTATTTACTGCACAAAAATAATGCTTTGTTTTAAGATCAAATATGATTCATGCAGGACGCACTGCTGTTTTGAACTTGAGCGGGTGATGCAACTTGATTTTATTGTGTGATAATACATCTGGACATATAGACGACTAGCATGAGCTACTATCTATTGGCAAATAAATAATGATTGCAATGTTCTCACAATGTAATATTCTCTTATCATGTGTTAAGTATTGAAAGTGTTGCTACTTCAAATAATTCACTCAAATCTTGCACTTGCTTCATAAGTCCATGTTATCCACAGGATCTTCGTGACGTCCACATACTTCTCAATATAGCTCGCGATCAAACACGACACCAAGCATGTTGTATTGCCTTCAACATCATGCAAGTCGCACATATCAAGAACAAAAACTGCAGTATGTCCTAAAGGAAAATATTCTCACATGGGGCACTTAGTAATGCACCATTTCCTCACGTCAACATACGTCGGCCATGCATAATTTCACGCAACCCCCTGCACTGGCTGTGTGAAATCCCACCATGGTCACATTATTGATCGTACAGCCACGATGTATTTCACTGATATATGTACAAACCCAAATGATTTCTGGGCGAAATATTATGTGGAATGAAAATGTGGAAATACTAAATTCCCAAAGTTTATCGCTACCTTTTAGAGTGATTAATCTCACATCAGTGACTCACTACCCATCTGACTGGAATCCTATTGCTACCAGCGTACTGACTATTTGGCTGCATGAGTGCTGCCACCTGATGGGCGATTCAGGTGCATTGCATAATTATTCAGAAAACAATGCCATTCACTAACTTGGTTGGTGTTTTATTTCGGCTAGGGAAATGATCACTTATGACATAATTGTGACCGTTCCTACTATTCTCCCGCAGTCATTGACGTGTAACTGGTACATCACACATGTAGAATGCTACATTCTTAGGCTGTTCGAAATGCCATGTCACAGTTACAAGTTACTCATCATGTCACCACACAAGTTGTAATCAGGTCACTGTTTATGAATACTCGTACTTCTTACATTGGTTTGAAACATGCAACAAAATACAAAAGACACGATGTCCCAACCAACATCAATAATTCTACATGTAACTCAGTGACTACATAATTTATAGTTGACATTATTGCACAATAACACTGCTGAATGTTATTGTTTGAGATGGATTCATTCTGGATTGAAGACAATTTGTAAATGTACTGTATGAGTGAAGTCACCCTCTTAATTTCTCGCTAGTGATAATTCATTGATACAAGATACACCCATATTGCATATTAATTTTCGATATCGCCTGATTGTTTACATTGATATTGTTCAGGCTGATACCCCATCACTGTAAGAAACATAAAACACCCATTACCAGTAGCACCGCAATATTCACGTCTGTGTTTGGAGCGGGAGGGGGTGCTATGGCGAGTTAGTCAAAAACTTAGTACTGGAAATCTCTCAGTCACTTCCGGTCTATCGATCGTCTCGCCCTGGGACGGCACACCTCACGGGGGGGGGGGGGGAGATACTACCCGCCCCTAATACGCCGTGTAGTATGGTGACGGTGCCAATAAACAAATCTGAACAATAAGATCCATACATTCCCAGACATTTCATTTGAATCCAGTTTCTAAACTGTATCGAGCACCGTACTGCTATGTTGTTACTGTTATTGGTTTCTTTATTTTTTCCTTCAGACATCAGGACTGTTGTATTATAATTACTACTATCTATAGTGTGCATTGTTCGGGACAGCCGATAATATAGACTTGCCCTCCTCAAATAAAGAATTTTAAATGTATATCACTTGAAACTATTTATCTGAATGAACATGTCTGTACGCATGTGTTCTATTGATATACACTAACCGAATTAATGAATGTATATTGTATTTGAATTATATATTGCAACTAAAACTCTACTCTACCCTATTTATAAGCTACAGAAACACACACACAAACTCAAAAGTGATACCCTCTCCTAATGGAGCGAGGGTGGAAATTTCATGATATTTATTTTGTGTTTTAGACACTAGTGTCATAGACTGGTGTATTAACCGCTAATGTGAAGAGATCCAGAACGTCATTATTAAGTGATCAGTCACGTGAAAATAGCTCATGGTGTGCCACATATGGTTTGTTTTGGCACCATTCGTCTCAATGTATAGACAGAGTATCGTGATACAAACATAAATCTGGAATAAACAAATCTCACCTTTCTGTTGCCAGAAATTATCCAGTAACTGGGTTTCTTATTGTGCAAAGTTGTCAGTAAGTAACTCAATTCTTAATTCTGTAGGGCAATCCCATTTGCAGGGAAACACCGCCTGCGTTTGTCACTGTGGCTGTGATCATTCCTTATCCATGTTGATACCAGGCTGTCAGCTTCAGAGGAAGACGAACATGAACTCGATGCTGTCCAGAAGCCGAATGCCAGAGATAGATGTGCGCGTCACTCAGCTGTGAAGGCTACGTGTATGTCACAGGGTTACAGGACAAAATTATACGTCAGTACCCTTGCTGGGCGTATTTAGAGACGCGATAGCGAAACCCTTTTTTGATCAGGTGGCTCGTCATGATTTACATATTCATAAATTTATATTGACGATCATATCCAGCACACCCAAAACACATGCAACCTGTATTACATTGTAAGTGTGACGAAACTACTGACTCTCCTCATGCAAGTCTCAGGTGCCCTCCTTGACTTGACAATATCCCTCCTAGCCACGAAATTTGTGAGAAACACGATGAATGGGTCGGTGATTACCTAATTACAATTGTACACATAGCTATTAGTGAAGTGTGAACTATTTGTATATTAGACAATCAGATATTGCAAACCCTTGTCCATTAAATTCAGTCACTAGAGTGAAAAATACTATAACACCACCCGCATCCACCTAGTGGGTTCTTTCCTGATAATGGGTAACAATGGACCCAATAATGACGCATTTCAATACGCAGTTAGTCATGGTGTGAGTCTGATATGTCTAGCAACGCCACTTACACATCTACTAAAAGATTTATATTGACTCAGTGGTCTTTCTGGTGGCATTGACGTGAATACGACTGAGCAGGAGTATGCGTCTTTCAGATACAGTAGCGTGGGTAACTAAACCGTTACCTAGGAGCTAGGAGGTTATGATTCCTGCTTATGGGACAGATGGATGCTGTCTAAAAACAGCATATATTATAACAGAGATGTGCGCGTCAGTCAGGTGTGAAGGCTTATCCACGTGACCAACACGTCAGTACCCGGGCCGGAGGAAGCAACTCCTACCAAAGTGTTGCATGATGATATACACATGCAAATATCGTGAAGCTGATGTTTAACAGGGCCTGAAACAAACACTACATCCAATATATATAGGCGTGTCAAGTCAACTAAACCATGTTTCAGAAGATATATATATTCCAAAAAATATTCATAATAATTTTGCTTTCAACTTTTATGTCGACACGAAGGCCTCAACTCTCTGCCATGCACGGGTACCCTGGTTTTCTTCTATATTTCGTCATCTGGATGATTGCCAGAACCTCGCGTTTTTACCCTTTACTTGCTGCATATCCCCCCCCCCCCCCCTCTCTCCACTCTGACCCCCATTTTGCAACAAAATGTGTAAGATGCACAAGCATCACAACAGCAGAACTTGAGGTTACGTGTGCGGCCACAGGGACAAAGGAGAGTAGAACCAGTACTCGAGGCTGAGTGAATACGAGAAAAATCAAGGATAAGTAGACACGAAACCCATTTCTTGGTTAAACAACCCTATTGATTAGTTTGATAACAATATGAAACAATGAACTCGAATCGTATTGTAACTCGAACTCGTATTGTAATAACTCTCTACTTCCCTCTCACAGAGAACAATTCTCGTAGATGGTCTTACAATACCATAATACCTGCAATACTGGTGCAGAGCTTGTCCATGCGAAAATTGATTATTACTCGCATTTGTTTGTCGATTCGTCCATTATTCTTGCCAAAATGTGTTTTAGTTGCACTTTCCACAAATGACCAAGGTGTATGTTTTCTTTGTTCAATATTTGCTACTTAACTTTGTTGTAATCTGAGATTGTGACATAAAATATGGATAATGTCATCGCTGACTTAATTCGGTAGCAATAAGTCCACGCATGGACAAGCGCCTCACCAGTAGTACCATGGGGTCAAAATTACACTAACAGATATAGTACGGCTAACGCCGCACAATAAAGGAGGGGTCGGCGGTGGCTGTGATACATCTCGTCATGCCAATTTCATAATGCCTACAAATGCTTGTTTGCAGCACATGAATGGATGTATAATATCGAACGCACCAGGAAAATGTTCTGACCGCTGCCAATCTGTTTGGCTGCTCAAGATGTTGAGACTTTAGATTAGAGTAAAATTTCCTTAATGCGACGAACCAATGAAACAACAGAAAATAGCCCAACGGCTAAGACCGTTTACCATACACTAAAAGTATTATTTTAGGTAGTAACCATTTTGTCCCCTGGCCTTGAAAATAAGAAAAGTGTGACGATTCTATATGGATGCGCTGGGGTGAATCTCGCCCATGCCTTCAAAAAGTAAACTTACGTACAATTAACGTGTGGTGTGGGTGAAATAAGGTTGTATTTTTTCAGTATGCATGTTTGAGATATAATACTAGCATTTTTGTATCCGTACATATCGTATGCTCATGTGTGACAGTGGGTATTTTGTTGTATATCAGGCTTTCTCAGCACGCCATAATTTGGGCCCACACTGGAATCAAGCTACACTTTGCTGGCGCTTATTGTCATCTACAATGATGCATTTGAAATGGCTCCCAAACCTGCTGATATTCTTAAAGATATTTTTTTCTTGTAACCAGCGACCTGTTTTGACTATATCATTTCACTCCACAAGAGCCACATACATAGAGTTAGCATAGCAAGGAATCAGACCGTTACACAATTTTTAAACATGTAATAGTCACTTTGTTATTGTGGGATGTGCCGTGTAAGTGGGCAACTCGCTTTATAAGCAGAGTCTCGAAACCCGTACAGATGTATGTGAAATAACAATTTAAGACGGATTTGTTTGTTTGACAGGGGTGATGAGGAGGGATAGGGTGCTTGTAAATAAACAACAGTCTGTATTTTAGCGATTAACATTCTTTCATACCTTTTTGTATGTCTGATTGTGTTATTTTCTCTCGTGTCTCACAGGTTTGAGGGGAAATGTTAAGAGTGGCGAGGCCTTTTTTGTTATCACTATGTAACTGACGATAAAACACTATTTCAAAAAGTGAATAATATACAACTGTTTCGACAAGAATCTGTTTTTGGTGTTCAAATGATAATGATACATCACTAGAATGTTGATCAGTAAAGATGTGATACATAATGTCTAACAAACTGGATATCCATAAGAACAAAATCAACAACATCTGATTATACCAATTCTGTGATTTACCATAATCAATAAGATATCCCATCATAAATTACCATAAGTTACTAAAATACAAGAAGGTGGTATCAATCGTTTTGGCTTGAGTCGCACACTTTCAGTTAATGCAAAACATAGGCACACAAAATGTTCTTCACAAAAATATTTGCATTGTTTTGACATTCGCATTATCATAATATTAGAGTCTACTAACACAACTGTGATTGGGATTGTATGGAAATTGTGTCAGTGACATGGGGCAATGACTGCCAGGAGAAACTGAAGTGAATGTCTCAAGCAACCACACCTTGAGCATCCTCACATTGAGAGTTAGTAGTGCGCATAACTAGACCGTTACATTACTTTACCTGTTTGACAGGTAAACACATTCTTCGAATTCAACTTGAAGGTTGTCCACGTAGTAACAACGCCAAGGTCTCTAATGTCGCCATACATTCCCTCAGGCTACAACAGTATTGTTTCACCACTTTCCTCCCTAGGCAATATTGTCACATAAACGTTTCTGGACTATTGAACGTTTCTCGTTCTAATGGACAATTCCATTGAAATAAGCATGCCACTCTTTGTCACGAGGCATTTGTGACACAAATATATCGTCCCCCTAAAGCAAAAATGGCGTAACTCGTTTTTTGGCGTAACTCAATGAGACAAACCAAAGTAATGCTTGACATGTCCACTACCTGCTCGTATATCACTCCTGGTTGTATTCAGCACCATAAAATAACTAGAAGCCTATAACATATTGGCGTATCTCGAGGCTTGACTTACGCCATTTTGAGCTTGAGTTATGCCAAAAGCATTCTAGTGTTTGTGGTGACTTACGCCAAAAACGTCACTAGTGGGTATTGACTTACGCCAAAATTGCATTTAGCTGTTGAGTTACGCCATTTGTGCTTTAGGACCTTCGTGAGATACGCCAAAATTGTATTAGTGATTTTGTCCAGTAAGTTGTCAATGAGAGCATCTTTGGCGTAAGTCATGCTAATCTTAGTTAATTAGTCATTTTCTTAAAGTAAGAATAACATTGATAGTAATTGAACTACAGTGGTATAATACTTGGTAATTTATGCAACAGGTCTCTGAATTTGGAAGCTTTTACTTGGAATTTAAAGGCAACAAACCTTCTAAACTGATTATCTCAAAACCACCAAAAACGAGTTACGCCATTTTTGCTTTAGGGGGACGATATATTGTATATCATGTACCATAACACATGAAAGCTTATGTAGAAAATAAAAATGAAATAATACCTGCCATAGTTTAACTGTAGTTCATAACTACCTTTGGCTACGCATTGCTAATTTTTGCGCTTATATTGACAAAAAAAATGGTACCCCAATTCAGCTGTATTTTAGAAAGATATGTTTTATGTGAAAGCAGCAAACTATTTTGAACATATTATTTCACTCAGCAAGAGCCACTCTTTCAGAGCTAGCAACGCAGGCAATCAGACCGTTACGCTAGTTGTGAACATATAATAGTCTCTTAGTTAATGTGGAATGTGCCGTGGGCCACTAGATATACAGGCAAAGTCTCAAAACCTGCTACAAATTTACAAGCAAAAACACTTTAGGACGGTGTTGTTTATTTGGGGTTATAAAGAGGGGTAACAGTCTGTATTTTGGCGACTAGCATTCCTTCAAATGTTAAGAATGGAGAGGCATCTTTTAATTCTCACCATGAGATTGAGCATAAAAAACACCATTTCTATCTTGTGAAAAGTAAGAGAATACAAACTTTGTTCAGATTGTTTTCACGAGAATCTGTTTTCAGTGTTCAAAGGAGAACCAACGATACAGTAATCGAATGCTCTACTAATGATGTGATACGAAACGTTTACGTCCTAATAAATTAGATATCTGTGAGAGCAAAAAACAAAACAGTTGATTTTACTAATTTTGTGATATACAGTACTATCAATTACCATGATCAAATTTCTTGTATCAATCGTTTTGGTTTGAGTCGTATTCATTTTTACCACATGTTGTTATAATTTTCGCGACGGACATTCCGATACACACTCCAACATAATACCAACCGACGGTGGCGTTCACACTTTCTGTTAATGCAACACTTGGGCTCATAAAATGGTATTTGCAAAAATATTTAGCATTATAACAACATACGCGTTGTCATAGAAATATGTCCACATATAATGTAATAACAAATGATCAACTTTGAGCACCTAGGCCTCAAACACTGAGGTGTCTGTCCACACAATGTGATGCCCTGCCTGATATACTTGAGCAGATCGTTGATTATGTTTTTTGCTTGAATTACTTATTTCATAGACAACTGATGCTGTTCATGAATGTGGTGAGAGTAGCATTGTATATAAATACAAATATCCCCCTAGATATATGAGTCTCATGTTTATCCACGCCTGTGTTCATATAAAATATTTTGTATAACATGTAACATAACATATTAATATAACATGAAAACCTCCAATGTATTCACCAATTCCAAATAAGATTTTACTGCTAGTAGTTTACATGAAGTATTTCCGCGGCAGTAGATCTTGACTTTGGGTGTGCCCCCACGCTGAAATCATGTCACACATTGCTGACAGGCGACATTGGCGCACATTAGCACATCTAAAATATATAATAAAAAGATAACAAAACTCTGTAGTGAATTGAAAGATAAATTTCTTTGCAGACATCAAACTATTTGGAACATGAATATTATTTCACTCCGTAAGAACCCATTCAGAGTCAGCAGTGCGGGCAATTAGACCGTTACACTACATCTAACTATATAAAAGTCACTTCGTTATCGTGAAATGTGCCGGGGGCATCTCGCTATACAGGGAGGGTTTCACCACTGCATTCATTGCTACAATATGAAATAACATTTGAATACAGGGTTATCTATCTGACAGGGGTGATGGAGAGGGGTAAGGTTTTCTCATCATTTGAGAACAGTCTTTATGTTATTGCTCAACATTCCTTTTTCTATTTTGTGTTCGTGTCTCTTGGTTTTTTTTTGTATTTGTTACAAAATGTTAAAAGTTGAAAAGACTTCATATATTCACACATAAGACCATGATGATTAAAGAATAATATGTGAAAATGAAAATTGGAAAGCATAACTCTGCTTTCAGAACATTTTGACCAGCTCCTGCTCTTGGTGTTCAATGAGGATCACGAATAGACATAGAATCAATACCCAGTATTAAGTATTCTGAGCGAACAAAACAGGGTCCATTATCCAATCTCATAGTCCGGGGACAGACAAGTCATATCAGGCATACGAAGTGAGAGAAAACAAAAATGACAGGAAAACTCATCAACCCCCAATAATGGCCATTAGGGGTGAAATCAGGTGGCACATTCCGGAAAGAGTGAGCATTTCCTGTCCCACTAGTGGCACCCGTCACGAATTCCCCAAAATTAACATGAAAATAGATCTGGTTGCATGGCAGTCATGGATTTGGTGTATTTATCAACCAGATCATGATGACGTCCGTAGAATTTCTTATAGGCAGCAACAAGTCTTGGTAAAACATATCCTTGTCGCAGCAGTTTAGAGACTAGCTGGCCACTTCGATAAACAAGTACGAAGTATCGTTGCATTAAGCATGTGAACCATGGTGTTTCTTTCAAATATATTTAATTCTTTCAAATTTATTTAATTAGGACTGTTTACATTAAGATAAGTTCATAAGATAAACTGAACAATTTAAAATTCATAGTTAAATCTTTTTTTTTATTTGAGTGACATTTTGAGTCACATGTTTCCCACATGTTAACAAGAATGTGGAATGATCATTTCACATAAACTTTAGAAAAGAATTAACCTCTGACGCAGGGCATATTACATGGAAACCTTCAATTAGTACTTAGACTTTAACATATTTTTTTAACAAAAAAAAAATGGCATTCACATTATGTAAATGTAACTTTATTTATTTTACGAGGATTGCCCACAACAAAAATTGCCACAAGGTTTTTTCCTTGGTGCAACATTAACAAGTGATAATGAGGAAAAAAAACACGAAGAAAGGAACACATACAATAGAAGGAAAAAATACATGTCAATTTGATATAAACATAGTAAATATTCACAATTCAATTCAGTATGTAAAGTAGCGAAATGTTCAACGACAGTTGATCCTGAAAAAACTAGACGTCAAGGCCTAAAGATGCCTTGGAGGCATTTCAGTGTTAGAACTAATTCGTAATATTTAAAACATGTTTGCCATGGGCTCTACAACACATCGTTTCCTAGATATGGACGAAAATGAAAGATGTCGACTCAGCAAAAAAAAATTTCAGGTCAAGGTCAAAGTTCATCTGTAATACCCCTTAGACATGTTTGTCTAGAGCCACGACTCCGAAAACAACGTCCGTTTCACTCTACAATGCACCGTTTCCGAGATATCGACGAAAACGAAAATGCTAACTCGGCAAAAAAATTTAAGGTCAAGGTCAAAGTTCATCCATAATACCCCTTAGACATGTTTGTCTAGGTCGTCGAGTCCAAAAATGACGTCCGTTTCGCTCTACGACTCACCGTTTCCGAGATATGGACAAAAACGAAAAATGCCGACTTGGCAAAACAAATTTCGGGTCAAGGTCAAAGTTCATTCATAATACCTTTTAGACATGTTTGTCTAGGTCACCGAGTCCAAAAATGACGTCCGATTCGCTCTACGATTCACCGTTTCCGAGATATGGACGAAAACGAAAAATGCTGACTCTTCAAAAATATTTCGGGTCAAGGTCAAAGTTCATTCATAATACCCCTTAGACATGTTCTCGGTCACCGAGTCCAAAATGTTCAAAGTCCATCCAAAGTTCATGTTCCAAATTCATCCATAATACCCTTAAGACATGTTTGTCTAGGGCGACGAGTCCGAAAATAATGTCCGTTTCGCTCTACAACGCACCGTTTCCGAGATATCGACGAAAACGAAAAATGTCGACTCGACAAAAAAATTTCATAGTTCATCATAGTTCATCAAGGTCATAGTTCATCCATAATACCCCTTAGATATGTTTGTCTAGGGCAACGAGTCCGAAAATGACGTCCGTTTCGCTCTACGACGCACGGTTTCCGAGATATGCAGGAAGCCTTAAGGATGACTCAGCAAAAAAATATTTCGACCTCTAGGTCAAAGGTCGTTTGAGGTATCGATCTCAAAATCAATAGGGTTCTTCCCTGGTGATCTATAAACCTCCGTGCAAAATTCTGCAATTATTGCCTGTATATTTTTCGAGTTATCGTCCGGAAACCAAGTTTCAAGATCAGCATCAATTTCATCCTCACGGACCTCACAGACCTCGGAGCCGGATCAAAAAAAAAATTCCCTCATTTCTGCCGAAATGCCTTAATTAACCAGCATAACAAATACGAATTTATGCATTTATCCGGAAACAATAACTTTCAAGTATATTACTAAATGATGTCACTGAAACTGTTTAGTAGTTAAACCAAATTCCTGTAAATAATCTAATATTTGTTCGTCCTCACTATCATGCAAGTCTGTAAAATCACATAATAAATGAGAAACCATATATTGTCTGTCGTTGAACCATATATTGTCTGTCGTGACATTCACATTATCATGGGAGTATGAATATCACTAAGTCGAATGTGGTTAGAGGGGATAAAGTTGCATGATGCACTGGCCGCCAAGAATGTGTAAAGTCAAAGTGTCAGATATCACACAAGCTGCCACACCTTGAGAGTTATTAGTGCGCGTAACTAGACCGTTACACTAGTTCTACCTCTTTGACTGCTACACATGTATCCAACTTTTTTTTTTCTATATGAGAAAAAAAACATTGAGTTTATGCAGACAAGAATGTTGATACATAAGAAGCAATACATTTCTGTTTCACTCCTCACTCATTCTCTGAAGCCTGTAATGTCAGGGTGAATGCCTTGATGTTTTCTGGGGAGGTGTGTAAACTTGGCCCTGCATTTTTCGTCCCGTGTCAGTAGTTTTCCAAATAATTCAGCAAGTAAGTTGGGTGTGGCTAACATATGTCATGATAAATGTTCTTTTCGTACACTCCACACACAAGGCAAAATTAAAATATATAATTCAAGTAGGCATTTTTGTAGGACGGACTATTTTTTATACAAAAATGTTCGCATGAAATTGTTTAATTTAAGAAGACAGCTGCAATATCATAGAAAGCAAAGTTGTCATACATGGCTGAGAACGTGTGTATGTTGTGAGGGGGGTGGGGTGAGACCCTGATACATTCTTTGCTTTGAAAAGCACATATCTTGTAACGTAGAGAGCCAACAACTTCGCACTAGAAATGTATCTCTGTCTCTCAGGGTCTGGCTGCTCTATCGATCGTCTCAGCCTGGCATGGCACCTCTCACTGGTGGCAAAGTCGAAAGGCGGCACAAAAGTCCGCCGAATGTAGCATATAACATTATGGTAGATCCGATAGTGACTGGTGGCATATATATCTAGGCATCTTCCCCATAACACATTTTGAATCAAATATCAATTCCGCCCTCAACAAGACTGGGAAGTTATCATATAACTTATTGTTTAGTGTATAAAAAAAGGTCTTTGGAGGAAGCTTTAAATAGCTATTGACCCTCAACTCCATCTGTCACGTAGAGGCCATTTACTAGCTGTCATGGGGACAACATGACGACGTGACACGTGAGTGGCGGTGTGTAATTGCCTGAGTGCTGCCACCTGGTGGATATGAGTAATGTTATGTAGCTGCATGATTGTTTTCTGACTTTTTGAGTGAAGTGTATTTATCAACAATCATATATATGAAGGTAACAGAATGTTGCTATTGATTGCTGATGGGCATGAAAGGTGTGACTGAATGAGTGTATTTATATGTAATATAAATAATGTACCAGTCCCTCATCCTTTCCTACCATATTTGTGTACCACTACTTTTTCGTCAAGTCCTAGCAACATTCAATTTTGGATACACTATTGTTTAATGATTATGACAATTTTATACCTAACGTATCTATATTTGGAATGGTGATAATTAAATTTACGCGATCGACTGTCATATCCTACATTCATTCAATAAAGCAGGGAAGTTTTTACTGGATGTCATATAGATTCGCAAGGGACTCCACCAGAAGCAGAACAGTCAGACATCAGGAAACATAGCAGAATACAGCAACGTGGTGGAAGGATGGATGGAAACATGATTGTGGCTGAGTGTTAAGAATCAGTCTAAAGGCTAAAATAGGTTACCAGACAATGGTAAGTAGACAAAGTCCATGAACTATTCAGCTGAATGGCCTTTTTGAGGCCTTCATTTGAAAATGTCATTTGAAAATCAGTTTGTAGCAACTATCGCATAATATCAACACACAAACTTACAGAAGATTCCATCAAACAGCATCGGAGGAGAAGACGTCTAAAAATTGAAAAGTCCAGAACAGGGTGTCGAAGTTGGCCACCATAATGAAAATAATGCAATAATAAACAAATTGAAAAATGCATATCTCTTGTATGTCTTCCTAATCATTTTGTTAAAAATTTTATTAGTATATGATGGTAAACTTGAACTTTCCCGTGAATGGCATTTTTCTTCAAAATTGAAAAATATTTTACTAGAAACGCATATAAAAAACTTGTATGAAGATATATCCAGGTTTTAAAAAAATAATCCCTACATTGTGGAGATTATCCCACTGTACCAACATACAAAGTTTCGAAAAATGTCGTCAGGGAAGGAGAAATTCTAAATTCTAAAGGAAAGATCACTTTATGTTCACATAATATCAATAAAAAACATTTCAGAAGGTTTTATCAAGTGGTCTCAGAGGAGAAAACATTTGAATAAGGCCAAAATGGGGCGTTTTTAGACAAAAATAGTCGCCATTTTGAAAATACTGCAAAAATATAAAAAAAAATTAAAACAACTTCCCTCTTGAAATATTTGTTAGTATTTTTGCGCCACAATTTCAGAAAGATTCAACTGTAAACTTTGAAGACAAAAATGTGGATGACGGACGAAACGCCACCCAATAGGTTATCAGACAACCTAAAACGTGAAATGAAACTGAAATGACCTCATAAGGAGCAATCCAGTCAGAAATCAGTACATGTAGTATGAAGCAATGTGTGGGGAAGCAAAAACGTGGCTTAGAAAAAAGTCTGAATAAACCTAAATTTTTGTCGTCCTGGCCAAATAAGTGACAAAAAACTAAATCTGTCGATTCCATGTGAAATGTTCATTATTTGTCAGTTACATTGGTAGGCTAGTTGTGGGATTTTATCACTAAGCTCTGGTTATCGTAAAAATATTGTACACTACAGCGTTCAACGTAAGGTATGATGTGAATGTAATAGACACTCTTCTATTGTGGACCAACTCACCACACAAGGGTGGCTTGGCCCACAAGACAAGGGGAGGAACGGTAAATATGACTAATGGCAAGGTGACATCATTGAACGAAAAGATGACATGTACGACCGCTTTTTGATAAAGTGACCACGAACATACACATGGCGTATTCTACAAGTTATTGTCAAAGTGACTCACATGGAGATGTTATCGACCACGAACATATCTTGAAATTGAGTACATGTATAGACGTGGAATCAATACCCAGTATTAAGTATTCCGAGCAAACAAAACAGGGTCCGTTATCCAATCTCATAGTCCGGGGACAGAAAGTCATATCAGGCATACGGAGTGAGAGAAAACTAAAATGACAGGGAAACTGTCATTTTAGATCATGTATGTTATTTAATTATAGATCATTTTAGATCATGTATGTTATTTAATTATGTCAATGACACAGTTCGATAGGCGTTCACGATCATGTACAAACCCATACCTGAAATATTGCAAAAAATATTCTTCAACATTTACCGCTAGTGGCACCACTCACACCAAGATTCATACGCATACAGTCACCCACCCGTACATGGCAATAGTTATCGAGTGACGTAATATAATGCCCTCTATGTAAGGTTGATCGTTTAGGCTACTGAAAGAATGTTTTCATGCTCGCCGGTAACACAAAGTTATAGTGACATTGATTTTGTGATTTATTCATTTTGGGATTGGTTGATGGCGATGTCTATAACGTTTAGGTTTCACATTTGTATGTTATCACAACGATATTGCTGTCAAAAGGTTGATAATGGTTGGTGGAGTATTCTCTGGGACAGAGAACACTGCTGTGAATAGTCATGATATAACCACAGTTAGGCGACCAGCAAGGGTGAAACTATGGATAGAGAAGCCAGCCACTGAGAGGCCGACAGATGATTCTGGCTCTAGCACAACGCTGTAGGCTATCAGACTGTCAGGGAGAACTCATCTGATAACGAATCGTCCACTCCCCACACACCACCACCCCACCCAACCCCGCCCCCACAGGCATGACTTCAGCCATGTATGGCCTGTTATATATTATATATATGAGTGGTTGATTGTGATGTGTAAAATACTAGCAGAATATAATAATATCTTCACTATTACCCGGTTGGTCTGTCCATACATGAGCTAACTTCTCACCAGTGTGATCGGACAAAGCTCGAGCTCCCCGGCCTCGGAAGTATGTGAGATGGTATGTGGTGTCAAGCTCAGACACGTGCGACTTTCGCCACGTTCCAGATTTTCTCCCTTTATTTATAACAGCGCTTAGGCCAAGATTCGAGTCAACAAGAGGGGTTAAACTCAAGATGCAATGCTTGTCCATAAATTCTTGGGAAATAAGTACAATTCACAGAATATCAATGCGACTAATTTGGTTAGTGCGTATCTTGAAAATTTGCAGACTATTGACCAACAGGTGTCAATGAAGTATCACTATGTACGCAGGCTATGATACTATATATCTGACACACCCACGGTGTGCAGCAATACCGCAACACTACAGTATAGAAGTAACTCCATTCGCAGTACATATATCTTCAATCCAAACATAGAATCATAAGAAAGGTAAATTGTATTTAATAGTCCCATAATAGTCCCAAAACACACTGATATGGACATTTGGTACTTTCTGTTTGTGGATCTCTCACAACATAATATATGTAATATCACCCAAATACATTATGTGCATGTATGCTATATTATAACATGATAACTAACTTATAAACGTCCTTTGCAACGTGTACAAATTAAGATATTGCATTCACCCAATTGTAACGTATCCGTTACACAGCAGTGAATGCCTGACATTCACATAGACCCCAGGACCGTGTACATAGTACGGTGTATAAATACTGTTTTAAATGATATAAGATTGGTGTCATCTATAGAAGTGTCGGAGAATAATGGCCACCTTCACAACTATGTCATGAATAATATCAAAGTAATAACCAAGGCACGGGGAGTCATGCTTATCTCGATAATTGTGCTAAGTCACCATTCAGGTGGCAGCACCCACACACCCAAACACTCACACGCTGGCGGTCTTGAAGTGAGATCAGTTGAGATATACAACAGAAATGTTTGGGGTAAATTTTGTAGTATTCATTTTAACAATTTAAAGCTGCTGCCTTCGATTGTAAGCAATATTTTTTTTCAAAACTATTTTTTGTTGAACACATCTAATGCAATATAACAAACGGGGTGCTCAATGATTTTGACGATTACAATTCGTCCGAGTTGTCTTTTCATCCGATCTAATGCCCATTTTGCACCGGTTTTGTAAATAAACAAACGAAGTGTATCCATCAAAGCCGAATGTAAACAAATGCTCAAATCCCGCTTAAAAGTCCACATCGAGTACATTTTCCAGTTCATATCTGCATATATATTGTGTAGTTGTGAGAAAATAATCAGTGATATTCCATGATTTGCGTGGAATTGTCAGTCTATCTCGCACTTCTATGCTTTGTTTACATCTGAGTGTGATGGATACAGTTCCTGTATTCACGCGAGAACCGCATGTTCAAATGAGCAATATTTCCCTGAGGACTGGTTATTTTCATTTCAGTTGATGTGTATTATGTTTCATCCAGTTAGTTTAGCATGTTTAATTTGAAATGTAGTTTTCGAAAAACATTGACTGGTTTCGACGTCAGCTGCTTTAAACAGAAGCTTTAAAAAAGACAGTTCAAGATATTCAGCATCTTCACTTTCCCACTGGACAACTTAAAATTGAACAAAATATAAAAGTGGTAGTATTCTAATATTGGATTAGTATTCAAACTTTCCTGATCACCCATCAGTTGGCAGCACCCACACACCCAGATAGTCACACGCTGGTGGTAGTGAAGGAGATCGATTAAGAGATACAACAGAATAATTGTTTGGGGCTAAGTCTTGGAGTAATTTTTTAGCAATCTGAACAGAAACTTTAAAATGACAGTGCAGGATATTCCGTTTCTGTACTTCCCCACTAGACATACCATTTTGCTTGGAATTGAGCAAACTATAAAAGTGGTAGTATTCCAATATTGGAGTAGTATTCAAACTTTCCTGATCACCCATCAGGTGGCAGCACCCACACACCCAGTCACACGCTGGTGGTAGTGAAGTGAGATCAGTTATAATATACAGCAGAAATGTTTGGGGCTAAAATGTGGAATTTTTTTTGACATTCTGAGCAGATACTTGACAGTTCAGGGTGTTCAATATATGTATTTTTCCCACTAGATATACCATTTTGCTCGCCACTGAACTTAATCAGAAGTCAATGAAAGACACTACATAAGCCCGGGTCGTACGATCGATAAAGTGAACAAGCTGGGATGACACTTGTCCAGGCTGGTGCAGTGTAGTTCCGTGGCTGCTAACACACACAGTCACTAGACTTTGGGTGATTAAGCGCGTACCATCACACAAAATGACTGTGTATACAGGCTCAACTTCAAAAATTCGTTTCCATTTTTCATCATAGCCCTAGTGGTTATGTATCAAGATACTTTGTACGTGCTGTGCATTACTGAATGGTAGTGTAGCCATATTACCTTTACTAGGACATTATTTGAAATACAATTGCATGCTTTGTGAGACAATTGTGTTGGGGTTGTATTTTATTTAGGTGTGGTTGGTAACTGCCCTTCCTGAAGGTCAGAAGTGGATGGTGATGAAAACATGACCTTTTTTCGTTTTGTATTTTCCTGCACGTGACCGGTGTTTATACATTGATAAGTAATATTCATTTAAATTAACATATTCATAAAGGCCTAATATTCTATATTGTCAACATAATTATATTCATATTTCAGAAGTGATCAGCCACTTTTTACAGATCACACAGACACTACATTCATGATCAAAAAAGTTTCCATGCTATTGTTTCAATCCCGAATGTTTGGGATCATGTCACTGATATGTAATGTTTTCTGCAGGATCAGGCAGTGCTTCAAATCTGTACTTCCTAAAAAATATTATAGATACTTGCTTAGTTATTTTTCTCATGAGTTATGAGTTACATCATGAAAGTAGAGGCATAATTCCAATGCTCACTGACCCGGATCTTGATCCGGACTAGCAATGTTGCTGACAAGTACCAGGTATTGGCGTGATTGCCGACCTGCATTACTGCAGGGGACCTGTTCAGCAGGGAAAGTGTTAGTATATCTGTTAGGAGTTCCCTGACATTGCTGTATTGTGACATAACTTGGCTGAAAATGTCTATTCATTGTTGAAATATATCAAATTTTGTTGTCATGCAGAATTAATTAAACATTACACTTTTCATCAAGAAAAGTTTCTTTGGTTGGGGTGAATATTTTTTTCATCAAAATGTACTATTTTTTCTATCCATTATACAATCGAGCGTACCGCCGACTGTATTCTTTCATATGCTGGGGGAGAAACATTCTCTATTTGTTAACTGTAGTTTTACCTCGCATTTTGAATTTTTGAAATGCACGTTTTAAGTTTTTTCACCATTATAATTGATGTACAATGATGAACAAGTTAGTCCATTACATCGAACGATTGAATTAAGTTGAAAAATAGCCAGCTGCATAACAGCACTGTACATGAACGTACATAAACAAGATAAACATTTTCAATACTTCATTCGTCATCCTTCATTTATATGCTTAATAATCATGTCAACTGTTTGACAAGCCAATATAACATGAACATAATTTCCTTATGACAATCATAAACTTATGCCCCAAAAAGTTCTAAAATAATGAACTTACCCTCGCCGCCCTCACCCCCCGACCCCCACCCTCGATATGTTTTTAATAAAATTGCCTGAACGATATTTTTATTGTGCATCCACTGCTCGAGAAGCCCATATTGCATGCACATAATTTCCTGTTTTGCACATAAATAATTAATTACACATCCAAGTTTCCCAGGGCCTTTTTTATTTACCAGGTTATTTATGACACACGTAATCTGACATATAATTTGACATAGGCCTACAAGTGCCATATAAAATTATACTACATTCAGCCAATCCCAATATTTGTATAATACACCAATTTCCGACGGCGAATATGTAGTTCCTTGTTCATTTAATAACTGCCAATGATAACGGGCTTGAATTGTAATCTATTTTTTACTCGAGTTTCTGCTATTATACATGACTCATAAAACTGGTCTTTTAATTTTTCATGATATACCTACATATACATTAGGGTTGTTCAGAAAATAACGTTTCTCACAAAACCATGCCTATTGAAGTTTTTCCCATTATACTATTCCTAATATACCTAGAAACATTTTTTGCAGAATTTTAACAACTCATCCTGAGGTCCCTCAAAGCCTCTGAACATACCTACCGTTTTCACGTTTTTCGTGCCTATTGTCGAAAATGAGGGAATACATTGTTATTCTCCGAAGTTTGGTAAGACCATTAATGTGCATTACTTGACATCTTGATGTTTTTTGCCATTAAACTATGTATCTTACACCTAGAAACATTTTTTGCAGAATTTTAATAACTCATTCTGAGGTCCCTCAAGGCCTCTGAACATAACTACCGTTTTCACGTTTTTCGTGCGTTTTGTCGAAAATGAGGGAATTTCATTGTTAGTCTCCTGAGTTTTGTAAGACCATTAATGTGCATTACTTGACATCTTGATGTTTTTTTTTTTCACATTAAACTGGACATCTTATACCTAGAATTTTTTTTGCAGAATTTTTAACAGCTCATCTTGAGGTCCCTGGAAGCCTGTGAACATAACAACAGTTTTCACGTTTTCGGTGCATTTCTTCGATATTGGGGGAATCATATTGTTGAACTCAAAAGTTTGATAATATAATGAATTTGCACTAATTGACGTCTTGGGGTATTTTGCCCATTCTACTATTCATGATACACATATAATCAGTTTTTACATAATTCAACAACTTTTCCTGAGTTCCCTCAAATCCTCTGAACATAACTTCTGTTTCCGCGTGTTTGTGCATTTTGTCGATATTGAGGACATTTCATTGTTATTATCAAATGCCTCATAAAGACAAATGATATAGAACAGATCACAGACGAGGCATTTTTGCGACACCACATTTATTAACAGTGACTCAACAGCTTCATGATATGAAATAATTGACACTCATACCCCAACTCAACACAGTCCAAATAAGTCCATGACACAACACTAAATTGCAGTTGAGAGCATCAAGTTTTCCTGGCCAACTGGTACTTCACCACACATCACAGCTGGCCTTTCACCAGGCTTTTCTTGCTGAAACTGGGGTACTGTTTTCTATGCTGTTCAACACAGCAATAGCCAAGATATTTGCTGGGGTTCTGTGGTGAATTATATCGTAGCAAAGTCCGACGCCTCGCTCAGGTGTGCCATGGACGACTTTCAACGAACAAAAAAAAAACTGTTTAGTAATGACTGAAGAGGATCCACTGACCAGTGCTCAACGGGTCTGTTGAGCTTGAGCACAGTGTCATCCCTTACTACCGCAAGCGTGTAGGGAACACATTATTTATCTTGCGTGAAACAAATGGTTTCAACGAACTTTGTACAACAAATTCGTATATCAAACTTCGTAACCACAAATGGTACCTCACACCCTCACGGAGGAGGTCGTTGTCTTTGCATTGTTCAGCAAGAACCAAAAGATGACTGACAGCATGAAGCAAGACATGCCTAGTTGATTGTTGGCGATGTCAGTACCAGAAGAAAAAACACTTTGGCCTCGGTAAGCCAGTCTTCCGAAAATTTGCCCATGACACAAATTTTAAGGACTTCTCTTCACTGCGCCAGGTTCTGGGAGTGAAAACAGACTGGCTCACCAAATCCATTGAGCAGTGGTCAGCGGATCATGACTTTGTCATTGCTCAACAACTTGTAGTGAAGCAACCAGTTCTTCAGGAGAACTTGATGCTCTCAACTGCGATTTATTCTTGTGTCATTGACTCATTTGGATTGTGGTAATTTGAAGTATGAGTGTCAATTTGTCATGTTATGGGGCTGCTTAGTCACTTAATAATGTGGAGTCACAGAAGTGTCTCATCTGTGACAGAACATATTTTGTTGTACATTAATTGTCTTTATCAGGCATTTGATATTAACAATGAAATTCCCCCAATATCTACAAAATGCACAGAAAAAGCGAAAACGTTTTTGAGGGAACTCGGGATAAGCTGTTAAACTTTGTAAAAAAAATGGTTATATCTATACTATGAAGAATATAATGGGCAAAATACACCAAGACGTCAAAAAGACGAACAAATGAAATTCCCCCAGTATCGACGAAATGCACCGGAAACGTGAAAACGGTTGTTATGTTCAGAGGTTTAGAGGGACCTCAGGATGAGTTGTTAAAATTCTACAAAAAAATGTTTCTATGTATAAGATGCCTAGTTTAATGGAAGAATAACATCAAGATGGTAAGTAATGCACATAAATTGTATTATTAAACTTATGAGACTAACAATGAAATTCCATCAATTTCGACAAAATGCACGAAAAACGTGAAAACGGTAGTTATGTTCAGAGGTTTTGAAGGACCTCAGGATGAGTTGTTAAAATTCTGCAAAAAATGTTTTTAGGTGTAAGATGCACAATTCAATCAGAAAAAAAGCATCAAGATGTCAAGTAATGCACATTAATGGTCTTATGAAACTTAGGAGACTGACAATGAAATTCCCTCAATTTCGACAAAATGCACGAAAAACGTGAAAACGGTAGGTATGTTCAGAGGCTTTGAGGGACCTCAGGATGAGTTGTTAAAATTCTGCAAAAAATGTTTCTAGGTATATTAGGAATAGTATAATGGGAAAAACTTCAATAGGCATGGTTTTGTGAGGAACATTATTTTCTGAACAACCCTAATATACATGGTACGTAATTTGCCTCGGTCATGCAGTGCTAATTAATAAAGCGTCACAAAGAACACGGAAATAAGCCCATATACCGTTCACGTACAGCACTGGATGTTGGTGATAATACAAAATCAAAAATAAATTGCATCCTGTTTCCAGCGAGCCAAACCAGCTACAAAATCCGGTCAAAACTGTGTGTTATTTCCTTATGAATCGATCCCTCGGAGGATCGATCACGTTCTTGCAGAGGATCGGCCACGTGCTTGCGGAAGACCAGGCATGCACATGCCCAGAACAGCTTCCGGTGGAGAGCCCAATAAAAAGAGGCAGCCACAGCTCTCTGGGAGTCAGTCAGAGTCAGTCGGGGCAAGACACCATAGGAGATACATCTCCCTGAGACGGTTCTGTCCTCCTGGGACAGGCGAGGGAAAGGATTTAGACTTTCTGTCTAAGAAATGCAACGGGGAAGGGTGTGGGTCCCAGATGATGACAATCCAATGAATCCGGTCCAACGGCCCTTCAATGTATGAACCCCAGCCCTCTGACTTACAGCTGACGCCAAGGCGGCGATCTCTTCTTGCACAGCAGTGCAAGCGTGATGGAAGTCTCTGGTGAACCTCCGCAACCCGCGGACCAGTGAGAAACGTCCCCCGATGTGCGCAGACACTCTGTCTCCGCAGTAGACGTACCTCCGCACCCGCGTACTTGTGAAGGAAGTCTTTGACGAATCTCTGCCCCCGCGGAGCGGCGAGGGAAGTCCCCTGACGTACGGAGACACGCAGGCGACACCTCCGCGGAAGACGGCGAGACAGGCTCCGCAAGTACCTACCTCCGGAGATGGAAGAGTTGCGGAGCCAGCGAACCTTTACCCCCGCATGAAGAAGAAGAAGAAGAAGAAGAAGAAGAAGAAGAGGAAGTTATTTCACATATACTGAAGAACAAAAACTAAATTTCACAACACAATACATTTCAGCACATGCCGGACACCAAAAAGAGCGGAGCTCATCGAGCTGGTGACCGTGGACAAACATTACACATACATGTAGAGAACGAAAGGAAAAACAATAAAAAGAAATGAAAATACGAAAACTAAACAGGAACACTTAAGTACATGGAAAGGAGAACATATGTACAACACAAAGAACAAAACTAATATACATATACAAGGAACATGTACTTATGTTAACATACAATGGATTACTATTAGCCTTAATCAAAAGCAAGAGACCAAACGAGAGCAGTATGTCTTACGTACTAGGTACATGTAAGTAGTAATTAGTGTTGATAAGGAGCGAACTTAAACGAAGAGATTACACATGTCTTAGCATACAATACCTAACTAGTGAGCCCGAAGACAAGTTTATTGGGCTATAACAGTTGGACAGGACTACACAGGTTGAACTTGTTGTTGGCCAGTAGCCAGAAAATAATATATTAATATAAAACATAGATCTAAGCATGCCAATGCAAGATGCAAGTATCTGCATCACAATATAGACTACCATGCGGTTTGAAGCTTAATTATCATGATTATGTACATTATAATAACATGCGATACTAGTGAAATTATTACAATCAATACCAACATGCAGTACATAGATTAAAATCATGAGTCCTTAATTATGTCCGAGTAGAGTAAAACTTATAGAATTGTTCATGCACACTTACAAAGTAAATGTAATCGCCTTAACATTAGGCAATAAATGTACCCTACCCTGTCATGGCAAACTTCTCCAGGTGGTCTCAGCTTACAATATACCTGTTAGCCAAATGTTTTTCAATGTTGGTTTTGAACACTGAAATCGATGATGAATTTTGAATAGGTGTATACTCGGATTTTTCTAACTCGTTTACACTGTTTTTCGCTAATATTTTTGTAATGCTTAACGCTATCGTTCTATAACTTGGCATACTTCACCTGGGAGTCAAACGGCAATTTCCTACCAAATTTCAGACAGCTATCGCAAAAATTGAAAAAGTTGGCAATCTACCCCAATGTTAAATTTAGCCCTATTATTTCATTTTTGGGCCCGCACACAATTTTGTGCATTTGCTCGGTTTTGTAGCGGAGTAATGTTTCAAAATCAATATGTTTGTGTAGAGTACACCCCCAATGTATCTTCTGGTTCCAAGTTATAATAATATTTCGAATCCTGATGGATGTAAACAGGACCAATTCCTCGAATTTGCTCAGATTCTCGAGATCCCGTTTTGGGCTGAAATTTAACATTGAGGTAGATTGCCAACTTTTTCAATTTTCGCGATAGCTGTCTGAAATTTAGTAGAAAATTGCCGTTTGACTCCCAGGTGAAGTATGCCAAGTTATAGAACGATAGCATTAAGCATCACAGAAATATTAGCGAAAAACAGTGTAAACGAGTTAGAAAAATCCGAGTAGGGCAGTCTTGCCATAATTTTGTACAGTAGTTGTTTAGGAGAAGTTTACCATGCTGTGTTTTTGGACGTGAAACTGTAAATAGCGTATTTTGTCTTGTTGTGATACCAACAGAGTCGGAGTTTGGATTCAACATACCTTTAAATATGCTGGGAATCTTGCCGATAGTATACTTAAACAATAACACGTACATTTTCAATAAGTGTATTTCATGTAGTTTCAGAGTCCCGGTATTTATGTACAACATATTGGTCGGGTACCTTTTTGGTCTGCTTGTCAGAATTTTAATAAGTCTATTTTGCATGATTTGCAGGGGATACAAAACAGTTGATTTGGACTTGGCGTGGACTTGGCGTTGGAAAAGACTGACGCTAGTTCTGAAGCTTAACGTTAAAGCAGGGTCTTAGTCTAAACCTGCACCCGGTGTAACACTTCAGTATTGTAAAACCTGGTGACTAAGTCTAAACCTGGTCACTGTGTAATTCGGGGAAATATTGCATATATTTTGTGAGTGATTAACTCGTCGTATATTGCTGATAAAACCCGTGTCTTTGAACTGATATGTGTTCAGCCCTTTTCTCTAGCCAGAGAAATACTATGGAACTGCGGACGTCTCACCAATAATTGTCTATAGCGTTCGGACACAGAGACGAGAGGTACTACAGAAAGACAAAACGAGAAACAAACACAACGAGAGGAAACACGGCACTGAATTGAAATAGTCATAAAATCGCTACATATAAAAATGTATCGCTACATTTATAAATGTATATCAATGAACCTTGTTTATTCCATGTTCTATTTCTTGTAGACATTATGTCCCATGTCCATCGTTTTTAACATTCTGTATACTTGATGTTTTTTTTTCATATATAGGACAATATTGAAATGGAAACTTTGATAGGGGAAATTTGAAATGGGGAAAAGTGGGATACAGTTAGAAACTTTACTGGGGGAGGGGGGGGGGGAGGCTACACTCCATGTAACTAGTTGCGAGACCGTTACCACCTACAAACTCTGTTAATGAAACGTGCAGAAGGTTCATGTCTTGACTTGCAAATGAATAATGCAGTTCACGTTTTTAAAAGGCCCTATTCTTCTTTTCAGAACAGACCTGATTTTTGTATAGTGATGAATAGGTTTCGCCAACAAAATGCTATCGCGTACACAGGAAAGAAAAAATACGAAGCAGAACAAAAAAGAATCGAATGGAATTTAGAACTACGAGTGAAGTGATAGGCGGTGATACGTTATACGACAATTTAAATTTGTAAAATGTAACACCTCTAACATAAACATGAACATTTTATATTTATACTCGAAATATTTTCGCAAGATTTGTTGACCATCCGGTCTGGACAAAATTAATAAAGCTGGATCCATGATATGCCTCCACAACTATTGGACTAGTAATGTACAATCACAGCGATGGAAACGCGTTTTTCGTTTGGCCAGCAGAAATGGTTAGGAATGAGAAAATTTGTGTGTTTTTGTTTACTGGCCTTATAGACCTAATCTGTAAAAAAAATAAACTGCCTGCAAATATCATGTCTGATATTTCAAAGGTGGAGGTGACCTTCTCCGTGCCTCATCATAACAATGCGACATGTGAGACATCAAAACGCGATGGTTTGTTCCCTGTATTGGCGACGAGCAAGCGCGCCCGCAGATAGAAGCACTGGAAACACGTGCTTCCAGTAAATTTTTGAGAAAAAAATTATGGTAAATATATTCATTATAAAGAGCTCTGCTGTTTGAATTAATGAGATGATGAAAACTGCTAAGCTTTCTGGAAATAACCGTGGTGCTATCATCAAATAATGAAATAAGTGGATAATAACTCGAGAGATTGTTTATTGTAATGGCACACCGGTAAAGCTCCTATTTATGAACCCTGAACTCCAAGATGAAAACTCAAAATAATAATCACTTTATCAAATCATTTAAAGTAGTCCACTCCAAACATTGAGGTAAAGAAGGTTCAAAACTTAAAAGTTTTTTCTTGAATATTATCTCTTCAAAATGCCCTATTTTATAGAGTAACTGATCAGCATCCTAATACTGAAAAGGAAATAGGGGTTCATCGTACTGGTTTCTTCCGATATATTCGATCAAAATGACCAACATATACCTACAATGACATATTTTGTTGGCATTTTTGCACATTTTTTTTTGTCCATATTCACATTTTGCATCATGTTTTCCATGCGAACGGATATGGTGACCCCGTATTTTCTATTCAGTTGCAGTATGCTGATCAGCTGCTCTATAAAATATGTCATTTTGAAGCTCTAGATTATGTTAATACAGTTATTTATTTTTTGAAAAACCCCTCCTTACCTGAACCGATCAGTGAACCGATAAAATTAAGGATCTGATAAATTTCCTGTTTAGGTTTAAATATTGATAAGATTACCCAGGTTCTGGTGTATGTTATTAAAGCTAAATTATTTTATTATGGTAAAATTGTGGTAATCAGGACTTTACAACAATCTATCTACAATGATAATCCACAACTTTGTTTGACCGACTTCATATTTAAAATATGTTGTGGAAAAAACCTATGGTTCAGACGCCATAACCAGGGTCCCAATATGTGAACAGAGCCCATCACGTAGCACCTAGTAAACGCCAGCTTTGGGGCCCTGGTCAGGCCCCAGACCCCACGCCACCATATCCTGTCCCAATCGCATTGGTCCTTTGTGCTTCCATTTTTTCAAATCCTGGGGGCGCGCCTGGCGACGAGACCAACTTCAATGTTCCGCTGTCACGTGACAATCTTTGGGTGTTATTATACCATAGTATAGCAACCCAGCATGACCGATTGGCCAACAAGAACAGAGGACGAACAAGGATCCAGACGACAGGCAGGTGGAAACCAAGTAGCATAATGCATATCTGTGCCCTACCACGTCCTCAGTCCGACACTCACCCACCCCTACCCGCAGCGGCCCCTGGGCCGTCAGTCAAGAAGCCATGCTCATTGGTTGTGATTACCTCGGATTGTGGTGCGTTTGAATCAGTGGTTTGAATCGAGGTATGAGGCAGGAAATTGATAAAAAAAATTCAGATTCAGGTATTCAAGCCTGGTGTTGTTGACATGTGTGGGTGTAAGTATCAATCTGTTACTACCAATACAGTCAGATTTTGATGATGCCAATAACAAACGTATAATTCAATATTTTGCAATAGAAACAAAGCCCGACCAAATAGTTCATTCAAAGATACACTGGCGCCATCAGGGACAGACAGTGTGTTAAATGTAGTTGTCTCCACTGTACACCTGATGGAACTAGTATACAACTGCCCAATAACCTATGAAAATAATTTAGAAATCCGAAACAAACCCCATGAAACAGATATATGACAAGTACATAAGTACCTAATCACAAGCCCTAAGGCTACTGAGTTGATGATATCCTCGGGGATATCGTTTGATATTGTAAATGTGTTTTTCAACGGGAATTGACCACGCCTGGTCGATCGACGACTCCTCTAACAGTCCAGACCAATTAACACTTCCCGGTGCCAAGCCGTGTACAACTCATTACTACCACTCAGGGACTGCCCTACCCTCACCGTCAACCTCTTACGCCCCCCCCCCCTCCCCCCCCCCCCGCGACATCCCAGAGGGGGAACACGAAAACTTTGCACAATAGGTTCCAGCAACACAGTGCGCGCCTCGCCCCCTCATTGAAGCCCGATGCTCCACCACCCAAAATCCGCTAGCAGCAGTGACTCGCGTTGTAGCATCAGCACTCTGGCTGGCCTAGGACACCCCACCCCGCCTCGTCGGCCTAAACAAAAATTAGCCCAAGGGCTAAGAAAGGTTACCGGACAATATATATGTTAGATCTTATTGTCGTTTGTCCCGTGACCCTAAAAACTATATTTTAGATCGTTTGTCCCGTGACCCTAAAAACAAGGTCATTGGTCAGGTCACGAGGATATTCAGCATATATTATTTCTAGTATGTCCACAAAGCTGTAAAATCTAGTATGTCCCCAAAGCTGTAAAATCGAAAATAAGTGAGATATTAGCCATTTTGTGATCTGACCTTGAAAATGACGTCAGAGGTCAAGTTCAAGGTCATGAGAATATTTCGCATATATCATTTCCTATATGTCCGCAATTGATTCCTGAGCTGTAAAGAGATAATGAGCGAGATATTATTTTGTTCTCTGATCTTGAAAATGAGGCCAAATGTCAAATTCAAGGTCATCAGAATTTTCAACATTATACATATATCATTTCCAATATGTTCACCATGGATTCCCAAGTCGATAATAAGCGAGATATTGGCCATTTTGTTATCTGAATTTGAACATGAGGTCAAAGTCAAATTCAAGGTTACCAGAATATTCAGCATTTAACATATCATTTCCTATATGTCCACTATGGATACCTGAGCAGTTAAGTCGGTAATAAGGTCAAATTCAAGGTCACATCAATATTGAGCATATATCATTTCCTATATGTTCATTGTGGATTCCTAAGTTGTAAAGTCGATAATAAGAAAATAAGCGATATAAAAGGTCAAGTTCAAGGTCATGAGGATATCCAACATTTCCAGTATGTCCACAATAGAATCCTAAGCTGTTAAATCGATAATAAGCGAGATATTAGCCATTTTGTTATCTGACCTTGAAACTGAGGTCAAAGGTCAAATTCAAGGTCATGAAAATCATTTCCTATATGTCCACAATTCATTCCCATGCTGTGAAGTCGATCTCAATATTAAGTGAGATATTAAGAATAATGTGTCCCGTTATAAAGCATAGGAGAATTTAACATGGGAAAGTCCCATTTGGGGTAAAGTTTGGGACAAAATGGCCCACTTCGAGAGATTCAGAGGCAACGAAACTTATACACATCACAGGGATACACACAAGGAGTGTTATGCATCAGAAAGAAAAAAAGAGTTACCGAACAGTTTTTGAGAAAATGGCCGCCAAAGTCTAAAATTGGTCGTTTTCCGACGAAAACGACCGCCACTTTGAAAAAAAATGCGAAAATAAAAAAAACTAGAATATACTTTCATCTTGAAATATTTTTAGGCATATTTGTGCAAAATTTGAGAAAAATCCGATCGTAAACTTTAAAGATAAAATTGTTGACGGATGACGGACGACGGACGGACGACGGATGGACGGACGACTGATGACGGACGCAACACCATGCCCCCCTCCTCCCGCACACACTTGTATGATGTAGAGGGGAATATGTCATTAAGTTTTCCCTCGGGTCATGGATATGTAAATATATGTGATCCGAATGTATATGTCCATGACAGAAATAAACTGTATATCCGCCTTTTCGATCATACAATATTTTCTTTGCTTTTTGTTGATAAACAATCGATAAATCAAACATGAACTAGACGCTCTCCGGTCGCTGACGACCGCTGAAGTGTATCCTTCTAAACCCTATCATCCCTGTCGCCCTCAAACCATCAAAATTCTACTGGCCAGAACATTATTGAGCTCAATAATGAATGTTTCTTGTCTTAACTATTTTTTATTGTGGTCAATAATAAACTTAACTAGTAAAACCAATGTTGACTTTTTCGGTTACAGCTATGAAATCTCTACTGGATAAAAACTATACCTTGCAGAGCCCAATAATAAATGTTTCTTGTCTTAACTATTATTTATTGTGGTCCATAATCTGATAATAGACTTAACCAGTAAAACTAATGGTAACTTTTTTGAAATCAATGTTAACTTTTTTGGTATTATTGTTCTGTTATTGTTACATCATTTATCTATTCTGAACAGGAATTCAGTGTCATTTGCTGTTATTTGTACAGGTTATTGGAGTGATCACACATGTCAAAGTAGGTATTTTGATGGTCGTAATAAGTTAAACTGTTAACTAATCAATATTTATTTCATCATTCTGAAGAAAAAAAAGGTTTTGTGAGACTTTCTCATCAAGCCTGTGCGATTTCATCATCATTCACCGAAACTCCCACCCATAGAGCGTTCACAAACCATGTGTGCCAATTTCATAACAAAATTACCATAAGTCATGTGCCTCTGAAAATTATCGTGAGCTATTCAGATTTGCCGCCTGTAGCGCGTTCATTAGAAAGTGTCGTATTTTTGTGCCAAGGTGGCGATAAATTTGGGAGGGTGCTCCCGTCATTGTCCTACATATTGTTATTCTTTTTGTGATGTAAAATATGTGGAAGTTGAAAATGTCTTCGAATTGTAAAGTGTGGTGTGTGTTGTGATAAAAATCAGGGATTATTCATTCACTGACCCGTATCTGATTGGCGTGGACACGTGCGTGACGTCATACAGCATGGGGGTCAAGCGTACCCGAAATATTAGGAGGAACATTTTTGCCTTTGAATTATAATTGTGGGGTTGTGGGTTCTTTGGAGGTAAACGTGGCTGTAAGCTGCAAAAAACACACGAGTAACTTATTTACGATGTGTGTACAGACAAAGCACTGTCACCATAGATTATAGAGTATGGGATATAGTTCTTTATCTATTGATCATACAATTTCAATGATTTTTTTTCCATTTTTCTTTGTGATTTGTTTTTCTTTTCACAACTACACTTTGAAAATATGAGAAGTTTTTTTTTTTTATGACAGAGCAAAGGGGGCTGGCGCGCGCCTGGAGCGCACTCCCGGCAATTTTCTGCCAATTTGCAGATTTATTTGATTTGCTCAAACTGTGAAAAAATCACCCCACCCTTCCTAAAATGAGAAATTTCGCTGAAGTTTTATGACCACCATAGGTAGCGCGAGATAAGAATTGGGACAACCCAGGCAGGTCAAGCTTCTAAATCAAATACTCAAATCTTATCTTCCAGATGATTATCCCTGCTTTACGTGAGCAGTTTGGATTTTGAAAATAGAGAATACATAATTCAATTCAGTTCAGTGTTTGTCCGAGATCTAATCTATATCATCGTATGTGTCTAGGCAAATATTCTATAAAGAATTTCATTAAAATCATGTATTAATGTGCTTCTTCAATCCAGTAGATATATTGCATATGAATAGACATGTTCAGATATCTTGTTTGTGCTCAAGTCTGCTCTGCACACAGTGATATTAATTCAAATACATATCCGGGTGTCACTGTACGAATAACTACTGTTTACACTCGTTGATGTCAAAGCTGACTATCAATTCACTAAATGAGTCAGTTACAATGAGTGGTAATTACTTTGTCCAGGCCTGTTTTCCAGGAAAAATCGCGTATATGTACTCAGATATAGAACGGAATTTCTAGAATGTTTCTGAACCAGGAACTCGTTCCACCACATTGTGTGTGGAGACAGTTTTGAGATGGCGCTTTCAGCAAAAGTCGATAGAATTGTACACTGTGTTTGGGTGGAACTGTCGAGAACAGCGCCTAGTTTTGTTGGTGAATAGAGACATACTCTGCCTATTGAACAATGGACGAGGCATGTTGTTTGACGGTTGTAGCAGAGATTAAATATAACTTTGGAGAGGAAAATATATAACGGGAAAAATTATGCCTCGTGTCACCCCCGCGAGAACTTTATAGAAAGAGACTCGCATATACACACACTCAGATCCCGACTGAAGCACGAAGCTCTAGGTAGGTGATCCCTATTGACCCAGGCCCTGTACGCAAACCAAAACATATTTTTTTTACGTGACTTATACTTATAAATAAGGTTTGAAGAGAATTAATGCACACATTGTTGAAATTTGACTGTAGTAAAACTACATTGTATGTGAAGTCTTCTAAACTAGTCGGAAGAGTGTACTTCCACAAGCTATAACTGGGTCGCCTGCAACTTTCTACATCATGTTTAATATCTAATACACTTCCATTTACCAAACGAAAACCTCTTGCTCAACTTTCTGCTAAAATCGGGCACTCGTATGAACATTACTTCGATAGCTGACAGATATTTTGACAACTGTATCAGCTGAAAAGTAAACATCAGTATATAGGCCTGGTTTGTGCATTACTTTTTGATGAGACAAATCTACAGTGAAACCCCACGTCCAGAAATTGCTTCTCTGCATTTGTCTGTATGTGCTATTGTCCTGGATTTTCGTCTGTCGTCCCGTCCGTCTGTCCCTCTCTAAAACAGACAATTTTTCTCTTGACTTTCAGTTTTCCTTAGAATCTATATGATATGATATTTTAACACCTTGAGTCGTTTTACTCACAAGTTTTGCCCATTGTGTGACCACTCGATTCTCGATAAAAAAATGTGTGCGTTGCCCATATTTAACCTCAAATATATTTCTCCCAAATCTGTGTGATTTTCAAGAAATCACAAATATTTAATTTTCTTTCACTTTGTTCCAGATCCTTTGAAAATCGGTGTAATAGTGAGTGTAAAGACCACTTAGCTCGAACGACATGGAATGAATAGCCGAAAATCACGAATATTTAATTTTCCTTCACTTTGTTCCAGATCCGTTCGATAAGTTTTTCAGGGGTGTTCCTGGAAGAGTTCCAACTTGCCCTGAAAAACATGTAAAGGTCTATGTTGCTTCTCCTGTGTTGGAAGTCTGATGTTACAGAACTAAATAGATGTTATTTTCTAACTTGACACCCCAGACAAACCATTAAGGTGCGGTATTGTATAATAGTGGGAAAGGTGTTATTTCAGAAGAATTGTTTCTACAGTCGCTAGTGTGGCGCGTGCGGAAAAGGAAAGAAGGGTGCGGTTGAGCGGGTGTTGCTAATGTGCGAAGACTTACATGGCATGATGCATAAGGCTTTGCCTGGGGGTGAGAGAGGGAGCGGGGTTGGGGGGCAGATATATGTTCATCGCTGTCCTTTACTGGGTTAATTCATCATTTCTACCGACTAGGCGAGATCGATTGAATGTAATCGAAATAATCACATGGCAGTAAGTAAGACTGTCGATTTAAACAATGTGACTCCGCTATGTCCCACTACGTCATTAACATTAACATACATAGTGTGCGGCAGACCTCTAATTGCTGATCGGCTTTGATGTTCTAAAGTCTGTTTGAGAGTCTGACGCATTATATTACCAACCCCCACCGAGTGTAAAAAACACTAAGCCGCAGTAGTGGATGTATGCAGGTTTTTTGCATAAATGCATACATGCACCGTGCCAGACTGCATAAATGCATAACTGCATAAATGCATACATGGTCAATGCATGTATGACATAGGCTGCATATGTCAAGTGCATAAATGCACGTGTGCTCACCATAAAAGGGGGTGGCCCTCTGGCAGACTGCATAACTGCATAAATGCATATATGGTCAATGAAATACACTGCCTATATGTCAAGTGCATAAATGCCTGCGTACTCTTGAGAGTAGGGGTGGCCCTCCGGCAGACTGCATAAATGCATAATTGCATACATGGTCAAGACATGTAGGTTGCATATGTCAAGTGCATACGCAGCATACATGTACAAATGCATACATGGTCAATACAGATATGACATAGAATGTACGTATGGAATGCACAAATGCACATTTGCACGAGAGCGCACAGGTGGATCATATACTGCAAGCAAATGCTCGATATCGGACGATTAAATGCTTGAGTGTCAAAACCGAATGTCTGTGATATGAAAGTGATGAACGTGATCGCTTAGACTACATGTATGAGATGTGCATCCCATCATAAACGCACACTCCAGGTATTCCTTATAGAGCAAGTACAATATACGGCTACACAACCACCTTCCCTACACTATAAGCAGGCAATAGAATCTATAAAAAGAACAATATAATATATATGGAATGTACATGCAATAGCTGTCTAGGACAATGCTAATTGCAATCATACAGGTGCCCCCCCCCCCCCCCTCCCACATACACACACAACTTCCCAGCAGGCCTCCCCTCCATAACTGAACTGACTATGCGCACAATGATCGAATCAAAGCGTACCTGCCGCTTGTTTTTCATTGAACACCAGGAGATCAAAGACCACATGTAGTATTGCCGGCTGTGTGAATGAGTGATTCCTCAGTTATTACCGATTACAAGGACGCTAAGCAGACAATCATAACTGTTTATGGCTGTGTGAATGAGTGCTGCCCCAATTTCAAACGGAATACGATATACTGTTATTTTCATTTGAAGATTTTTCGTTTCAAACGCCATTTGACGCCCGCATACTGTTATTCTCATTTGAAGCCCGATTTTTCGTTTCAAATGTCATTTGACGCCCGCGTCCTATGTTCAAACGTGTACTTGCGTTCCATACAGTGAAGCCAAAAAGAACGTCGCGTTGTAAGCTGTTCACCATATAAGGCTTGTTTGGTCTGGTTTTATTCAATAAACAGAATAGAAATATACTCCCACACCGATTAAAACTTGGTTGATCGGTAATAATATTGATAATATGTTTTTTTTTATGTGCATTATGGTTATTTGAGGCCCTGTTGGATGATTTCAAGCGCTCGGGATTCAAATGGCCATGGAGGCGGGCCTCAAATAACGATAACGCCCACAAAAAAAAAAAATTATTATTATATTTCAAATGTAATTTGACACCCGCCCACCGCTATTTTCAGTTGAAGCCCGATTTTCCGTATCAAATGTCATTTGACGCCTTTATTTTATGTTCAAACATATTTGGGTTCAATTCGTTTGTGTCAAGTCCAAAACAACGTCGCGTTGTGATCTGGTCACTAAATATGGTTTGTTTCTCCTTGTTGTATTAAATTAACAGAATAGAAATATACTGCCACACCGAATGAAACTTGATTGATCGGTAATAATAGTAATAATATGTTTTTGTGTGTGCCTTATGGTTATTTGAGGCCCTGTTGTATTATTTGGCCCATGTAGCGCAGGTTACTATTTCTTGAAATAGAAGATTTTCAATGAAATTTCAATGAAGATTAAAATTAGCCCAAGGGCTAAGAAAGGTCCGGACAATAGATGCCGTATTCCCTCGATTAAGGGCCCGGGCGCTTATATTTTTCTAGCACCTTTTAACCCCAGGCGCTCATACGAGGCAGGTGCTCATTCGAGGCCCCGCGCTCATTGTTATATCCTAAGTCATTGTTATATGTCACAACAGCAACAAACACCTTCCAGCCACGCCCTTGTAATGTCATACGGGCCCTCCACACCATGCCCCCCTCCACCCCAAAGTTTTAGAGTAGTTGTTGTGATAACTGTTGGAAAAAAATATTGTCACAACCGCAACAAACACCTCCTACGCAAGCCCTTGTAATGTCATACGGGCCCTCCACACCATGCCCCCCTCCACCCCAAAGTTTTAGAGTAGTTGTTGCTATAACTGTTGATAAAAAATATTGTCACAACCGCAACAAACACCTCCCAGCCACGCCCTTGTAATGTCGTACGGGCCCTCCACACCATGCCCCCCTCTACCCCAAAGTTTTAGAGTAGTTGTTGCTATAACTGTTGTTAAAAAATATTGTCACAACAGCAACAAACACCTCCCAGCCACGCCCTTGTAATGTCATACGGGCCCTCCACACCATGCCCCCCCTCCACCCCAAAGTTTTAGAGCCACGCCCTTGCAATGTCATACGGGCCCTCATTGTTATATCCAACAAACAAAAAATATTGTCACAACAGCAACAAACACCTCCCAGCCACGCCCTTGTAATGTCATACAGGCCCTCCACACCATGCCCCCCACACCCCAAAGTTTTAGAGTAGTTGTTGTTATAACTTTTGGTGATTAATATTGTCACAACAGCAACAAACACCTCCCAGCCACGCCTTTGTAATGTCATACGGGCCCTCCACACAATGTCCCCCTCCACCCCAAAGTTTTAGAGTAGTTGTTGCTATAACTGTTGTTAAAAAATATTGTCACAACAGCAACAAACACCTCCCAGCCACGCCCTTGTAATGACATACGGGCCCTCCACATCATGCCCCCTCCACCCCAAAGTTTTAGAGTAGTTGTTGTTATAACTGTTGATAAAAAATATTGTCACAACAGCAACAAACACCTCCCAGCCATGCCCTTGTAATGTCATACGGGCCCTCCTCACCATGCCCCCATCCACCCCAATGTTTTAGAGTAGTTGTTGTTATAACTGTTGGAAAAAAATATTGTCACAACCGCAACAAACACCTCCCAGCCACGCCCTTGTAATGTCATACGGGCCCTCCACACCATGCCCCCCTCCACCCCAAAGTTTTAGAGTAGTTGTTGTTATAAGTGTTGGAAGAAAATATTGTCACAACAGCAACAAACACCTCCCAGCCACGCCCTTGTAATGTCAAACGGGCCCTCCACACCATGCCCCTTCCACCCCAAAGTTTTCGAGTAGTTGTTGCTATAACTGTTGATAAAAAATATTGTCACAACCGCAACAAACACCTCCCAGCCACGTCTTGTAATATCACACAGGCCCTCCACACCATGTCCCCCACACCCCAAAGTTTTAGAGTAGTTATAACTGTTGATAAAAAATATTGCCACAACAGCAACAAACACCTCCCAGCCACGCCCTTGTAATGTCATACGGGCCCTCATTGTTATATCCAACAAACAAAAAATATTGTCACAACAGCAACAAACACCTCCCAGCCACGCCCTTGTAATGTCATACAGGCCCTCCACACCATGCCCCCCACACCCCAAAGTTTTAGAGTAGTTGTTGTTATAACTTTTGGTGATTAATATTGTCACAACAGCAACAAACACCTCCCAGCCACGCCTTTGTAATGTCATACGGGCCCTCCACACAATGTCCCCCTCCACCCCAAAGTTTTAGAGTAGTTGTTGCTATAACTGTTGTTAAAAAATATTGTCACAACAGCAACAAACACCTCCCAGCCACGCCCTTGTAATGACATACGGGCCCTCCACATCATGCCCCCCTCCACCCCAAAGTTTTAGAGTAGTTGTTGTTATAACTGTTGATAAAAAATATTGTCACAACAGCAACAAACACCTCCCAGCCATGCCCTTGTAATGTCATACGGGCCCTCCTCACCATGCCCCCATCCACCCCAATGTTTTAGAGTAGTTGTTGTTATAACTGTTGGAAAAAAATATTGTCACAACCGCAACAAACACCTCCCAGCCACGCCCTTGTAATGTCATACGGGCCCTCCACACCATGCCCCCCTCCACCCCAACGTTTTAGAGTAGTTGTTGTTATAAGTGTTGGAAGAAAATATTGTCACAACAGCAACAAACACCTCCCAGCCACGCCCTTGTAATGTCATACGGGCCCTCCACACCATGCCCCTTCCACCCCAAAGTTTTCGAGTAGTTGTTGCTATAACTGTTGATAAAAAATATTGTCACAACCGCAACAAATACCTCCCAGCCACGTCTTGTAATATCACACAGGCCCTCCACACCATGTCCCCCACACCCCAAAGTTTTAGAGTAGTTGTTATAACTGTTGATAAAAAATATTGCCACAACAGCAACAAACACCTCCCAGCCACGCCCTTGTAATGTCATACGGGCCCTCCTCACCATGCCCGCCTCCACCCGAAAGTTTTACAGTAGTTGTTGTTATAACTGTTGATAAAAGATATTGTCACAACAGCAACAAATACCTCCCAGCCACGCCCTTGTAATGTCATACGGGCCCTCCACACAATGTCCCCCTCCTTCCAAAAGTTTTAGAGTAGTTGTTGCTATAACTGTTGTTAAAAAATGCTGTCACAACAGCAACAAACACCCTCCAGCCACGCCCTTGTAATGTCATACGGGCCCTCCACACCATGCCCCCATCCACCCCAATGTTTTAGAGTAGTTGATGTTATAACTGTTGGAAAAAAATATTGTCACAACCGCAACAAACACCTCCCAGCCACGCCCTTGTAATGTCATACGGGCCCTACACACCATGCCCCCCTCCACCCCAAAGTTTTAGAGTAGTTGTTGTTATAACTTTTGGAAGAAAATATTGTCACAACAGCAACAAACACCTCCCAGCAACGCCCTTGTAATGTCATACGGGCCCTCCACACCATGCCCCCCTCTACCCCAAAGTTTTAGAGTAGTTGTTGCTATAACTGTTGATAAAAAATATTGTCACAACCGCAATAATGTCATACGGGCCCTCCACACAATGTCCCCCTCCACCCCAAAGTTTTAGAGTAGTTGTTTCTATAACTGTTGTTAAAAAATATTGTCACAACAGCAACAAACACCTCCCAGCCACGCCCTTGTAATGTCATACGGGCCCTCCACACCATGCCCCCCTCCACCCCAAAGTTTTTGAGTAGTTGTTGTTATAACTGTTGGAAGAAAATATTGTCACAACAGCAACAAACACCTCCCACCACGTCCATGTATGCATTTATGCACTCCATGTATGGACATGCACTTATGCATTTATGCACTCGGTCACAGGGCCCACCCCTCTTCCAGAGAGCAAATGTGCATTTATGCACTCCACCTATGCACCCAGTGTCAAACGTCCTTTGACCATGTATGCATTTGTGCATTTACATTGATTTATGCACTTATGCATTTATGCACTCAGTCACAGGGCCCACCCCTCCTCCAGAAAGCAAATGTGCATTTAAGCACTCCATGTATGCACCCTGTGTCAAACGTGCATTGACCATGTATGCATTTGTCCATCTATGCACTTCTGCATTTATGCACCCGGTCACAGCCCCCCCCCCCCTCCAGAGAGCAAATGTGCATTTATGCACTCCATGTATGCACCCTGTGTCAAACGTGTATTGACCATGTATGCATTTGTGCATTTATGTACTTATGCATTTATGCACTCGGTCACAGGCCCCACCCCACCTCCAGAGAGCAAATGTGCATTTATGCACTCCATGTATGCACCCTGTGTCAAACGTGCATTGACCATGTATGCATTTGTGCATTTATGCACTTATGCGTTTATGCACTCGGTCACAGGCCCCACCCCACCTCCAGAGAGCAAATGTGCATTTATGCACGCCATGTCTGCACCCTGTGTCAAACGTGCATTGAGCATGTATGCATTCGTGCATTTATGCACTTATGCATTTATGCACGCGGTGACAGGCCCCACCCCACCTCCAGAAAGCAAACGTGCATTTATGCACTCCATGTATGCACCCTGTGTCACACGTGCATTGAGGATATATGCATTTGTGCATTTATGCACTTATGCATTGATGCACTCGGTCACAGGCCCCACCCCACCTCCGGAGAGCAAATGTGCATTTATGCACTCCATGTATGCACCCTGTGTCAAACGTGCATTGAGCATGTATGCATTTGTGCATTGACGCACTTATGCATTTATGCACTCGGTCACAGGCCCCACCCCACCTCCAGAGAGCAAATGTGCATTTATGCACTCCATGTATGCACCCTGTGTCAAACGTGCATTGAGCATGTATGCATTTGTGCATTTATGCACTTATGCATTTATGCACTCGGTCACAGGCCCTACCCCACCTCCAGAGAGCAAATGTGCATTTATGCACTCCATGTATGCACCCTGTGTCAAACGTGCATTGAGCATGTATGCATTTGTGCATTTATGCACTTATGCATATATGCACTTGGTCAAAGGGCCCACCCCTCCTCCAGAAAGCAAATGTGCATTTATGCACACCATGTATGCATACTGTGTCAAACATGCATTGAGCATGTATGCATTTGTGCATTGATGCACTTTTGCATTTATGCACCCGGTCACAGGGCCCACCCCTCCTCCAGAGAGCAAATGTGCATTTATGCACTCCATGTATGCATCCTGTGTCAAACGTGCATTGAGCATGTATGCATTTGTGCATTTAGGCACTTATGCATTTATGCACTCGGTCACAGCCCCAACCCCCTCCAGAGAGCAAATCTGCATTTATGCATTCCATGTATGCAACCTGTGTCAAACGTGCATTGACCATGTATGCATTTGTGCATTTATGCACTTATGCATATATGCACCCTGTCACAGCCCCCCCCCCCCTCTCCAGAGAGCAAATGTGCATTTAAGCACTCCATGTATGCACCCTGTGTCAAATGTGCATTGAGCATGTATGCATTTGTGCATTTATGCACTTATGCATTTATGCACTCGGTCACAGGCCCCACCCCAGCTCCAGAGAGCAAATGTGCATTTATGCACTCCATGTATGCACCCTGTGTCAAACGTGCATTTACCATGTATGCATTTGAGCATTTATGCACTCATGCATTTATGCACTCGGTCACAGGCTCCACCCCACCTCCAGAGAGGAAATGTACATTTATACACGCCATGTCTGCACCCTGTGTCAAGCGTGCATTGAGCATGTATGCATTTATGCATTTATGCACTTATGCATTTATGCACTCGGTGACAGGCCCCACCCCACCTCCAGAGAGCAAATGTGCATTTATGCACTCCATGTATGCACCCTGTGTCAAACGTACATTGAGCCTGTATGCATTTGCGCACTTATGCATTTATGCACTCCTTCACAGGCCCCACCCCACCTCCAGAGAGCAAATGTGCATTTATGCACTCCATGTATGCACCCCGTGTCAAACGTGCATTGAGCATGTATGCATTTGTGCATTTATGCACTTATGCATTTATGCACTCGGTCACCGGCCCCACCCGACCTCCAGAGAGCAAATGTGCATTTATGCACTCCATGTATGCACCCTGTGTCAAACGTGCATTGAGCATGTATGCATTTGTGCATTTATGCATACACAGAATGAGTTGAGTTGAGTTGAAACAGTATGCTGCAAGTAGAATATGCTGGATATTTTTTGTAAAATTCAGATGTTTTATGCCAACGCACGCGTACGAAAATTGGAATACTTGTGTATGATGATATCTGGAATCTGCTGAAACTGAATCTTGTGAATTTCCTGTTGGGATAGAGATACATTCATGATTTTTTCTGAAGTTATTGAAACTACTGAACTGTGACGTTTGAAATATGGCTACCCGAGGAAAGAAAGCCAAGGCTGCGGCTAACGTGAGTAGTGTGTTGCTGGACAAAAGAGTCGCAACGGTCGAGGCAAGTCAAAATACATCGTGGCAAGAGCTGGTCTCCAGTATATGTACGACAGGCACCAGCCCCTCAGGCCCAGGGACCGATATGCTAGCGATGTTACAAAGGCTGCTCGATGGTCAAAATGCCATAGCTGAACGGTTGGATAAACACATTGTGGATATGCGAAATTCTCTCTCTGATGTGAAATCAACGATGGAAAGCAAGATCAAAGATATCTATGAGGTAATTGATCAGACGAATGCAAATGTCACAGAACATATTGAAAACGTTCGATCAGACCTTCAAAGTGAGATTGACTCTCTGACGTCGAGAGTGGATAGTATCAGCGAGGCTGCTCATCAACCGTTTGACCCTAACAGGACTGTGGTTGTGATAAATCTCCCTGACACTGGTGACAGTCCAGAGGCACAGAGTGAGCGTCTACTGATTGAGGGCCTGGGACTTACGGACATTACAAGTGTTCGCGCAATACGACTAAAAAGCCGAAACAACAAACCTGGCCTCGTAAAAATCGAACTGGCTACACTTGCTGACAAGCTACGGGTATTGAGGTGCAAAAGTAACCTGTGGAACAACCCCATGTATCGAAGGATTTTCATCAGGACGTCAAAGCCTCATACTGAACGAGTAGCAGAAAATAACTTTCGAACCATATTGGACTCTCTCCCAGACTTGAAGAAACAACTCAAGATGGCAGCACACGGCAAACTGGTGCGAGCAGACGCTGAGCCAGTACCAAGAACGGAACAAATGCCTCAACACCCCCTAGATCTTCATGTGAGCCCTGCGACAGTGTACCCAACTACGTCCCAGTCGCCGCAACAGCCGAGGATCGGGCCAGGTACAGGCATAGACGCTCAACAACGCTCCCTACCCTCAAGCCCGGTGATCTCGCAGTTCTATCCAGGGCCGCTCCACACTTCGACATCGGCTTTGCTACACGAACCAGCACCAGGCCAGTACGGATATCCTCCAGGCATTCCACCGCCACCAGTCCTGCCACAGGGCCCGCCTCCGCTCGTCACGCCTCCGCCGCCAGGTATGTCCAGCTTCTGCGCGCCGCCACCAGGGATCAACGGGTACCAAGGTGCATCGACTCCAGTCAACGCGAGAAATGAGTACAGTCACCCTTTAGTAAATTAGAACTTGGGACGCTAGAGGTAAAAGTAACATCTCGGGACGCTAGAGGTAAAAGTGTTTGTGAAAAGTCAGAAAACATCAGTGACAAATGCAGAACTGTGTCTATCATATCGTGGAATATACATGGTTTGAAAACAATAAGGTCAGTTGATACACTCGATTATTTAAGACAGTATGATATTGTATGTCTCACAGAGACGTGGGCTGAACATGATGCTGATTTTGTAGATATATTGCAGGATACTCATGTTTCACATTATGCGCATGGTCGCCGTCGTTACCAACGAGGTAGAACCCCCGGGGGGATAGCGGTGTTTGTGCGTCAATCTTTGAAAAATATAGTTAAGTGTTACAAGACGACTGATTACGGGTTATATTTCAAAATACATGTGTCATACCTCCCATCTATGGAGAGAGACATATTGATTGGCTGTGTGTATATTCCATGTGATAAATCAACATTTTATGACAAACGTATGAATACCAATGGTATCGAAGAACTGTTGGATGAATTAACAGAATTAATACAAAATAATGACATAATATTGATGGGGGATTTCAATGCTCGTACATCCGAGATCCCAGATTTTATTGATGATGCTACCAAATATAATTCGTACCCAAATTGGTGGGAGCCTGATACTTTCTCTATGCCTAGGAAATCTAGAGATACGGAGGTAAACGCTTTTGGTTTGAGCCTAATTGATTTATGTGTACAATGCAATGTGCATATGTTGAATGGAAGGTATGAAAGTGACAAATTTGGTGAATTCACATTTTGTTCTACCTCGGGACAAAGCGTCGTAGATTATATACTGGTGTCGTCGCAGCTTTTCCCTAGTGTATCCGATTTTTCTGTTTCTAGCCGGGATGAGTCTGATCATTTCCCGGTGACTTGTTTGTTTACCGGTGTGTGTGATGAACCATGTCCGCCCACACCTCGTCATGTACCTGGAGGTCAAGGCCAAGCAATGCCGGCCCAGTTTGGCTGGAACCCAGACAAGCGTGACGAATACCTCAGCCTTCTAAATACAGAGCTGAGCTGTACTAGCATGTACCGCGACACATTTATCACACATATTGGTAATAGAGATGTGAATGCAGCACTGGCGTGTTTGCTTGACATGGTACAGCGGGCCGCTGAGTCAATGAAATATAGGTCAGATGTCGGGGTACATGTAAATAAAAACAAAAGGAGTAAACATTCAATGTGGTGGGATACAGAATGTGAAAGTGCAAAATGTAAAAAGCAAATCATGTTAAAAAATTACAGAGTAAACAGATCACAACCTTCTCTGGATGAATATTTAAGTGCAAAAAAGTCTTTTAAAACACTATGTCGTAAGAAAAGACATGTGTATGAGAAAGAGCTGTATGGTAATTTACGAGAAGCTGTGCAGTGTAACAAAGATGTTTGGTCTTATATGAAGAGTTTAACTATAAAAGCATGTGTTGATAAATCGATCTCAAAATCGAGGTGGGAATCATATTTTCAGGATTTGCTTAATGATCAACCTGTCATAGATGAAAATTTCAATAGTATTGTACATGAATATTTGTGTGAACATGATCTAGAATGTGATAAATGTGTGAATGAAGAACCAGATTATTTAAATGCGCCGATTGAAACTGGCGAAATCATGAATGTTATAAATTGTTTATCGAATGGTAAAAAACCCGGAGTCGATGGTATTCCGTATGAGTTTTTTATATGTGCCAAAGATGTTATTGTACCTTATCTTTGTACGTTATTTAATGTAATATTGGATACTGGAATATTTCCCAGTAAATGGGCAGATGCCATCATAAGCCCGATACACAAGAAAGGTCCGAAGGATGATGTTAAAAACTACCGTGGTATTTCACTACTTTGTTGTGTTGGTAAAATTTTTACAAAAGTACTAAACAATAGACTCGTGTACTGGTGTGAAAGTAACAACAAATTAGATGATGCTCAGGGTGCCTACAGAAAAGGACGTTCTACTGCAGATCACATATTTTCGTTGTATGCTATAATACATAAATATTTACGTAAAAACAGGGGTCGCTTTTATGTAGCATTTGTTGACTTTTCAAGGGCTTTCGACTCTGTTCCTCATTCTGTATTATGGTATAGGTTACTGACGTGTGGAATTCACGGTAAAATTATAAATATTTTCAGGTCAATGTATAAAAATATGAGATCGTGTGTAAAAACCTTCGATGGCACAACAAATTTCTTCTCATGCTCTGTAGGTACACGACAAGGATGTATGGTTAGCCCGTTTTTGTTCGCTCTGTACATCAATGAATTAGTTTTAAAGTGTAAAAGGCTCGGATGTCCCAGTGTACAAGTTGATCAAAATTTCGAAGATCTATATATGCTCCTGTATGCAGATGACATTTGTTTGATGAATGACACGGTCGGCAGATTACAAATTCAACTAAATACTTTAAGAGATTTTTGTGATGAGCACGGTTTAAAGGTAAATCTATCCAAAACCAAGGTTGTGGTGTTCAGAAATGGAGGTTACTTACGACGCAACGAATGTTTCTATTTTGACGGGCAGAAGATTGAGATTGTTAGCTATTACAAATATTTGGGTGTAATATTTTCTTCTAGATTAGTGTGGTCAACTGCAATCAAAACGTTAGCTTCACAAGCCGAGAGAGCAGTGTTTATGTTGAAACAATTTATCAAAAAGTACGGAATATCAGCTAAGCTGTCTTTGGATTTGTTTGATAAAATGATAGTTCCAGTTTTGATGTATGGGGCAGAAATATGGGGTACTAAAAACAGAGATTCAGTGGAAATGGTTCAAAGAAAATTTTGTAAATTTGTATTGTCAGTTTCTTATAACACTTGCAATGCAATGGTTTTGGGAGAATTAGGTCGCATGCCTCTATCGGTTATATACAAATTAAAAAGCGTAAAATACTGGCTACGCATTGTTAGTGACACGAATCATAAACTTCGAAACATATTATATAAAAACTTGAAACTCTATGACGAATTAGGTTGTAGTAATTGGGCAACTGATATCAGATGTATGTTGTACAGTTATGGTTTTGGTGATGTGTGGATGCACCAAGGAGTCGGAAACGTTGAGCTTTTTATGTACAATTTTAGGCAACGATTAATAGATAGCAGCTTGCAGGAATGGCATTCAGATCTGTCGAATACCCCAAAATTGTATATGTACAGTGTGTTTAAATCTTCCTTGGAATTTGAAATGTATCTGTTTGAAGATCTGCATTGGAAATATCGTGTAGCATTGACCCGATTTAGATGTCTAAATCATCATTTAGCTATTGAAAAGCAAAGGTATGTTAGCCTCGATAGAAACGAACGTCTATGTACTTACTGTAAAACTAGAAACGGTGTAAATCATATAGAAGATGAAATTCACTTTCTGTTGGTATGTCCACAATATATTGAGTTAAGAAATAAGTACATAAGTATGTATATTAAAGAAAAATTAAATTGGGAAACTAATTTTAAATTGATAATGCGGTCTAAAGACAAAAGTTGTGTTATCAATTTAAGCAAATATTTGTACTATGCCCTTGATGCTCACTCAAAATTTCACACATTGTAATACATGTACTTGCAGCACTGCGTTCAACTCAAATTTGAAATTGGGTATAATATATGCATGTGGGCCGGAGGCCTATTATGAATAAAGTATACACACTATATATGCACTCGGTCAAAGGGCCCACCCCTCCTCCAGAGAGCAAATGTGCATTTATGCACTCCACGTATGCATCCTGTGTCAAACGTGCATTGAGCATGTATGCATTTGTGCATTTATGCACTTTTGCATTGATGCACCCGGTCACAGGGTCCACCCCTCCTCCAGAGAGCAAAAGTGCATTTATGCACTCCATGTATGCATCCTGTGTAAAACGTGCATTGAGCATGTATGTATTTGTGCAATTATGCACTTATGCATTTATGCACCCGGTCACAGCCCCCCCCCCCCCTCCAGAGAGCAAATGTGCATTGATGCACTCCATGTATGCACCCTGTGTGAAACGTGTATTGACCATGTATGCATTTGTGCATTTATGCACTTATGCATTTATGCACTCGGTGACAGGCCCCACCCCACCTCCAGAGAGCAAATGTGCATTTATGCACTCCATGTATGCACCCTGTGTCAAACGTGCATTGACCATGTATGCATTTGTGCATTTATGCACTCATGCGTTGATGCACTCGGTCACAGGCCCCACCCCACCTCCAGAGAGCAAATGTGCATTTATGCACGCCACGTCTGCACCCTGTGTCAAACGTGCATTGAGCATGTATGCATTCGTGCATTTATGCACTTATGCATTTATGCACGCGGTGACAGGCCCCACCCCACCTCCAGAAAGCAAATGTGCATTTATGCACTCCATGTATGCACCCTGTGTCACACGTGCATTGAGCATGTATGCATTTGTGCATTTATGCACTTATTCATTGATGCACTCGGTCACAGGCCCCACCCCACCTCCAGAGAGCAAATGTGCATTTATGCACTCCATGTATGCACCCTGTGTCAAACGTGCATTGAGCATGTATGCATTTGTGCATTTATGCACTTATGCATTTATGCACTCGGTCACAGGCCCCACCCCACCTCCAGAGAGCAAATGTGCATTTATGCACTCCATGTATGCACCCTGTGTCAAACGTGCATTGAGCATGTATGCATTTGTGCATTTATGCACTTATGCATATATGCACTTTGTCAAAGGGCCCACCCTTCCTCCAGAAAGCAAATGTGCATTCATGCACACCATGTATGCATCCTGTGTCAAACATGCATTGAGCATGTATGCATTTGTGCATTGATGCACTTATGCATTTATGCACCCGGTCACAGGCCCCACCCCACCTCCAGAGAGGAAATGTACATTTATACACGCCATGTCTGCACCCTGTGTCAAACGTGCATTGAGCATGTATGCATTTCTGCATTTATGCACTTATGCATTTATGCACTCGGTGACAGGCCCCACCCCACCTCCAGAGAGCAAATGTGCATTTATGCACTCCATGTATGCACCCTGTGTCAAACGTACATTGAGCATGTATGCATTTGCACACTTATGCATTTATGCACTCCGTCACAGGCCCCACCCCACCTCCAGAGAGCAAATGTGCATTTATGCACTCCATGTATGCACCCTGTGTCAAACGTGCATTGAGCATGTATGCATTTGTGCATTTATGCACTTATGCATTTATGCACTCGGTCACCCGCCCCACCCCACCTCCAGAGAGCAAATGTGCATTTATGCACTCCATGTATGCACCCTGTGTCAAACGTGCATTGAGCATGTATGCATTTGTGCATTTATGCACTTATGCATATATGCACTCGGTCAAAGGGCCCACCCGTCCTCCAGAGAGCAAATGTGCATTTATGCACTCCATGTATGCATACTGTGTCAAACGTGCATTGAGCATGTATGCATTTGTGCATTTATGCACTTTTGCATTTATGCACCCGGTCACAGGGCCCACCCCTCCTCCAGAGAGCAAATGTGCATTTATGCACTCCATGTATGTATCCTGTGTAAAACGTGCATTGAGCATGTATGCATTTGTGCATTTATGCACTTATGCATTTATGCACTCGGTCACAGCCCCCCTCCCCCTCCAGAGAGCAAATCTGCATTGATGCACTCCATGTACGCACCCTGTGTCAAACGTGCATTGACCATGTATGCATTTGTGCATTTATGCACTTATGCATATGCACCCTGTCACAGCCCCCCCCCCCCTCTTCAGAGAGCAAATGTGCATTTAAGCACTCCATGTATGCACCCTGTGTCAAACGTGCATTGAGCATGTATGCATTTGTGCATTTATGCACTTATGCATATGCACCCTGTCACAGCCCCCCCCCCCTCTCCAGAGAGCAAATGTGCATTTAAGCACTCCATGTATGCACCCTGTGTCAAACGTGCATTGAGCATGTATGCATTTGTGCATTTATGCACTTATGCATTTATGCACTCGGTCACAGGGCCCACCCCTCCTCCAGAGAGCAAATGTGCATTTATGCACTCCATGTACGCACCCTGTGTCAAACGTGCATTGACCATGTATGCATTTGTGCATTTATGCACTTATGCATATGCACCCTGTCACAGCCCCCCCCCCCCCCCCTCTCCAGAGAGCAAATGTGCATTTAAGCACTCCATGTATGCACCCTGTGTCAAACGTGCATTGAGCATGTATGCATTTGTGCATTTATGCACTTATGCATTGATGCACTCGGTCACAGGCCCCACCCCACCTCCAGAGAGCAAATGTGCATTTATGCACTCCATGTATGCACCCTGTGTCAAACGTACATTGAGCATGTATGCATTTGCGCACTTATGCATTTATGCACTCGGTCACAGGCCCCACCCCACCTCCAGAGAGCAAATATGCATTTATGCATTCCATGTATGCACCCTGTGTCAAATGTGCATTTGAAATGACTTGGACTTATGCACTTTTTGGCCCTATCTCTCATCATTGGGCTTCTGGCCAAAACAACCAGTACTGCGGTTCTCTCGTAAAAAAACAGCCGCTATTAGAGGAGTTTTAGAAAGCAAAAACCGACCCTGAAAATGAAGCTGGTAGTACAAGGGTAATCGGGTTTGAAAACGCCGGTCAGCACAAGGGGAAACACTTGCAAAATTCCCAGCTCCTCACCATGTCGCTGACTATCAGAACGGTTTTTGAAAGCAAAAGCTGACCCGGAAAATGACAAATTATAGCGCTTGTAGTACAAGGGAAATCGGTGTGTTGGTAGTACAAGGGAGTGTAGAAAAATACCGCTATTAGAAAGGTTTTAGAAAGCAAAAACTTACCCCAAAAATGACAAAGTCCAACGCTTGTAGTACAAAAACGACAGAGTCCAGCGGTCAGCAAAAGGGAGAAAGCCTTGCAAATTTTACTAAGTTCCCCAGCCCTTTACCCTGTCGTCGAGTGTAGGAAAATAACCGCTATTAGAAAGGTTTTAGAAAGCAAAAACTGACCCCGTAAGTGACAGCGCCCCCTGTACGGGGGAAATCGACATTGAAAATCACTTCCCCGGCCACCCCTCCCTTCTCCTTGCCACGCGGACAGAGCATACAAAACAGTGGTTAAAGACGCTAAGAATAGCACTTTTTAGCGTTCAATAGAACCATTTTTTCCTAAATAGCCTGACTGCTCATACCAGGAAAATAGCTGGAAATAGCTCAGGACTTCAAATACCGCACCTTACTAGGACAAACATGATTTTTAAGGGTTATTTTGGGTGTACTTGGCCTCGATCTGAGAAAAATGCTTATTTTTTTTATATTTGGAAAAAAGTGCATCAATGAGGCACTGTGTCCTTCACAAACAAACTACAAGAGAATAGTAGGAGGAAAGGACGATGAACCCATAAAAGTAGTTCTTGCTGTGCGGCCCGAGTGTGCAGCATTTGTGATAAAGCTTTGTCTCCTTGACCAGGATAGCACCTCATAGTGCTGATTTCTAATGGTAGAAATGAAGTTTTCAGGTAAAATCCCCCAAAGTATGTTTTAGGCCGAGACCGCTGAATAGGATTTTATGCACGCAGTTCCGTGTGCATTTCTACCCCGCGCCATCCCTTTACCCGACCCCTCGGAAACCAGTGACGAGCTTCGTACTGAGATATCAGAAATAGCAGACCCAGTGAATTGCACCGTTCGCTATATATTTGAATAATGGAAATTAGGCATATTGTAAATATGTACCAAAAAGAGAGAGGATGTACATGGAGGTACACTTTATTTTTGCGAACATTGGTATATTTTAAAACACATGAAATATGATTCGGAATCACGATGAAATACCCAGGGGGAAGGGTAGGTGGGTTATTACATGTAGCCACCACTGCGCTTGCTCGCTGAGAAAAACATGTAACCAATATAACAAATGACCCAATAATTATACACACACGGAACAAACTGTTTGCTATAATCCTAACTGAGAGTTAATATTTTGTTGAGAGGGAATAACTCATTATACAAGTTATGTAAATAACGAAAGCCTCCGAACTGTGACAGTTGATCACCATAGGTTGACAGAAAGTTCCGTGTTCTCTATGATTTATGACAGCGTTATTATTGCCAACATAATGTGAAATTAATTTCAGACCGTAACTCGAATGTTACGAAGGGGATGGCACATTCATAGTTCAAATCTGATATGGAGTGCAAAGCCTATCGGCTGGGGGACTTATATCAGCCCGGGCAAAATTTAACTGGCCTGGGCAGACGGACCGACCACAATGTGACCCCCCTGTCCCTGACGTCTGACACGAGATATTGTATTGAATTTGTCAACAGAGTCCCGTGTAATTAAATTTGTCAACAGAGTCCCGTGTAATTATGAATCGACAATCCAGTGGCGTATGCAGGGGTTGGGGGTGGTGCTGGGGGATGTTCATCGCAGAAAGCACCCCAAGTGCTCTTAAAAGACACAAAAAATGCTATATTTCTCGTGGGCAAAAATGCAAATATATATCACAAGTTTGCAAATGCAGGGCATCACGAGGATGAACGGAGCCCACAATATATGTTAAAAGTATACCAGCATACCTGGGGTATCAAAGGATATCCCACCCTCCTGTGGGGTATCGAAGGTATCTACCGTTTTCAAACTCTTCTTATTGTAACGGATATGACGTCATATATTTGCTGTCATGTGCCCTTTGTGCCGCTCTCACGAAAATCTTAGTTTCTTTCTTATCTAACTCTAGTAAAGCCGACGAGAAAGCAAGACACGACCTAACACCTACCGTGACAACTCTCGAACGTTTGGCGTTGATATAATTAAACTGGAAATATACCATAATACTATGCCTACAAATGGTCATTCTCGGCACCATTTCCGCAGCGCCAGTCATTATTGAGTGTCTCACTTCGAAGTACAATGCGTTTTATTGTCATCGTCAATATTAACTTTTCTTTTTGTATCAAAGTGATTTGATTCGAGTGATAAACTCACCAAGCCAGTAAAACATATTACACCCTGGATAGAATGAAATTCGAAACTTTACACTGGGAGACAACACATTGAGTGAATAGGCATAATAGGTTTTTTTGTAAAGCTGAAATGTGATATTCCCAATTTCCAAATCACCCTTATAGTTAATCCATGTCAATAACATTTTATTCGTCGGAAATTAATTTCCCTACTGGTGATTGTAATGTCGGGAAATTAAAATTGATCTGAGATTCAGATTGACCGAGGGGCTTTCCCTTTGAAATAGAGCAGTACTTTGGCTATTAGCCAAAATGAAAAACAAATTATTTTCACACATTACACAAAACATAAGACTCAAAACATGTACATAAAAAGGAATAATGATTTTTTCAATGTTTGTTTCTGGATTTTTTTGGTATGAATTTCTAATGGTTCAAAGTTGTCAAAAAAAAGTGAAATTATAATTGCACAATATAATATGATAGATCTATATTGCAAAAGATTATTTGTACATTTTGAAGATACAATTGATTCATGAAGATGATAAATGGCTTTATTCTGCGCAGAGCCAGATATTGCCAAATATTTAAACAAAAGTTTCTATGAGAAGATTTTTTGTAGTTATTTTCTCTCGTGTGTAGATATCACTGGTGATTTTTTTGGACTGATTACCTGAAATGTAGTTGTAGAAGCAATGGGATTATTATCGTACATATAGGTACATAGGTACATATAAATAATCGGTGTATAGGTGAAGTAATGAGGCCAAAACAACTTTCAAAGTTGGTCTATGAATTTTTAGTTAATATTCCCTACACTATATGGAGGTGAAATTTGTTGTATAAGTGATTTCTTTCATTTATGGATTTTCAACTGAAATGTTTATACAGGGAGATACTGAAAATTCTGAACATAGTGAATATTCAGGTCTCCTCTTTCTTTATCTCTCACTCATCCTCCAGATATACAATCATCATCATGATCTTTATCAGGCCATTATGCTCAAGTCCCATGTTATCTCGGTGCATAATCACGGTGACTGCGGTCGCCGTACTCATTTGAGCACGGTGATGGCGTCACCGTACCCCATTATGCATATCAAAGTCCATATGTGAAGCAAAAGCATTTCAATAGTAGGTCTTTTTCGTGTATATTTAAAGATAATTCAGACAGGGCCCACAGGCGCCACCCAGCGAACGATATTACGGCTATATCAAAACGTCATGACGTCAGAAAGTGGCATAACTGCCCTAATAAATTGTTTTATTGGAGATAAATTTGAAATGGTATTTACTTGGCCTAGGGTCAGAGCGTCGAATGTCGGACGGGTGGGGCAATTCCAGACACAGGCCTGAACTATCATAATGTTTTATGAAACGCAACACAATAGTCAAGAATGTATATGATGTGTCGTGTTTATTATAATAAGAAATAGGAACAGTATCCAAAACCGAAAACAAAAAGTAAATAAGATATTTAATAAATTAGGGAAGCCCTTGTGACATCAGGACGTTTCTTTCTGCACATGATTATTTGAGAGGATTCTTGGGAGTCACCGACTTTGACTCAGTTGACTTTGGTTTGTACATTTATATGTATTTGTGTTTTGGGATTATATTCAAGCACTGTTTGTCAGAAACAACTTGGAAAGCAGGTGCATAAGTCAGATTATCCTGTCTTCATGATGGTAAAGCATATATTTCTCACACAAGCACATTCTAATCAGGTGTCCGACATTGCCCCACCTACATAGAACCTACGCCATAACGTCCCGACCATTTAAATTCACCAGCGGATTCCCAGCTCATTCGCTATCCAATGTGAAATACGGGTTCTCCAGTGATATGGAAACTGAAATACTGTTCTCCTCAGTGATATGGAAATTTACAATAGCTGAGAAATTCGAGAATTATATTAAAACTGTGAATTTACGCTGAGAATTTAGTGATGCACTAGACTCTATGTAGATCTTTCTAGAATACACCAAATGACAATTGTAATTACTCGCACTGTCCTTGATGTGTGAACAGAAATTGCATTTTCTGTATTACAGATGATTTATATACATTCAGTAATATTTATGAGCATGCTGATTTTTAATTTAATGGAAAACACTACAACATTTTCTGCAAAAAATGTCCTTGGTTGGATTGCAGTCATGGAGTTGAATGAATGTGGAATGATGACGCCATCCACGTCGTCAGACAAATTTACAATACTCTCATGAATTCTGATTGAAATATGATACCAGCGGATACATAGCGGATTTAAGTCTGTTCGAGTGTCACAATATATGCACGGAATATAATATGAAGTATTCCCACACAAAATTCTCTTCCATAGATAGATCCCTATAGGCCCTTTGATGTCCGACATTACCCTCCCTGTCCGACTTTACCCCTTATCTGTATACACTGACTTTTTCCTCCAAATTATCTTCATGTGATATACAACCTCGCTCTCAATTCCATTTTCGGAAAGCAGGGAATGCCTTTATGCTTAAAATAGATGAAAAAATTGGACTTTACTGATAACAAGCTCGCGCAATTAAGTAATTACTAAACCCGTCCGACATTCGACACCTTGACCCTAGTCGTGTATCTTAGGGTTGTTTACTAAAAAATCATTGTATACCAGTTTGTTTTTCTCCTGTGGAGCTCATATCCTATTATTTTCTCCACTTTGTTTAGCTCATTTGCATGTATAGCTCATTGTACGCACTCCGGGGGTGTATTGGTTTTTTATCTACATATATACATGTGTACACTATAAATGTCATGTACTGTAAACAGTTGTTAAATCAAATAAATCGAGTTGTCTCCAAATACATTTTTATTCAGTCTTTGTCAAATATCTACTTCTAGTTTGTCAATTATACAAATTTAATGATCACGTATAGTAACCAGTAATCTAACAAACTGCGCAAGCCCGGCCTAATGTAGGCTATGCCGTAAAATAAATATACAGATTTCTAAGTGAATAATACCGCGTGGTGTAGGCCTAGTCACGGTGATGAGGAGCACGGTGACGGTAGTCGTCGTAGTCATTTGAGCATGTTAACGGCGTCACCATACTCACTTAAGCATTACACAATCCACGTCTGGAGCGAAACCAGAGGCTATAAGTTTTGTCGTGTACATTTTTGATTGCCACTATTTTGTTGAGCTGTATGAATTTAAAGTTTGATCAATAATACCCTGAAAAAAAATAACAGCGCATTCATGAGCAGGTGACTCGGAGTGAACATGTAGGAGCACGGTGACGCTGGTGTGAGAGCCTGTGACTTTATCATTGGCCTATCTATGCAAGTAACGCTCGCATTCAAACAATATTGTCCTGACAAACTAGGCCCATGAGTATAAACTGTGGGCTTTTACCTATGGGTATAAACTGAAGGCTTATACCGAAACGAAAGTCATCGTGAAAGCAACAAGGGGGCATGTTAGGCTATCCGTTTCGAGATGCGTGCCGTGATGATTTGCGGCCCTTGAGATTGAGTAGTGTGCTTGCCAAGGAGTTCAGCTAGTAATATATACTAGCACTGTAATAATATATATAATGGAAGTCCAGCAATAGAGTCACGAATTAAAGGATAAACAGATATTCAATAATAACCCAAACGAAACACTGATAAATTTTCAATAGCAGATAGTGAGCCGATGCTCCGACCCAAACACTCTTAACCATAAGGACCTATTATGCCCTAATTTGAACAAAAAAAAAAGATCTCTGGTGCTGACGTAGGCATAATTACGGAGCCGCTGAAAGGACCTGGAAGAAATATTTTTTGACATACGGTTATTGCGTTCCCTCGCAATAATATTGCGTTCCCTCGCAATATTATCGTGTTCCCTTGCAATCCGGATCGCATTCCCTTGCGATCTTATTGCATTCCCTCGCAACCCGGATCGCGTTCCCTCGCGATATTATCACGTTCCCTCGCATTCCGGATCGCGTTCCCTCGCGATCTTGTAGAATAACCTTCTCAGAAGTCATTGGCGTCAGCACAATGCGAGGGAACGCGATCCAGAATGCGAGGGAACGCAATAAGATCGCGAGGCAACGCGATAATATCGCGAGGCAACGCGATAATATCGCGAGGGAACGCGATCTGGATTGCGAGGGAACGTGATTCGGATTGCGAGGGAACGCAATAAGATCGCGAGGGAACGTGATCCGGAATGCGAGGGAACGCGATAATATTGCGAAGGAACACAATAACAATGTGCTAAAAATATTTCTTCCATGTAGTTCTGATGATCGCAAAAGTTCTGACACCCGCATACTATCATAACCTGGGGTGTAAAAAGTACAGCCACGTGTTCGGACATCTGGCCTGAAAAGTGTATGTAGGCTTACATGTACACTCCAGAAATTCAAGTCAATGATTGCACTTGTAGATGAAAATCTACCTTGGTTTCTAACTATCACAGAAATTTGCGTTGTTAATTAATATGACACGACACAGAGATTCGTTTAGAATTAAAATTAATATTATTTTGTTGTAGTAGTTGACAATGGTGTGAATGCTGCCATAATATCGTGAAATCATTGTAAATATGTACTGTTTCCGATATCGTCCTCCTCCGGGACATCGGTTACTCACCATGATTGCGAAAAAAACGTATAGACGTATTCCTGGCAGTCACAAGAAATTTCCCGCCGAAATGGGGCTAATTGGTTCATTTTTCACCAATAAATTGTCAATGTCTCAGAAATTAATTCAGTGACCTATATTTTTTATTTTCTCTACACGTGTATTTTTCAAAGATGTAAATCATACAAAAAAATCAGTGAAATCTGACGACTGGATTTTTTTCTATTGCATTAATAATGATCAAAATTTGCAATTTCCCATTCACGCTATCATAACTCGAAAACTAGTTCGGTGACATATATATTTTTTTCCACCTACTATCCCAGTACTACGTCATGCATAAACTGACGAAGTTTGAAACAATTTCTGACGAAATTTTTGTTTCGTCCGAATTATCTTTAATGCCTTATATTAGCTGTGCTGTATACATGATTTAAATATAGGATTTGAACAGTAAAACGCGAAAGTTGGAGTGAGTTTTATGTCAATACGGAAAATAATAGAAACAGTGCATGAGCTAGTACGGTGACTCGGTTAGTTTTGTAAACTACCTTCATAACTGATTTACATATAATTTTAGATTGGGCTTTCTTCGAAACGAGATTCATCGTAAAAGCATCAGAAAGCAGGTTTACGTGTGTAACACTTGTGCCTTGCAAGTTAAGTTTGTATATAACATCAATGATTATTATACATACCTTATAATTATCATCATATATACTATATTAATTAACTTACAAGACTCAATTGAAGTCCAGCTATAGGCCTATTCACGGATTATGAAAATGTGTATTTTATCCTTAAAACCATGATAAATCCGATTCCATAATACAAAAGGCCAGGTTGTTTTCTTCAATATCGTATGAATATATTAATAAATTCCAGAAATCAATATTATTTTATGGTGGGCCTAAATATATACCAGGAAACCTAAAATTGAGACCATAAATGCAAAGACACAAACATACAGACATCCTACGATTTGACAGTCACCGTGCCCTGCACAAATTGTGAAAATGAATAACCCAACGTGCTCTATGTCTTCAGTCACCGTGCTCATGTAGACACATGGATGAATGGCCATTATCTTTTAATTTCGGGGTGATGAACAGAATCCACAATCATACTTTAACTAATTATTATATGTTAAATACTATAGTTTCCATTGAAATGAGAAATTAAACCATACATATAACTCTGTAGGCAGTTCCGTGTTTCTTTCTGAAATACTGGTGAGTTTGGTGGCGCCGTCACCGTACTCAATGAACACCTTGACGGCGTCACCGTGCTCCTCAGTTACCCTGACTATACTCTGTGGCTATTGTCACATCAAGATATGTGCTGATTAGCCATTGAGCTTTAGTTTGTATTATCAACATATGGAGAAGCAATTGTGCTGCAGGTTTGAGTGATTTCGAACTAGACCTCAAGTGACCCAAATGTTCAAACTCAGGATGCCCAGTAGGCAATGTTATCCTTGGACATGCGTTTTTGGCAGGTGTGTATATTTTTCTCCATCCAAATGTTATACAATGTACTTTTTCCACTTAAACAGCGCATTGGCAGCACTGGTATTCCCGGTCGATATGTCTTGGAAACTCAACATTGCTCGTTTAGGCTCTGCCTTGTTGGATTTCACTTCCGTGTACAACTTGAACATACAAAGTCAGATGTAGGAGCAGTTGGCCCTTGCTAATGACTGCTGCCAGCAAAGCCCCCCGCTTTATTTCCTGGTCAACTTTCAGATATGGGCTGTCACACTCTCCTTTATGTGTATAATCAGTGCAGGCCTGGCGGCCATGTTACACCTCGCAGCTGCTTTATTGTTGTTGATCTGCCTTATTGCACCATGTATATTGTTATCTTTCTCTTCTGTCAGGTACGCTAAGGAGACATCTGGCGTCGTACAATGACGCGGTTTCAACAAAATTGACATTAACAGCATTAAGCCTGTGTAGCACCCTCTCCGGTGACTCACTCAGATACACCATTGGTGAGTTGTTTATTTCTCATCTTTTCACTCGGTTCTAGGAGATCAAATCCGCCATCGTGTGTTGTCTGCCCCGGAACCCTGGAAAATGACCCCTGTTTACATATTGGCAATGAGCTCTAGTGATTATGTCTTTTCTAAATGTGTCTTCTTTTTTGTCTAAATTTCGCAATGGCTGATGTAGAAATTCTGATTCATTAACTCCTTCAGTGAGCACATTTGTACCTAATGTAGTTTCACAGCATGTCAATATCTAGAAGAGTTATGAAGATATTATATTTTTAGTGGAAAAATATTGTGTTCCTGTTTAGAGTCAATCAACTATTATAATGAGTATTAGTGACATCACAAGGGTACAACAAGAAAATTGAGCTGGAAAAAAACTCTTAATTTATTAATATGTGAAAATCTGTGATGAATCAGCAAGCGCCTTGTTTGTCACCAGATTTCGTCGCTATGGAAATTTTTCCTGGAATATGTTCCACAGCAACCGTGGTTGCTAAGGGCCCAAGCAAAACTAATATTGAGTTGATTGCCACAACAATCGCAGAAGGCTGCTGCAACAATGATCAAAAAGAGCTTTATCATGTAATAAATGTACTAGAACTGTAAAATTGCAGTCCAGTCCTGTGTAGAGTATGGTTGTCATGGTGACCAGGTACATCTAACGAAAATTGTGTATTTTCTATTAGAGGACTCAATGTGAGGTTAATCAGCGATAGCATTCATGTGCACATCAAAAAAGGCTTCATCCATAATCATGTGACGTCATCCATACTCATTATATTAGTTAATGAGCTTCAAAATTTGAGGCAAAATATCAAGAAAATCGGCACAAAATTCTCGATAATATCTCGAGAACGAATAAAGATATTCAGGTTCTGTAAAAGCCAGCACATTAGCTATGATACCTTCAAGTTTTGATTTGAGTTATATTTCAAGTTTGTCTTATTATGGACGTTTATATTAGGGTGACATATCTGGTACATGGACATATTATTTTTGTCCAATGTATATTGGTATTTAGAGTGGAGAAAGCGTGACACCAGTGCGCCGCCTTCCTGACTAGGTGAGCAAAGATCAGAACATTATAGTTGATTCCAGTTCAATTACTGCAGTATTCACCTAGTTGTTTTGAGTATACCGTGTACATGTATATTGGACTTGTGAATTTTTCATGAGATTCGATCTGATTCTTTATTAGAGTGTGTTGTGACTTCGGCTTTGTATCACAGGGCCATGCAATTAAACTGATCACGGGATCATCAGTCAAATAAAAAGCATTTAGAATTGCCATATAAGAATACAAAATAATAGAAAATAAAAATCCTGAATACTCGTGAGTTTGTTGTGATTTTCAGATTTTGACCTTTTTATGACATTTACCCTTCAATTGTGAGCTCTGAATTTTTTCAAGGATATTCCCATGATCAAAGCACATCTACTGACAGAAAAAAAATGTTTTGAAAATATTGAAAACTGGCTTCACAACATGGTATTCAATCTTGCGGTTCGAAAAATCTGAAAATTTTGAGCCCTAATCATCCGACTTTTGTCATGATGGGAGTTTTGGTCATAATCCTATCAACCTTACCAGATAATGAGGACTTGAATATGAAAATGGAATAAAAAATAGGGTAATAATCACAGAAGAACTCATTAGAAATGAATTTGTCAGTTAGTTGATTGTCATTATTTATTTTTGCTATGGCAACCATTTGCATCCAATTTTTAGCATAATCAAGGATGACTGAGCCACTCATTAAGTTACTCGCGCAAACAGACAAATAAACAAGTAGACATACATTCCAAATTGCAATACCCTCGACCATTTGATAATTATCGCGTTTTGGTCACCATGTGTGCCTTCTTTCCTAATGATTTTCATCGTGTTTGTCATCTTTTAGAATAGCAACTGATAATGACTATCTATCAAGAGAGACCAACATAAATTTGATCAACATATTTGTGATGTATGTGTTGATCGATTTTATCAATATTATATCAATGTTATATCCATTACAGGGACGAGCATTTGGAAAATGGCATCGTTATCTGCAGCAGCAAATCCTGCGATGACAGGGCCAACAGCTTCTACACTGGTGCCTCATCTCATGCAATATGTTGTCTCACCAGACAACTTGAACTGTGCTGACTACTGCTTCAGAATACCTGTGAACTTCAACCAGAAATTGAAGGACGATCAAGCAGTGACACACCTGAAACAGATCCTCACAGCGCTTCTGAACACATCAGGTGGTATCATCGAAATTCAAAGCAAAGATGGTGTACAACCCACAGAGGACACATTGGACAGGTGGAAGTGCAACCTGGGAGAATCTTTGAAAACGTTCATACCAGAACATATCAAACTGTGCTGCGTGCACTTCTCAGCAACATACCCCCTCGTTTTGCATGCTGCAAAATCAGACAAATTGATAACAATGAGAAGTGGTCTTTTTGTTCGTGGACCTGCAAGCACCGAACAAGTCTACGATGTTGACAGTATCCAGGAGATATTATCTCGTACATCACAACAACCATTTCCCATTCCTCTGCCAGTGAACCAGAAACTGGGGTACGGCGATAAAGTAACAACACGGGAAGGCTCACACGTAGAGTATAAGTATTGGAAAGCAGCCAAAGATCTGGAAGACATCAAGGGAAGACTGAAAGATGAGAGGACTTCGAAAACATTGTTTGCTTTGCCGAACATGCCTCAGGGTGGACACATTGTTATTGGTGTGGAGGAAGACAAGCCGTCAGGTAGCAACAAAGTCAGAGGGCAAATCATAAGCGAAATAGAGGAGGAGGAGCTGGCCAAATTCCTTGAAACACACCTTCAGCAAGATAGCGCTGGTCAACCGAGGCTATGGGGTGACGGCAGCAGAAAACCGGTGCGGGGCAGGGATTGGGTGATAGAATTTATCGAGGTGCAGAACGGACCCCCTCAGGAAAGACGACGAGTCATAATGGTTGAGTTCCAACACTTTCCAGGAGGGGTGTTTGACCAGCTTCCAGAGACATACTCAGTGGCAGAAAATGGAGCAATACACAGTTTGTCACCCGCATCGTGGCGCCAAACTGTCATGGCATCACACACGACAATGACAGCACCAGATTCACTTCATACACAAACCAAAGACTCGACTACAAACACGCAGGGGTCATCCAGCAGTGAGTCGAATGATCCTACCAAAAAGAAGTCTACAGCTCGACCATCCAGACAAAACCCAAAGCAGACTGAAGGTCCCGACAGCAAAGAAGCTATCAAATCCAGGGAATCTCTGTCGTGGACACGGCATGGGTCGAACTGGAATGAACCAATGGAGCAAGCAAGTTTGGATCTCATGAAGAATGCCGACAAACTCGCAAGCAAAAGCACCATATTTGAAATGTCATCTCCCATCAACTTCACACCATGCAGTAAAACATTGTTAGATGTCAAGGGAAGCAATTATGAAGAGATGAAGAATGCCATCAAGCACGTGGAGGCAACTCATAAAAGATGTAAGGCATTTGGTGTGGCAACATCCACGTGGCCACTTTTTCTGAAGTCAGAACATACCATAGAGAAACCGCAGGGACACATCTTTGACGTCTTTGCTGTGGACGAAACTGGAGAAATCCTGCTTTGGGCAATAGTGGACGATAAAACATGCCAAATCAACACAGTCTGGAAGTATCTTTATTTGTCCGGGCGCCTTACAAAGCGAAGCATGTTGTATAATCAGCATTCCAAGACAAGATGTATCCACAGTATCCAGGTGAATACCCGAGTGTACATACTAGGTAGAGGAGAGGCTACACCACCCACGTGTACACTTCTGGCAGATCTACTTCCGGTGCCTCGAGATAAGGTCACAGAGATGAGAGTGTGTCTCGCAACAGCAGTCCTTGAGAAAAATACCAGAATAAAAAGCATTTTTGGTGATGAAAACAGCTTTATCCTTACCGCTCAGCAGATGGAAACTATCATCAAATCGGGGTTTGAAAGATTCAACTATATTGAGGGACCTCCCGGATCAGGAAAGACATACATGGCAATATATTTGTGCCAGCAATATGGTAACTATGGATACATCTGTACAACAGACAGTTTCAAAAGCTTCCTCGTTCACCAAGGCCTGCAGCCCAACTGTATATTCGTCGTAAAGGATGATTCAGAACTGACAGAACTTGTTAACCAGAACTGCTTCTCATCAATAACGCGGCTGATATTTGATGACATCCAACAAACACAATTTCAAGAGTCAACATGGGAAATGTTATTCGAATACATCCGACTGACAAAACATTTGCGCTTAGTGGTGTTTGGCGACAGTAGGTACCACAATTACCAGCACAGCAAAAACCAGCTTTCTCAATACATGTGGAAATACTGCCACGGGCACGGCTTCCACCATAACTTTAAAAGTTTGTCAGAGGTTCACAGAAACACCCGTAAAGTAACAACTTTCATCAAATCAACTTTCGCAAAAACAACAAATTTTCCAGATCATTCGCGCATTTCCTGCTCAAACACGGAAAATGGAGACGATGTGGAAGTTCGAAGGTTTTTAAACATATGGGCTGATACCGAAGACAACAGTTTCATTGACTTTCTCCGACAGCTGATAGATCCTATGAGAGTCCTGAATAATCAGCCAGGAAGTTATGTCGCCAGAGATATTGTGATCTTGTTAGACACTCAGGACATAAATAATAATGTCAAACGCCTAGGAGAAATCATAGCAAAGCGCCTGGAGAACACTGACATACACCATGCAGCAACGTTCCCAGTGACGGGTCTAACCATTGACAGTCTCGACAATTTTGTTGGGATGGACAGGAGAGTATGCATTCTCGTCAGCAGTAAAGAAATCCTACTATCAGGTTCGTCCTCAGGACACAGCATCAACAACCCTCGGTATCGAGCATTTGTTGCCTCAAGAGGAATATCCAGGGTGGTCTTTGCAGTTGAAGAACCTCTCACCACCTCCTTGACAGAAGCCTTGAATTTTGGAGAACTCAACTTGGTGAGTGTCCTATTTTATACGATGAAACGTTAATACCAGTAAAGTCAAATATGTACAATGCTATCATTGAAAAACTGTGCCACCGATGAACTTTGAACACCAGGTATGCATGCATTTTACCAGCGGATATGTTAAATACATCCGAGGACTGATATTTGATCCAGGCGTTCGGGCTGTGATGCCCAAAAAACCCCAATATTTATCATGTTTGACATGACTTTTTGTTGAAATTATATTCATCATTTCAATATTGTAACCTGTTTGACATGACTTTTCATTAGGGTGACAAATGCACTTGTTCTTTTCACCACAGACAAAGGCCAAGATACTATAGGAGATACACAGGAATGGACGAACTTAACCGAGTAGTCTTGGGGGAAACTAATGAATATCTGAGTAGAAGCACAAATATAAAAACAGTTATCTTCAATAATACCCTTTGGAATCATGCAAGTACATTTTTTGCTAACTTTTGCATTAATCAACAAAAAATGTGTGTATCAATAACAAGAGCATTCAAAACAATCTTCTACAATTATTAATTACGAAATTTGATTACTATTTTCAAGCTAGTTGCATGCAAAGGACAGGACATTATGGTAACTAACAAGACAGTTTGATGCGTTCAGATTTGAACATCTGGTCATCGTGATTAGACTTACAATAAGTCAAACATAATTTTGCCATTGATGCGTGTTTTTGGGGGGTTTTTTTGGAAACAGAGACCGTCGAAGAGCCTGTTGTTTAATGAGAAACTGATAAATTAACCAAACACGAGGCTTGCTTTATTCACATAACTTACACAGAACACGTGCTGAAGACAGACCGTTCACTATGTTCAATGTATTTTGTAAGCCTTTGGTGTGTTCGGCTGCCTGTTTTGATATCATTCCATGAACGATGTGTGTTCGATACACTTGACCAGTGCTGTGTATCTCCTAGCTTCGTTGTACTCGACCACTGTACATTTAAATCGTAAATACATGAATTTTGGTCTGCCTACACACTGTATACGAGCTACGTTTCTGCTTTGATCCCATGACCATCGTTAACTTGATACAACATGAGATGGTAGATTTTTGCATAACAATGCCTGATCAAACCACGCTAAAATTTTGATCATGTTGCTCGTGACACTGGGCATCCAGTGCATTTGTTCCGATGAAATAACATCTGTCTTTCCGATGATAACTTCGACCAGGTCGTCGTATGAGATGTGGTGTACAGTGGCTCATATTCGCCAGATGGAGGAATGCACTTTTTTCTTTACAGCGTTATAACGCTGTAATACAGCGTTATAACGCTGTAATACAGCGTAATAACGCTCTAATTTACAGCGTAATAACGCTCTAATTTACAGCCTAATTACGCTCTAATACAGCGTTATATCGCTGTAATACAGCGTATTAACGCTGTAAATTAAAGCGTAATTATGCTGTAAATTAAAGCGTTATTACACTTTATTACAGCGTTATAACGCTCTATTACAGCGTTTTAACGCTCTAATTTATAGCGTAATTACGCTCTAATTTACAGCGTAAATACGCTCTAATTACAGCGTTATAACGCTCTAATTAGAGTGTAATTACGTTGTAAATTAGAGCGTTATAACGCTGTAATTTACAGCGTTATAACGCTCTATTACAGCGTAATAACGCTGTAATTAGAGCGTAATTACGCTGTAATTAGAGCGTAATTACGCTGTAAATTACAGCGTTATAACGCTCTAATTTACACTGCCAGAGACATCATCGGACCTGCTTGTTCATCAGCTCAATCATTTGTAGGGAAATCTCAAAATTATTCTGATCTAGATATGTTTATTACAAATCATGACAATGGAAATATGCTACGAAGGTGAACGGTTTAATTTAGAGCGTAATAACGCTCTAAAATAGAGCGTTATAACGCTGTAAATTAGAGCGTTATAACGCTGTATTACAGCGTTATTACACTGTAATTAAAAATTTGCGGTCCTCTATGTGGCGAATATGAGCTTCCGTAGTGGTGTCTGATCAGCAATCAAACGAAAATCAAAGCTACCAATTCATTCCTATAATGAAGACAGACCCAGTTCCCTGTCGGATACATGAAGGGTAAAATGTCCATCTAGTGTTATGTGTACAGCCGTTGCCAGCGTAGATCATTACTGTTCATCGCTGATTTCACCACATACCACTGGCGGATTTAGGGGGGGGGTGCACCCGGCGCGGACCCCCCCCCCCCCCCTATTGGGCCGTGAAAAAAGAGAAAAAAAAAAGAAAAAAGAGAGAGCAAGAAGCTACAGGAAATGTGGGTATGCACCTACATGTAAGGAAATATAAGTGTAATTTTCCTCGTTTGATGATTTTGACCGAGGGGGGAGGGGGGCAGGATATAATTTCAACAAAAAAATCTGTGACTCAGAAATATGTTAAGGTGCATTAGAGCGTTACATAAGCCTAACATTCGTTGGTCAATAATTATGCAATTGAGTGTCATTAAAGTTGGAATCAATTTTAAAATCAGCCAAATTTAGCATTCTTGTTTATAACACAAACTTGAAAGTACATCTCAGGATAGTCGGGAATATATAGGAAATATGCACAGTTCGACAACAGATACTCAGAAAATCTTGCATGAAAACAGTGAATAGAGAATGATAAGCCTGTCTACATTGCCGGTTACCACAGTATCTAGACAAATACCAATGACGTCATCAGACTGTGTATAGAACTCGCCCACATGGCGGGCCGCTTTGAGGAAAAAATTGATGCACCCGAATTTGAATCTTGATTTGGAAACTCAATTTGGGCACATAATACACATTTTCAGACCCAAATTTGTACGATTTCTCATTCTATAGACAAAATATAGCTATCGCAGAATGAATAAATTTTGTCAATTCTAAAAGTGATAATAGCTTTAAAGCTATAATCACTTTTAGAATTGACAAAATGTATTTATTCTTCTGTGGCTCTGTTTTGTCTATAGAATGAGAAATCGTAAAAATTTGGGTCTGAAAATCTGTATTACGTGTCTAAATTGAGTTGCCAAATCAAGATTCAAACTCGGGCCAGTCAATCTCGCATCAATTTTTTCCTCAAAGCGGCCCGCCTTGAGGGCGATTTCTACACACAGTCTTGTTACCGATGTAACGACCGGGATTAACTCACTCGAACGAAGAGTTGTTACAAACACAGAACTTTATTATAAAACTGACTGCCGCCGTACATCTACAACACACATCATGCCTCGGGACTTCGCCAGGCCGGGCCTCGCCCTTGGCTCTCCGGCAGTCCCGAGTCTCTCCTTGGCAGACCTCTGTTGAAGCGTCTCGATGATTACTCACTGAAGTGTTCTTGATATGTTCCCCCGAATGAATGTCAGTCAGCCCCTTTTATACAAATTCCACTTAGTTACTAACCCACCCCAAGACCCCAATATCAACATACAATCCTATGGTCACCAGGTGACCATGCACAATGAGAGTACACACAAACATATTAAACGATCGTCTCAAATACATCAATCGATTTTGCATCAATTGTGTTTTCTTGGATCAAACTTGACCAAATGGATATATGCCTCTATTTTACTGCCCTACAACGAATTGCTGTACATGTTCCTGTTATATAAGTACTTGACATTGGTTTATGGCCATTGCCGTCTAATGGTTGCTACACATATTTCACACATTGAATATTTGCATAACACCTTCCTTACTGATGTCTTCAACGAATACTACATGTAGTATACATATTGAATATTATACAGAGATTTTGTCGATGATCGGTCATGTGCCGTGACACGTTTTATATAAATTGGAGCACCAAGACCCGCCTGCGATATTTACTACAGCTTGTTACAGAAAACCTATGTGTAACAGTCTCATGACGTCATTGGTATTTGTCTAGATACTGTGGCAACCGGCAATGTAGGCAGGCCGATCATTCTCTATCCACTGTTTCCATGCACGATTAACGGCAATTTTCTGAGTATCTGTTGTCGAACTGTGCATATTTCCTATATATTCCCGACTATCTCGAGATGCACTTTCAAGCTGCGTGACAAACAAGAATGCTAAATTTGGCTGATTTTGAAATTGATTCCAACTTTAATCAGCAATTAAGTTCCATGACATATAATATGTAAAGTGGCAATGAATAGTTTTGGGATAAATACATTTAAATACCAGCAATATTTATATGCATGTGTGGAATGAAAAATACTCAATCAGAGCCAGAGAGAGCTCAGAATCAACCACAGAACATGAAAAAAGCTCTGGCTTCTGGGGCCCTTGAGCGGGCCCCGGACCCCACGCCGTGCAGGCTACCACCTATCCACCTCACTTCGCTCGGTCGCTGGACTCCTCTAACCAGATTACCACCCCCCCCCCCGCCACCCCTCCAATAATAAATCTAGTCCGACACAATTGACTTCATACTGAAACTGTCATTGAATATACACAGGGGATATTTTTTTCTTATTTATTTGTTTGTTTCTGACAGAGTTCTGTATAACTCTGGATATAACTCTAGATGTCGGCATAACTTTGAAGATAATTATATCTCATCTTTATTATTAAACGATTGATCATCACCATGTCTGGTGCATAAGAACCTTAGAACAGCCTTAGAATGGTAGGACTAGTAGACCTTCCTCTCTTTGAAAATCTATCCTTCATTTACAACAGAACTAAGCACACTTCTGAAGTAAAATTCTACTTATTGATTTCACAAGGAACAGTTGTAAAATACACCTTAGAAACCATCTCAGAGACACTAAATTCTAAAAAATTCTCGGGGGGCTTACGGTGTCCCCAAACCCCAAGACCGCATAAGGCTTTGCTCGCTACGTTCGCTCACATAATTTCAAGCTTACGTACAGTTAAGATTAGCACCCATATTCAAAAATCCTGGATCCGCCCCTGCACACAGAGGGCACGACCTTTCATAAAAACAATTCAATAGCAGCTAAAATAATCAAGTAGTCTTCGAGTAAAAAGTGATAATGTCGAAACAGCTCATGTCTGGCTGAAACCACAGTATCGTGCTGAATTCTTTTGTAAAATGTTGTACAAAACATGTTAAATAACTAGGCCTAATAAGTAGTTTCACCACGCAAATGGAATGTGCAGTGTCTTTTCTAAAACACCCGTTAATACCATTGCGGAGGTTCGTGATTTTGAAGATTGTAAAACTAGAGGCACGGAAGTGAAAGCGCGTTATAATAAGAAACGGAACATTCCATATACGCGTCATGATTCTGCAGCTCTGCTAAGGCCCAGATCATTCTGTGGAGAAGATGCACGGTGGTTCTTTTATAAATTACAAAATATGAATATCAGTACGCTTTCTGTTAATGTAATTCCCTGTGAATTATGAAGAAAGGTGTACTGAACGTGACTGACCGACTTATATCTATCCAGTTGCAATAATTGCTGGTATTACAAATAACTTAGTACTTGGGCCCTCACCTCGAAAAATCCAATGTCCCCATTGTCTCTACTATTCATCAAAGAATTAAAATATGACCCGGGAATCGAGCCAACTCCCTCCAGAGAAGAGGAACTCTGTAGGAAACCGCTCACCTCAATCGACCACAGAACCCATCAAAAGAAAGTGGAACTTATACGTATTCAGTCAAACCTGGGCCTCATATGTCACGTGACTTAGACAGGTCACATGGCTGGAGACCGTTCACTGTATTCAATGTATAGTATGTGCTTTTGATGAGCTCGGTGATTGGTTTGATGTTGCGACTTCATATTTAAAATATAGATTTAGTGTTCATGTGTATTTCAATAGAACTTTGTTGGAATGAGAAGAAAAAGACCCAAGGGCCTATGTAGGTTACCGGCTAGAAGTCAATGTAGGCAAGGGGCACAAGGCAAGGGACACAAATGCTTCCTGGTGCCAGAACAGGGGGTAGTGCGTTGAAGTTAAGGGTGAAAAAATTGCCCTGACATGTGAATTTTGAATGCACTGGGATATTACGTTTTTGGATTTAAGTTTTTGGAGCATCAACAAGTATTTAGAAGGAATACATATCCAGGAGAGGCCACGAAGTTACAACAAAACATGGCAATGTCTCTGGCTTCAAGGGCCCTTGAGCGAGCAGACCCCCAGACACCTGGCCGCGAAGGGCTCGCTTCCCCCTAACTTCACCTGAAGCCTGAATCTGCCCCTGGGGGATGCCTTGTCCTCGGATTACTATATTAATTACTACCTTGTCCCCGGATTACTATATAACTGTATTGCATCGTTTCTTTGAGAAAGTGATTTGTTAGAAATCTCAGACCCTGGCCTTCTTCATTAAGCCAGTATTTCACTAGGCCATAAAATGAACCATAGTGACTAAATCCAAAATCGGTGGTCGGTGGTCAAATGCAAAAAGGAATCGGCCCTCATACACCAGAGTCTGAACGTTTCCGTTAGAACGATTTTTTTTTACAACGAATAAATTTACTGTGAGAACGAAGAAAATTTAAACCAAATAAATTTATCGCGCGAACGATATTTTTTTTTTCTCCACAAAAGGGTGCCAGGGCGTTTTGGGGGCTCTGTAGAATTCTGAACGGAAATTTATGTGTTATAAAATAACAGATCTGATGATTAGGCCTAATAGGTTGTTGTATCATGAGAAATGTGCATTATTGATATGTGCATCTTGTGAAAACGACCGTCCGCGCTGTTGTTCAGATCAGGATCTTGACTATTTCGCAAGCTGGATGCACAAAAGTGAAAACGCGTTATGATATAAAACGGGACATTTCACGCGCGTCATGATTTGCAGCTCTTTTGACCATACTATAATTCCATGTGCGCCGTGGTCATTGTCTAAATTACTGAATATCCGTAATAATACGAATGCTGTTGATGTGATTTTGTGTGATTTCTGAAGAATCATGTACTGAACGTGACTGCATGGCCGAGTTCTTTCTATCCATGGTGATAAGCCATAATTGCCGGCTTCAAAATAAATGATACAAATTAAATGTGCAGATTTGTTTTCAGAACATGCAAGTATTGGCATCAATAAAATATATTTTACCACGAAAAATATATGCCTACTCTGGGAGTCAAACGGCAATTTGCTACCGAATTTCAGATTTCTATCGCGAAAATTTTGTCGGCAATCTACCCCAATGTGAAATTTCAGCTAGAACGGAGTGTCCTGAATCTGAGTATATTAAGTTAGAGGGTTCGGCTGTGTTTACATCCATCAGGATATCAACGTATTGTTTTGAGTTTGGACCAGAACACAAATTGCGTGTACTGTACACAAGCATGTTGATCTCGAAAGATTTTACCACTACAAAAGCATGCAAATTGCACAAAATCGTGTGCAGAACCAGCCACTCAATGGTGCGGATAAAATTAACATTGGAGTAGATTGCTGACAAATTATACGATAACAAAAATTGACATTTGAATCCCAGGTGAAGTATGCAAAGCAAGTGTTATGATACGAAACTGTTTAGCATTGCAAAAATGTCAGCAAAAACCGGTGTGAACAAGTTTGAAAAATCAGGATACTAGTACACAAATTTGTCTTTGCCAATATGATAAGTATTATATCCTGCGCCTTCCTCTTTATTCAATAAGGATTAAAATGGTGCGAGACGGATTAAATGGTATGTTTTCAGTGGACGAGTAGTATATTAAGGAGCAGTGTACGGTACTTGGGCCGTTGATGGCACTCAAATAGAAAGAAATTATGGAAGGCATTAAGCCCGGGGATAGAACCATCTTCCTCGAGAGAACGAACTTGAAAGCCACAGCGCTAGTCGAAAAAATGGCATCTTTAAGGTGGAACTCGAGCGCAATCGACCACTCTGTGTCACGTGACTGCTCTGTTCACTGTGTTCGATGTATATCTTTTGTTTCTGGCGTGTTCATTGTGTTGTAGGGAGCCTACTGTCAGTTCATAAACTATATCAAACTATGATAACAACCGACATATCTTGTCGAACGGACAGTTTTCGAGGAATATCTTTGATAGTCGCATGGCAGCTGAGACTGAAAATTGTTGTATCCGTCGACCCGTATCTCATGCACCCATGACGTCATGTCTGTCCGCACACCTGTAGGCCTACAGTCCTGACCCATGATTCACGTCTGTCCGCACACCTGTAGGCCTACAGTCCTGACAAATGACGTCACGTCTGTCCGCACACCTGTAGGCCTACAGTCCTGACCCATGACGTCACGTCTGTCCGCACACCTGTAGGCCTACAGTCCTGACCCATGACGTCACTTCTGTCCACACACCTGTAGGCCTACAGTCCTGACCCATGACGTCACGTCTGTCCACACACCTGTAGGCCTACAGTCCTCACCCATGACGTCACGTCTGTCCGCACACCTGTAGGCCTACAGTCCTGACCCATGACATCACGTCTGTCCGCACACCTGTAGGCCAACATTCCTGACCCATGACGTCAGGTCTGTCTGCACAAATGTAGGCCTACAGTCCTGAACCCATGACGGCACGTCTGTCCGCACACCCGTAGGCCTACAGTCCTGGCTCATGACGTCACGTCTACCTGTAGGCCTACAGTCCTGACCCATGACGTCACGTCTGCCCGCACACCTGTAAGCCTACAGTCCTGACCCATGACGTCACGTCTGTCCGCACACCTGTAGGCCTACAGTCCTGACCCATGACGTCACGTCTGTCCACACACCTGTAGGCCTACAGTCCTGACCCATGACGTCACGTCTGTCCACACACCTGTAGGCCTACAGTCCTCACCCATGACGTCACGTCTGTCAGCACACCTGTAGGCCTACAGTCCTGACCCATGACATCACGTCTGTCCGCACACCTGTAGGCCAACATTCCTGACCCATGACGTCAGGTCTGTCTGCTCAAATGTAGGCCTACATTCCTGAACCCATGACGGCACGTCTGTCTAGGCCTACAGTCCTACAGTCCTGACAAATGACGTCACTTCTGTCCGCACATCTGTAGACCCAAAGTCCTGACCCATGACGTCACGTCTGTCCGCACACCTGTAGGCCTACAGTCCTGACCCACGACGTCACGTCTGTCCGCACAGCTGTACGCCTACAGTCCTGACCCATGACGCCACGTCTGTCCGCACACCTGTAGGCCTACAGTCCTGACTTTTGACGTCACGCCTCTCCGCATTCTTTTAGGCCTACAGTCCTGACCCATGACGTCACGTCTGCCCGCACACCTGTAGGCCTACAGTCCTGACCCATGAAGTCGCGTCTGTCCACACACCTGTAGGCCTACTGTCCTGGCCCATGACGTCAGGTCTGTCCGCACACCTATAGGCCTACAGTCCTGACAAATGACGTCACGTCTGTCACACATCTGTAGGCCTACAGTCTTGACCCTTGACTTCACGTCTGTCCGCACACCTGTAGTCTTCACTCCTGGCCCATGACGTCACGTCTGTCACACATCTGTAGGCCTACAGTATTGACCCTTGACTTCACGTCTGTCTGCACACCTGTAGGCCTACAGTCCTGACCCATGACGTCACACCTGTAGGACCACAGTCCTGACCCATGACGTCACGTCTGTCCGCACACCTGTAGGCCTACAGTCCTGACCTATGAGGTCACGTCTGTCCGCACACCAATAGGCAAACAGTCCTGACCCATGTCGTCACGTCTGTCGCACACCTGTAGACCTACATTCCTGACCCATGACGTCACGTCTGTCGCACACCTATAAGTCCACAGTCCTGACCCATGACGTCACGTCTGTCCGCACACCTGTAGGCCTACAGTCCTGACCCATGACGTCACACCTGACCCATGACATCAGGTCTGTCCGCACACCTGTGGGCCCACAGTCCTGACCCATGACGTCACGTCTGTCCACACACCTTTAGGCCTACTGTCCTGGCCCATGACGTCACGTCTGTCCGCACACCTATAGGCCTACAGTCCTGACAAATGACGTCACGTCTGTCCGCACATCTGTAGACCCAAAGTCCTGACCCATGACGTCACGTCTGTCCGCACACCTGTAGGCCTACAGTCCTGACCCACGACGTCACGTCTGTCCGCACAGCTGTACGCCTACAGTCCTGACCCATGACGCCACGTCTGTCCGCACACCTGTAGGCCTACAGTCCTGACTTTTGACGTCACGCCTCTCCGCATTCTTTTAGGCCTACAGTCCTGACCCAGGACGTCACGTCTGTCCGCACACCTGTAGGCCTACAGCCCTGACTAATGACGTCCCGTCTGTCCGCACACTTGTAGGCCTACAGTCTTGACCCATGACTTCACGTCTGTCCGCACACCTGTAGGTCTACAGTCCTGACTAATGACAACCCGTCTGTCCTCACACCTGTAGGCCTACAGTCCTGACAAATGACGTCCCGTCTGTCCGCACACCTGTAGGCCTACTGTCCTGACAAATGACGTCCTGTCTCTCCGCACACATGTAGGCCTACAGTCTTGACCCATGACGTCCCGTCTCTCCGCACTCTTTTAGGCCTACAGTCCTGACCCATGACGTCACATCTGTCCGCACACCTGTAGGCCTACAATCCTGACTCATGACGTCACGTCTGTCCACACACCTGTAGGCCTACAGTCCTCACTCGTCATGTCACGTCTGTCCGCACTCTTTTAGGCCTACAGTCCTGACTAATGACGTCCCGTCTCTCTGCACACTTGTAGGCCTACAGCCTTGACCCATGACGTCCCGTCTCTCCGCACTTTTTCAGGCTTACAGTTCTGACCCATGACGTCACGTCTGTCCGCACACCTGTAGGCCTACAGTCCTGACTAATGACGTCACGTCTGTCCGCACATCTGTAGACCCAAAGTCCTGACCCATGACGCCACGTCTGTCCGCACACCATTAGGCCTACAGTCCTGACCCACGACGTCACGTCTGTCCGCGCAGCTGTACGCCTACAGTCCTGACCCATGACGCCACTTTTGACGTCACGCCTCTCCGCATTCTTTTAGACCTACAGTCCTGACCCAGGACGTCACGTCTGTCCGCACACCTGTAGGCCTACAGTCCTGACTAAAGACGTCACGTCTGTCCGCACACATGTATGCCTACAGCCCTGACTAATGACGTCCCGTCTGTCCGCACACTTGTAGGCCTACAGTCTTGACCCATGACTTCACGTCTGTCCGCATACCTGTAGGCCTACAGTCCTGACTAATGACAACCCGTCTGTCCTCACACCTGTAGGCCTACAGTCCTGACAAATGACGTCCCGTCTGTCCTCACACCTGTAGGCCTACAGTCCTGACAAATGACGTCCCGTCTGTCCTCACACCTGTAGGCCTACAGTCCTGACAAATGACGTCCCGTCTGTCCTCACACCTGTAGGCCTACAGTCCTGACTAATGACGTCCTGTCTCTCCGCACACATGTAGGCCTACAGTCTTGACCCATGACGTCCCGTCTCTCCGCACTCTTTTAGGCCTACAGTCCTGACCCATGACGTCACATCTGTCCGCACACATGTAGGCCTACAATCCTGACTCATGACGTCACGTCTGTCCACACACCTGTAGGCCTACAGTCCTCACTCGTCATGTCACGTCTGTCCGCACTCTTTTAGGCCTACAGTCCTGACTAATGACGTCCCGTCTCTCTGCAATGTTTTGGTCGCGGCAACAATGGTTTTCGCTGCGACGAGAATGTTTTAGTTGCGACAACAACTATTTTCGCTGCGACAAGAATGTTTTGGTCGCGGCGAGAATATTTCCGCTGCAGCGAAAACGTTTCGGTCGCGATTTTAATCATTTCCGTCGTCAGAATTAAAGTCGCGATGAAATCTCTTCAGGACAAACACATTATGGCATGAATCAGCCACTGTAGATTTCTTATGATATCATTTCTCCGTAAATTTAGGGGAGTGGGAAGGGGGAGGGGTCGAATGCCGGCATCCCTTCCGATCGCCACTAATGCATAGAGCATGGAAATATTGTTATAAGTAGTGGATGTGCTGATTTAAAAAAATATATATAAGTACACAGTTTTTGAGGAAAGATGTTTGAAATTACCAAGTCCTATCCTTATCATGAAGACAATTATTTCCAAACCTCCAGATCGGAAGGAAAAATCTATGCTTGACGTGCTTGCAGTTCATAAAATCTAAATTATCAAAAATGTACAAATACATTTGTAAGCATCAGGTAAAATACGCATCAGAAATCATCTGAGATCCTGCGAATCCCAATTGGGGATAACTTTTTAATAATAATTTTCTGAGGTGCAATTTACATCTGAATGTGTGTAGAGCGGATATCTCGAAGTTTAGGGATATTCTGTTTCAGCTCTGTGGGTGGTGGCACCGTAAGGCCCCAGGGATCATTTTGGGATTTGTAGTATTTGAGCTGATTCTTGTGGGTCATTGTACAACTTTATTTGTACATTTGGGATCTTTTTGCGACATGCCTTGCAGCACTCCTTCAATGGAGGGGGAGTGGGCATCCCTGCTTTGATCCGCCAGTGAAAACTATAGATCTGGTGTATTTCAACCTCGAATTTTGCTTGAATGAAAAGCAAAATACTGAAGAGCCTAAGCAAGATATCGGCTACGAGTTAGGGAGGGCCATAACGTTTCTCAGCATATGCTCTATATTCACCTGGATCGGAACATTCGGATCATATTCAAAAGGCCAAATTCAAATAGGCATATGACTTGATTTGTGTCCTGAATTGAAAGTTAAAGTCCAACTAGCAGCGTTTCTTTTTTGGGTCCATGGGGCACTTTATATCACCATGAAATATAACATAGCCGAATTCAGTGAATTTAATCAATTTGACCAACATACACCATGGATAGCCTATGTTGTCAGAATTAGTTGATACATGTATGCTGACTGACAAGGAGTGTTATTAAGGAAATGGACATTGGAATATATAAATGATCTTATTTGACGTCCCAATGTAATTCCAGGGCGCCGACAGAAAGCCAGTGTATACATTTCTGCAGATATTCTATCTAAGAAATATGACAATGTATCCCGTGTCTTGATTGGCTAAAACGAACGATCTCCAACACTGATTATATATTTCATCTTTCGTTCAGGTGATTGAGTTTATCGAATAAAAGTTGGTCCATCAGCAAGATAGGAAAGCATTACACAAGGACATGACATGAAGCCTAATTTGCCAGACATACATCATTAGGTATATCTATCAAGAAAGCTGCAACTAGCAAAAAATATATGATTATATAGGCCCTATGGTTTGGCCCCAACGAAAATGTTACCATTGGGACACCAGAGAGCCCCGCTGTTGTATTAATATTTGGGAGCTGTTGTTCATCATCACTATTTCACGTCGAATATCAGAAAAAAACTGAAGCCCCATTGCTGGTTTAAACCGATTAGATCGAGGCACTATTCAAGATTATTGAGTGAACAAAACATGAATATATTATTTCCTAACCAGCCGAGATATAATGGAGAAGGGATCCACACAGATACCACCAGGTCAGGAAGGACGACCAGGCAGCATGGCCCACCACGGGATGTCCCTTACCCAGAGACCACCAGGTCAGGGAGGACGACCAGACAGCACGGCCCACCACGGGATGTCCTTTACCCTGAGACCACCAAGTCAGGGAGGACGACCAGACAGCACGGCCCACCACGGGAAGTCCCTTACCCTGAGACCACCAAGTCAGGGAGGACGACCAGACAGCACGGCCCACCACGGGATGTCCCTTACCCAGAGACCACCAAGTCAGGGAGGACGACCAGGCAGCATGGCTCACCACGGGACGTCAATTACCCTGAGACCACCAAGTCAGGGAGGACGACCAGACAGCACGGCCCACCACGGGATGTCCCTTACCCACAGACCACCAAGTCAGGGAGGACAACCAGGCAGCATGGTCCACCACGGGATGTCCCTTATCCAGAGACCACCAAGTCAAGGACGACGACGAGACAGCACGTCCCACCACGGGAAGTCCCTTACCCAGAGACCACCAAGTCAGGGAGGACGACCAGACAGCACGGCCCACCACGGGATGTCCCTTACCCAGAGACCACCAAGTCAGGGAGGACGACCAGGCAGAACGGCCCACCATGGGGTTGTCCCTTACCCAGAGACCACCAAGTCAGGGAGGACGTCCAGGCAGCACGGTCCACCACGGGATGTCCCGTACACAGAGAATACCAAGTTAGGGAGGACGACCAGACAGCATGCCCCACCACGGGATGTCCCTTACACAGAGACCACCGAGTCAGGGAGGACGACCAGACAGCACAGGCCCACCACGGGATGTCCCTTACCTACAGACCACAGAGTCAGGGAGGACGACCAGACAGCACAGGCCCCCACGGGATGTCCCTTACCCAGAGACCACCAAGTCAGGGAGGACGTCCAGGCAGCACGGTCCACCACGGGATGTCCCGTACACAGAGAATACCAAGTTAGGGAGGACGACCAGACAGCATGCCCCACCACGGGATGTCCCTTACACAGAGACCACCGAGTCAGGGAGGACGACCAGACAGCACAGGCCCACCACGGGATGTCCCTTACCCACAGACCACGGAGTCAGGGAGGACGACCAGACAGCACAGGCCCCCACGGGATGTCCCTTACCCATAGACCACCAAGTTAGGGAGGACGACCAGACAGCACAGGTCCACCACGGGATGTCCCTTACCCACAGACCACCGAGTCAGGGAGGACGACCAGACAGCACAGGCCCCCACGGGATGCCTCTTACCCACAGACCACCGAGTCAGGGAGGACGACCAGACAGCACAGGCCCACCACGAGATGTCCCTTACCCAGAGACCACCGAGTCAGGGAGGACGACCAGACAGCACAGAGCCCCACGGGATGTCCCTTACCCATAGACCACCAAGTTAGGGAGGACGACCAGGCAGCACGGCCCACCAAGGGATGTCCCTTAAACATAGACCACCAAGTTAGGGAGGACGACCAGACAGCACGGCCCACCACGGGATGTCCTTTACCCTGAGACCACCAAGTCAGGGAGGACGACCAGACAGCACGGCCCACCACGGGAAGTCCCTTACCCTGAGACCACCAAGTCAGGGAGGACGACCAGACAGCACGGCCCACCACGGGATGTCCCTTACCCAGAGACCACCAAGTCAGGGAGGACGACAGGCAGCATGGCCCACCACGGGACGTCAATTACCCTGAGACCACCAAGTCAGGGAGGACGACCAGACAGCACGGCCCACCACGAGATGTCCCTTACCCACAGACCACCAAGTCAGGGAGGACAACCAGGCAGCATGGTCCACCACGGGATGTCCCTTATCCAGAGACCACCAAGTCAAGGAGGACGACGAGACAGCACGTCCCACCACGGGAAGTCCCTTACCCAGAGACCACCAAATCAGGGAGAACGACCAGGCAGCACGGCCCACCACGGGATGTCCCTTACCCATAGACCACCAAGTCAGGGAGGACGACCAGACAGCACGGCCCACCACGGGATGTCCCTTACCCAGAGACCACCAAATCAGGGAGGACGACCAGGCAGAACGGCCCACCATGGGGTTGTCCCTTACCCAGAGACCACCAAGTCAGGGAGGACGTCCAGGCAGCACGGTCCACCACGGGATGTCCCGTACACAGAGACCACCAAGTTAGGGAGGACGACCAGACAGCATGCCTCACCACGGGATGTCCCTTACACAGAGACCACCGAGTCAGGGAGGACGACCAGACAGCACAGGCCCACCACGGGATGTCCCTTACCCACAGACCACGGAGTCAGCGAGGACGACCAGACAGCACAGGCCCCCACGGGATGTCCCTTACCCATAGACCACCAAGTTAGGGAGGACGACCAGACAGCACAGGTCCACCACGGGATGTCCCTTACCCACAGACCACCGAGTCAGGGAGGACGACCAGACAGCACAGGCCCCCACGGGATGCCTCTTACCCACAGACCACCGAGTCAGGGAGGACGACCAGACAGCACAGGCCCACCACGAGATGTCCCTTACCCAGAGACCACCGAGTCAGGGAGGACGACCAGACAGCACAGGGCCCCACGGGATGTCCCTTACCCATAGACCACCAAGTTAGGGAGGACGACCAGGCAGCACGGCCCACCACGGGATGTCCCTTACCCATAGACCACCAAGTTAGGGAGGACGACCAGACAGCACGGCCCACCACGGGATGTCCTTTACCCTGAGACCACCAAGTCAGGGAGGACGACCAGACAGCACGGCCCACCACGGGAAGTCCCTTACCCTGAGACCACCAAGTCAGGGAGGACGACCAGACAGCACGGCCCACCACGGGATGTCCCTTACCCAGAGACCACCAAGTCAGGGAGGACGACCAGGCAGCATGGCCCACCACGGGATGTCAATTACCCTGAGACCACCAAGTCAGGGAGGACGACCAGACAGCACGGCCCACCACGGGATGTCCCTTACCCACAGACCACCAAGACAGGGAGGACAACCAGGCAGCATGGTCCACCACGGGATGTCCCTTACCCATAGACCACCAAGTTAGGGAGGACGACCAGGCAGCACGGCCCACCACGGGATGTCCCTTACTCAGAGACCACCAAGTCAGGGAGGACGACCAGACAGCAAGGCCCACCACGGGATGTCCCCTACACAGAGACGACCAAGTCAGGGAGGACGACCAGACAGCACAGGCCCCGTTAGGATGTCCCTTACCCACAGACCACCAAGTCAGGGAGGACGACCAGACAGCACGGCCCACCACGGGATGTCCCTTACCCACAGACCACCAAGTCAGGGAGGACAACCAGGCAGCATGGTCCACCACGGGATGTCCCTTACCCATAGACCACCAAGTTAGGGAGGACGACCAGGCAGCACGGCCCACCACGGGATGTCCCTTACTCAGAGACCACCAAGTCAGGGAGGACGACCAGACAGCAAGGCCCACCACGGGATGTCCCTTACACAGAGACCATCAAGTCAGGGAGGACGACCAGACAGCACAGGCCCCGTTAGGATGTCCCTTACCCACAGACCACCAAGTCAGGGAGGACGACCAGGCAGCACGGTCCACCACGGGATGTCCCTTACCCAGAGAACACCAAGTCAGGAAGGACGACCAGACAGCACAGGCCACCATGGGATGTCCTTTACCCAGATACCACCAGATCGGGAGGACGAATAGACAGCACGGCCCACTCTGGTATGCCCCTTACCCAGAGACCACCAGGTCGGGAGGACGTCCCTTACCCAGAGACCACCAGGTCGGGAGGACGACCAGACAGCACGCCCCACCACGGGATGTAATTTTTCCGTTATCCAGAGATGTTCCTTGTACTATCGCGACATGCAAGGGAATGACTTTTTAGGACCTACAGTTTATATTTTACATTTTTCCTATATAGTATATACTGTTACAATAGATGCTGATAGAGTGAGGTGATGTACACGTGAACAATGATTTATAATATGAAGTTAGTTTCAGATTTATATGTGAGATGTTATGAATGGGGGGGGGGTGATTGATGATAAAGAGAACGATGAACAGGGGCGCGGCAACGTGGGGGTGGGGGTCAGAATCGTGGTGGAGACCAGTGTATTATGCGTGAGGTATGGGGCCCGCCTAGGGCTACAGAAGCCAGCGACCATTAGAGCTTTGTGGTGCAATCTGAGCAATTCTGGGGCCTTGTGCACCAAACCGTTGGAAGAGCGTCGGTGACAATGTCCGTCGTAAAAACACCAACCTTCCTTGTGAACTCTGCGTCGGTGTGAAACTTGGTGTGTACTAAGCTGTCGGTGGTTGAAAACTAACGTCCGCTGGACATAAAATCTGCGACTCCAACTGAGCAGTCGAAGATGGGTCGTGCAACTTTTGAAATCGTGCACCATACAATATAAGTAGAGTGAACTTATGTGCGTGATATGTTCACATAACACTCTGATAGCGTTGGGAACGAGATGTTATCAGAATTATAATGATTGCAGAGTATCAGTATGATTAAGCTAACAACTGGCACATTATGATGATTAAGAAATCTCAAATTGTGAAACTGTATCATTTGTTTTAAATTTACTGGAAATAGCCATATTTTTTCCTAAGTACTTATAATAATAATAATAATAATAATAATAATAATAATAATAATAATAATAATAATAATAATAATAACAACAATCAGATTTATTTAAAGACGGTCCATGATGATAGGCAATTCTGCCTGTTTTCCCCATCCCCCGTCGGGTGACAATTTGGAATTTGGAAAGCACATTCGAATGGAGAAACCTTTGCATTGCCAGGATGAAAACTCCACCTACTTTGTGCCGGTGACGGGGTTCGAGCCTGCGTCACCTACCGCCTCTGAGCTTCGTTGCTTCAAGAGCCACCAGTCCCATCCACTAGGCCACAGAGGCGGTGAAACTAACTTCAATATATTTATACACCAAGCCAATGTACATGATAGATTATATTATGATAAAGGAAGATAATATCGCCCATTTTGTACCAAAAGGCATGTGCCGTTGGTCCTTTGCAATTGTATGAATCATGTGTTAACCAACGCTAAAGTACAATACATGTGTAAAATACTGGAATCGCCCAGGGTAAAATGCGTATTTATTATCCACAGATTTATTTTAGGCTTCATATGGTTTATACTTGCATTTGCAGTGTGAGTTGTTGCAGTAAATGTTCGTATAATTCAATGTCCACACAATACTTTTCCAGGATCACACTGTATGTGTATTTCCTACATCAGCCATTCGCATAATATGCAATTTACCTGTTAAAACCATAACATTGACAACCAAGATTCAAACAAGTATGCACCGATCCGTCGGTAGGCACGCCGACACGTCGGACCAAAGACCAATTTGCGACTTTTTGGTGCACACCACACGGGCGGAGATTTCACGACGGACGTTTCTACGACGGGCGTAGGTTCCATCGACACTCAACGGATGCTTGTTTCACGACAGTTTGGTGGACTAGGCCCCTGAACACTTTCAAATATGCCTGAAATCATATCAGCTATGTTGCAAATTTCACTGTTCACTTGGAAAATATTCTATCGATAATCACCAAATCCGAGGGTGAGATGGACATAGTTCACCTATAGACCTACATAGTACGTGCATGTGCATACTATACTCGGATTTTGAAACTCGTTTATACCATTCTTTTTTTGCTGATATTCTTGCGATGCTAAATGTTATCGTTTATAACTAGTCATACTTTACCCGAGACTCATATGGCAACTTTACACTGAATTTCTATAGAATTTCATGCTAAATTTTTATATTGAGTCACGGAAATTGAAAAGTCGACAATATACCTAAATGTTCAATTTAGTCCTATCACTGAATTTTTGGAGATCAACGATTTTGTGCATCTTTTGAAATCAGCTTGGTTGTTTAGAAAACAGCTAAGTGTATCACCTTGCCCAAAATTACCACATCACTAGTATTTATATTCCTGTTGGATGTAAACACGGCCAAATACAGGAATATGAACCGATCCCTGAGATGCGTTTTGGGCTGCAATTTAGCATCGGGGTAGATGGCCAACTTTTCAAACTTTCGGTGAATTTCCGCTGAAATTTCCGCTGGAAGAAACTTGTCGTTTGATTCCTAGATGAAGCATGCCAAGTTATGACATGATTACATCAAGCATCACTGACATATAATGGAAAACCATGCAAACTAGTTCTATAAAAGCAAAGTATATTCAAATGTGTGCATAAACAATTAATACTGTTGTTGAATTATTAGTAATCAAACCACCAAGGCTATTGCATGACTTTATCAACCATTTTGATACAAAGAAATGTTTGGTTGCCATGCTAATTTACCATTTTGATGCAAAGAAATGTTTGGTTGCCATGTTAATTTTTCCCTTTACGGGGAACCATATATAGAAAAGCTCACCTGAATTTAGTAAACGTTCGATTTCCACAACTTTGACAACATATAACTGATTGATTAACGAGGAGACCCACATATTTTTTCGCATAAAAATAACACATTGGGTCGTAGATAAATGTACAAAATATCAACCAACTATATAGTTATAATGGCTAAAATGAATCAGTTTGCGATTGTTTTGGCGTGAAACAATCCATAAGTCCACATTGAAGAAAAAAATTGATCCCATATTTCTAATTTTGAATACGCAATGTCATAATGGTGATTGTTTAAACGTGTTAAAATCATCAAATGAATTTCAAATTTTAGGCCGCCTGACAAGAACGCCATGTAACACAGGGCGTGGCGAAAAGGTGTACAGTAAATACTACACATTTATCATTGAAATTTATGTTTCTCTTCCAGTATAAAATATATATAGATATACATGTATACATCATCTTGATAAAAATGAGTGCACGTATACACTGATATTTCTACAAAATGTGGGGCTACTGCCTCACCACAAAATAATTTTTACGATATTTAACATACAAGTTCTGGGGGAGGGGGGGGGTCTATAACTGGCCCCCGATATTTGAAAGTGTGTGTGTGTGGGGGGGGGGGGGGGGTCAGAAGACCCTCCTGACCTGGTGCCCGCGCCTATGACGATGAAGATAGGGATGTTTATAACTTGCATCTTTTTCTACATGTACCGTTTTGAAGGATGTTCCCCACTATAGTTAATGAATGGAGGCTGAGTATTGGGTGAAGAGCACATGTCCGCTAAGCTGTGCTGCAGGATCTTTGACCCATTTGGGAGGAAAACAGGCAGTAACGAATTTATTTGAGCGTTTGTCACAGGACAAGATAGTGGAACTAGCTGCATATTTGTCTCAAAATAAAAGCAAACATTAAATAAATGTCTTCCAATCGAGATCTGTGCCGACTGTGCGCTAATTTTGATTTGCTCGTATGACTTGTATATGATGTGTCAAAATACATTATGATAAGAGTCTTATCATAGCGTTCCCGGCTAGGTGCTGCGGACATCAAACTGTCAGTGTCTTAGATGGAATGTTTGGTCGTAGAAATCACGTAAGATGATGTATATAAGCGTCATGAAATTGTGACAAAGGTTGAATGACCATTATTGAATGTTTTTCAAACTCAAGTGTTCGGTCATGTATTTTTCTTTCCATGCTAGACTCTATTTACAAAGTTTGTGATGTCTTGTTGTAACTATTTCGGTGACACACTCCACCCGCGCGCGAGCGTCCACGAGCGCGTGCCTGGATGTCACGTGGTCCACGGATCGCAAGCGTGGCAACCATTTGGAATAACAGGTTCGATCTGATACATAGATCTAATATATCTAGATGAGATGTAACACCAGCTGTATCACGTATCAATATTGTAGAATAAGTTGCTTTACTCGCTTATTCCCAGTTTGAGGTTTGTGCCTATTGTAATTGTGTATCTACTAGTGCACTAGATCTATATCTTAGTGGGTCGATTAAATCTAGATATACTATAGCAGGGGCGGATCCAGGAACTTGCCATATATAGTCTTCGAATTTGGAGAATCTCACTACCTAGCGAACGATTGCAACATCCCCCCCCCCCCCCCATTCGCTCTCTCCGCAATCTATTCCAGTCGAGAAATCGAAATAGAGCTCTAGATCTAATTTCGGATGACAATAGATTTAGTTTACAGTTTTTTTTTTGGGCGCCGCGACTCCAGATCCTGACCAGTAGTCGTACTTGGACCAGTGCTCGTACAGTCAATGAAAAAAAATCGAATTATGGCAGACACATTTTTTATGATTCTGCAGACATAATAACGAACAGGGGGTAAATTTACATGGAAGCAAAAAATTCCAATTTCACACCATCACATAACCATGTCAGCAGCTCGTATGACACATTTCATTAAGTGTACGAGCACTGGTCCTGGTACGAGCACTGGTCCTGGTACGAGCACTGGTCCTGGTACGAGCACTGGTCCTGGTACGAGCACTGGTCACCATACTATATAGATCTAGTCTAGGCCTACTCAACTTCAAGTACAACACAAAACCTCATATGACTTTTGGCCATAAGCCCATAAGGATGGTCGGATCAATTTTATATTTTAAATGTTTCCATTTGGTACAAAAGTCAAACGATATTTGTTTTCCAAATTTCAGACTTCTATCTTGAAAACTGAAAAAAGTTGGCAATCTACATCAAAGTTACTAGTAAATGTTCGACCCAAATCGGATCACGAGAATTCAAGCAAATTTGGGGATTTCATAATCTTCATTCCGCTAAGAAATGTAATAAGAGGAAAGATTTTGAATTGGAACTTGGAGTAATCATACAGGTGTATTCAAATAAAATATCATTCTTACAAAATTGAAATTCAACATTGGAGTAGATTGCCAACTTTTCCAATTTTCAAAATTGAAATCTGAAATTTGGTGAAAAAAACGGTTTCATGGAAACGGAAATGGAAACACAAAAATTTCAAATTGATTCGACCATCCTAAAGGATGTTATGGCCATAAATCATATGAGGTTTTGTGTTGAACTTGACTTTAATGTTCATAACTAAAATCAAGTTCATCTATCAGTGAAAAACGCTTTTTGGCCGTAGTTATGTTTTGGATAATCAGATATTTTGTTTGTCTTAATTGGGTATCATGCCATAATTTTTCACCAAATTTCAGCATTATAATTGAGAAAACAAATGCAAAAAGTTGGCAATCTAACCCAATGTTAAATTTCAACCCCAACATAGGATTTCGGAGGCTGCACAAGAACAACCACCTTTTTTTCGATGGTTATATTTTGTTAACCATAAATATATTTACTTGATATACACCGACTGTGCCTTCCAACACCAAATCAACACAATAGAGTTTTATCGTTTCTGGGTTTATGGTAAACGCCTCGGTAGGAGCTTTGGCGTTATGGTCAGTCAGGTTTAACGGTCGAGCGAGCGGGACCCAGTAAAGCACAAAGACCACACAAACAAAGTGACCGGTGTCCGCCATGGTTGTGATACGCAGGCAACGGGGCCGATATTCATCGAACTTACAGCCATTATTTTTCAACTTTCATCAGTTAAACAACCAGAACCGCATGAGAGTGTCCATCATAGTCAAGCAACTGAAAAAACGAAAAAGAATTCTTTAAGAGACACTGGTGAACATGATCGAAATGTGGGTGGTGAAGGTTAAACTTTTCACACCATTCCACCAACTGCTGGACATTGAGTCTGACATCTATGGAATGGTGCGACAACTGTTCGATTGTGATACCCTTTTGTGTTCGTCACCTTCTGTGATGTGGTTCCTGACGGGAGAGACCCCGGACACGTTTGCTGTCCTGGTCTGGTTGCTGCGCGATGAGGTAGAGCCCAATTTAACATTGGGGTAGATTGCCAACTTTTTCAGTTTTCGTGATAGCTGTGTTAAGTTTTGTAGAAAATTGCCGTTTGACTCCCAGGTGAAGTATGCCAAGTTATAGAACGATAGCGTTTAGCATCACAAAAATATTAGCGAAAAACAGTGTGAACGAGTTAGAAAAATCCGAGTATATACAGAGCAAACCTTCTGTGATGTGGTTCCTGACGGGAGAGACCCCGGACACGTTTGCTGTCCTGGTCTGGTTGCTGCGCGATGAGGTAGAGCCCAATTTAACATTGGGGTAGATTGCCAACTTTTTCAGTTTTCGTGATAGCTGTGTTAAGTTTTGTAGAAAATTGCCGTTTGACTCCCAGGTGAAGTATGCCAAGTTATAGAACGATAGCGTTTAGCATCACAAAAATATTAGCGAAAAACAGTGTGAACGAGTTAGAAAAATCCGAGTATATACAGAGCAAACCAACACAGTACATGTGCTTTCCACAACCAGAATATATTGTGTCCAACTGTACTGTGTCACTCATTATTAGCTATTATTATTCTCGGAGCCTACTCCTTGATCTGAATTTAATGAACATAAAAAATGTACCAGACGGATTAAATTTAATGAAATAGTAGCATTAGCGGGTGAAGTGCGCTATATATAAGTCAAAACGGGTGTGGTCGTGTGCTGAAACAAGTACGAGCAATCAAATAATTCAATTGGCCTGACCCTCCCTTGGATGGGGTCGCTCACCCATGACGCTGAAAAAACCGCTCAACACCGCGTAAACGCAAAATGCCAACGCGTCAACTGGAGCTTTCATAGCGCATGTCAAAACTCCAGAAACGATAAAACTCTATTAGGTTCATAATCCTGTACGTGCATAAGCATGATGAAAGCCCTGAATTTGTTGGAATTTATTTGATCTCGTTCGGACTGAAATTTAACATTGGGTTAGCTTGCCAACTTCTTTATTTCTTTAGATCGAATTCTGAAATTTGGTGAGAAATTACAGCATGATACCCAATTAGGACACACAAAGTTGATCGGATCATATGAAACAAAACTACTGCCAAAAAACGTGCTTCATTGATAGACGAACTTGACTTTAGATATCTATAGAGGTCAAATGAGAAGTTTTCCGTGATATAAAATGACATAGTATATAAATCTAGTCCCCTTCTGTATCTAACATATTGTTAGCTAAAAATATTAATGCCAATGTTCGCATTTGTCAAGAATTACATATCTCTAATCTCGCTAGTAGGGGGGGGGGGTATGGCCGAGCGTCTATGTGTTGTAGAATTAATTGGATTATACACTATAATTGTCACTATCTCGGCTGGATGGGGGGGGGGGGGGGGGCTGTCGGTGGGGTACGGCCAGGGTGGTGGGAGGGTGCATCAAACGTTATATGGAGCACAACAAGAGGTAGGTGGATGGCAACTTCCCTTTTAAAAAGCATTATGTAATTTTTTAACTCTCACTTATTACTGATGAATTATTAATGAATTAGACATATCTATTTTGTGCACATGAAATTCGACATAGATCTACACGTGAAAGGAGTGCAAGATGTCCATTTTTATAAACTGTACTGCCCTCCCGGTATGTGCAGTTTGGATATTCTAAAGTGTATAGACATCCTGCTCTGGGTACCCCATGTGTATTTTACAACTGTATTTGTACAATTTTGATATTTTAAATTATTCAGCCTTTAGCCATAATTTCTCACTCGCCCAACATGAGTGGGAGGAGGGGGGGGGGGGCAGCGCCTTGACCGCAAGTGATTATTTACGTTCTACCTGCTATAGGTCACGGTTCTTGATGAATCAGAACCAACTACATGCATTTTATTCCTAGCATGCACTGTTTATGATCATGATATAATTTTATTGTCAACTAGGCGGTCGAGGTGTTCCTATCGACGTCATGTTACTGCTGTTGATCTGTGGATCCATTCGCTGTTGGCGTGTATCCAAGTCAGGAAGTTGTGTGTCGTCGGGATACCATCCCGGGTTTGTTCAAATAATATTAAAATATCCTCCGTGTTCTCGTATATGTGTATATGTTATTGGGCTGTTTGCGCTGATAGGAATTTACCACTCAGTACAGTAAAGTATAGTATTTTGTTGTGTTAAAAAATTATCCTGCCTAAATACTACGACACCGATAACATGTATATATTCTAAGTACGATTGTCTCGTGTGTTCTTGTTATCCTCGCCTAGCTGTGTGTGTGTGTTGAGCCAAAATCATGCAAAATTTATATATTTCCATATCTTTCTGCAGTAATACTTCCCTCGCCACCGCAGCAGACCTCCCCAGGACATTATCAGCAAACAGGGCGTGCACCGTCAATACAGCCTCAAAGATGTACTACAAGCGTACGTCGGCTACAAGGAAGACACACACGGCTCACGAGGCCTCACCACCAATGGTCCTGTACCTCCACCGCTCTCACTTCCATCTGCAACGTTTGTCTTCAAATGGCACTGAGTTCATTCCCTCAACTCTACACACGTCAACATCTACATACCCGAGACAGCGACCAGTCTTCAAACAGCCACCAAATGATAATTACTAACTATTTCTTTTCCTAATTCAAGTCATTTGTTCAGTCATTTTCTTGTATTGACGATTGTTTGACGTGTGAAGATATTCATTTTGCAGACCTGTTCTATATATATTCTGAATTTTTTAACACCGTCTACGTGTTATGTACAAAGAGGTGTTGTAAAACACACACATTCATTATTACCAAACATGTATCTTAGTAGGTGCTTGATCTAAATCTAGTCATGTAACTGTGAACTAAATATGTGACAGTAATAAATTAAATACCTACTGGAAGCATAGCAATGGTGCAATCATTGCAGTTTTTTTTTGTTATTATTTGTTGTTGTTTTTGTTGATTCTGCTGCAGCATTATGCATAGCAAGTCATCTTAAATGTTACTTAAGCTGTGTATATGTATATTTAATATATATCACATGACTTGTCATATTTAGTCAATTATACAAAATGTCTAAATGCCGCTATTTTGTCCTGACAGGGTGTGAAGGAGCTGTGGCACCTGGAGAAGGGCGAGTGGATCTCGGACTTGTGCTACATTGCTGTGGACGGGACCCTCGCCATCCTCTACACCTACCCCCGTGACTCCCGCATCTGTGTGGTGTCCACAGACGGCGAGCCGCTGTCCGTCTCTGTGGACAGCCCGGGGGTGAGGTACCCTGTCTGTACAGCCAGCAGCAGGGACGGCCGCCGTGTCGTCATTACTGGCGGTGACAGTGACTCGGGCCCCTACAGGTGCGGGGTGTACGAGGTGCGGCCCGGGAGGCTGGCGAGGGTCAGCACCTGGGATACAGACTCACGAGTCCGGTCAGTCAGCTGGACGCGGGATGATGACGTCATCATTCTGTTAGGCGAGGTGTGTGTGGAAATTATATGGTGTAAGATAGCATTGGATTTTGTAGATAGTAAACTCTGCAGGATAATGTGATGTCATAGTGTAATATTTTGTAAATGTTTTAATGCAATCTGTTAAATATTCTATTGAACAATATTACACATTCAAGGTGGGTGTTTCCAGTATAAATCACTATTTCTAAATTTATTTATAAAACAGTAAGCAGCCAGTTCATTTCACTGTTTCACTTTCTCAGTATATTTTATGGGAAATGTAATGTTGAATCATACATATTGACTGTTGGACATAAATCAGGTTTACATGAAATATTTCTTGCTATGATCTAAACTTTATTCTCCCTAAAACACGCAGCTGTATTTTGTTATGACAAATAGAGACACAACAACATTCCACAAGTAACTGTTGCCTAGCAACCAACTCCTCACACCCTTGTTGTTGTTTACGTTTGACATTGACAAGTAAACAAACAATCACTGGCGCCTTCATGCAGTCTACCTGCTCAATCACATACAAGAAATCTGTTCACACGGGATTAAATAATACACCATCTTCATTTTAACAGGACATTGGGTTGTGTTTTGTCAGACCATTTTCTCAATCATTACAATATTAACCAGCATGTAAATATAAAATGTATCCCGCAGTAGTATTTATGAATGATGTATCTTGTAGATAATTCTCAGGACCCAGTTTTAACATAATCTGTGAGTACATGACCATGTATAGTATCATATTCCTATGATAATTACACACAATCACTTTACAAACCCCACAGACTGACCACCCCAAGGATGTGGCCCGAGTGTCCCCCACTGACGGCCGGGTGTTGTGGCGCCTGGACTCGAGCGTCACACATCTCAGGGCGGGTGTCTGTCTGTCAGTCAACCCCCGGACAGACGCCATCCTTGTGTGTGATACAGACTGTGTCCGGGAGCTGAGTGACCAGGGTCAGCACATCAGGGACATCTCCCTGTCAAGTGGTGTTGATCCTTGGGCCCTGTGTGTGGAGAGCTCCGGCCGGCTGATGTTTCTGGGGGACTGGGATGCTGCTGACGAGGAAAGTCCGAGGTGGAGGGACATATACCTCCACAACACGTCCCTCGGACAGACTAACAAAGTTATACAGGCGCCTGGGCTGGTCTACAATACACGTCTCCATGAGGATAGATACCTGGGGGTGGCTACACGGGACGGGATTGTGATGTATGATGTATCCGCACTGTTCTAACTGTGAGTATACACTATAATCAAGTGTATTTATGACATCAGAACATAAACAAAACATTAATTCACACGTACATGTATAAAGAATTGATACTGACAAATCCTGTACATGTGTCATGTGTTTGATGATAGTTGTGTAGTTATTGTAGTTGTATGGAATATTGAAATTTGAGACTGTATCATGCTAAGTTCGATGTTTGCTGTCAATGCCAGTAACTGACTTCTGTATTGTGTCTATTTATCAGAATCATGACGTCACTGCCGCGACTTCCTGCCGGCTACGGAACAACATCTGACGGTACGTGCTATTGAATGAAAACATGATAAATAATGACTTTATGTTTAGGTGATGGAACATTGATATAGTTTTCAATATATGATTCTCATGTGGTAATAATGTATTATGTGATAAACATTTTATAACATCGTACTTTTCAATAGTTGGAGCCCCACTCGACCATCCCACGAGACGCCCTTCACAGAGATCTCCCTTGGAACCCTGCAACATTCTGATGTGTATCATCGTCTCAGGGACTATACGAATATGCTTCCACCAAAAATATGGATAAATGACTAGTTTTGGGCAGTTGAACTGTTGATCGGAGCTGCTTTGACAAGCAAACTTTGTGCAATAGTGACGGATAAGTTCCCAGAATCAGACGGAGCTGTTTCAATATATTGCTGTATTGATCTCTATGTAATGACACTCAGCCAGCAGGCTGGGACCGGGACATATCACCATGTATAAAGATCCTGTTTCTGTGTTTGTGAAATACAGGAACGTAGACTCAAAATGACATGCGGAAAACATCTAGTCAAACATTATTCTCGTCAAATGTGTATATAAATGTACATATCCATGATCTGCCTGGTGTATTTGGTATCTTTTCTGTACATATTCCTGCTGACATTGAGAATACGTTAGTGATTGGAAATCATGATATTGTTGTAGTCATGTTTGTGCCGCAAACAACTGTATACACTTGGTGAATGGATGCTGCAGGGCGCAGCGAAAGCCTGGAGAAAGAAAGAACTATTTTGTCAGTTTTGATGCTAGTAAATAAATAATGTTTGTTTTAAAGTGCAGTATGTGTAAACAATGTCATCAAAACTTGTGATTAATTGTGATATACTTGTCCAAACTCGATGCAAATTGCTACGATAGCAAAATGTGCATTGACACAATGGTGTTGCTTAGCTAGTACAATGTGTGGTTGCTTGGATAGGTATCAAATCATAACGTATCGTGGTGTGTATGTACATGAAGATCTGATTTTTCACATCATAATGTATCATGATGTATATCCACCTTGTAATATATATATGTTGCACACCGCAATGTATCCGGGTATAATGTATATAAGGATCGCAAAGAGAGACAATCCGTGTGTCGATTGTATTGCAACCCAGTTAAGGATATGCCAATTGTATTCCACCACAAGTAGTAGAACAGATGAATACACGCTCAGGTGTTGTATATAAATTGTAAATTGATATGTAGATTCTAGTCATTGGTCTGTTATGAGTTCACTGAGGCGTGTGTACAATGATTGAAATGAATCGCATATAATTTAATTTGTGCTTTTATTTGTACGCCTGGTTACATTTGATGATTGTTTGAATAAATTTGCATTGAATTCATCTTGTCGTTTTTATAGCAGTTGTTGTCGGCATTTTGTTGAAGGCAGTGTCATATGTCACAATGGAAGCAGGGTGATGAATTTACAACAGTTGAATTGTCCAAAGAATAATTCTGATAACACAAATACAGTCTACTGGCATGGTGATAAATTCTGGAAAAAACCTTTCAAACGTCTGAGCATAGTGCAAAAATGGCATATTATAAAACATGATACAAGATACCAGATACGAAAGTTCATGCCAATAAAACGACTCTCATTAACACATTTTAATACATGTATCTGTCTGATGACATGTAAATATAGAAATACAAGGAGAAACTTTGGAAATAAGTGGTATATTGTAGGAACCTCGCAGGGTAATTTCCGTTTTCGATATTGTGAGTCCGTATTTTCATCATTGCTCTCGTATCTCTGCGGATGATCCCGATCCCAAGCTCGGTCATGGTAGGATTTGAAACCCGACAAACAGACAAATTCATACAAGTACGTATTTGTGATCAGAAATAGATAGCGACTCGCTATCTGCTGGTATTTCTGATGTGATATATATCCCGAATGAGTATGTACTATATAACAATACATCGTACGTGTCACATTGATAATGATGTGGACTCGGTGCATTATGATTTGACTTGATCGTAGATATCATAACGCTGTTGTTTTGTGACAATGTGTCAGTTTTGTACTCGCTTTTACTGGTAATCATGTGAGCTGAAAAGACGTTTTCTGACTGGTTTGGTAAAAAATACACGTGGTTCTGTTTACTTTATTAAAACAGCCTCATTTGTATTCACCAATGGCAATTATTATTGCGAACAGCACTAGTTTAGAGTCTTCAACTTCTAAATGTCAGGTTTTATTCAAAAGCGGAGGATAGTTGATCATAGTTCAGAAATATTAGCATTACATTATTGGGAGAAACTAGAGCATGTCGTGAATTCATACTATACCTTTCTAATTGATGAACAGTTTTAATATGAGTAGGGAATGGATCGACATACTATGACTCGCAACATGAAATAACGAAATGTTTATACAATGTAATTACAATCCAGCACACACTTGCTTGACAACAGTTTCTGAAAGGAGAAACTTTCAAACCTTTAATCATAACGCAACTATTCAATGGACGTTAGATTCCAGTAACAGCATGATATATACTAGTATGACATATACTATAATTTGTAGCTTAAACAACATAAAGATGATCGAATAATGAAAAGTTGAACTATAATCTAAAGAAAGCGAGTGATGAAATAAAATAAAGCAAGAGCAGATGCTTGGATTAGGCCAAAAAAAAGTCTTTTGGTTCTCATCATGGTGCTCTTGGAAAACTGGTGCTATGATTTTTTTTAACGCAGGGGGGATGAAAATTCTGAAAGGCGCGATCAACTCAAGTTATTACTTGTAAAACGCTGACAAATCATACTTAGGTTTTAAAACTGAAATTTCTATATACAGTATATTTCAGCACATCTTGTAAATGAGAGAAGCAAATAAACGTGAATAGTACTGACAAATGAAATGCTATACGAACGCTATTTTATGTAAAATTACGCCTACACAACATAAACATGTATGTAAAACTTGATATGTAATGATCAATTACATAAAGAAGTATACATTACATATAAAGAAGTATACACAGATTCAGGACTAGAAATGAGCGAAATATACATGTTAAACTATATAAAATGCTATTCAGGCTACTCAACATAATTAATTGCTTAAAACTTACGAAACAATACTACAGCATTTGCAGACCAAGACTAGAAATGAACAAAATACACACGGAGGTATATCCCTGGCTTTTACACTGCGTCATGCGTGTTGTGTTTCACATATTTAGTTTTGGATAATATTTGTGTGTTGAATTTACACTGTGTCATGATACACTGCAACTAGGAACGAAAACAAAACAAGTTTTCTGAGGCCATGTTATGCCCGGTGAGATCTGTAGATACAAATCGAATACGCCCTAAAATATCAGGAAAGTCCATGGGAAACTCGCGAAACAAGATTCGTATTGAAAAATAAACATTTTCATCTAATTTTTTTTCAAGGGAAGCCTGTTACTCTTTGTGTTCACACAAAAAAAAACCACTGACGCAGGAGTAAAAGGTGGTGCGCGCGGGAATGACAACCAAAATACATTTTTTTTTGGCCTTACACAAGAACTCTGGGTACAATGTATGAATTTACAACAGAACATGAACGTTTTTTAAGGGAAAATATACAAGTATGTAACATGAAGGGGTGTTCGTGTGTTCACGTTATTGGGCTCTTTACAGTTTCCACGGCTATATCTACTCTCGTCACACAACAAAGACACAACACCAAGGCAAGTATTTAAACTTTAATTGACATAACTAAATATTACAGTAAACTGAATGTATATGTGTATATAAACTTGACTAGTACATTACCATTTACCACCCGGTGCTTCGTTTCAGAGAAATAATGATTTAAATTAAACGCAAAGAAAAACCACGTGAAGTCGGCTGTCCACTGACAATCGCTTGCCCCGTCCTTCCGTGTTGGTTGTCTCGGCCCGTCTGTCCACTTCCAGGCCACGGCGTCACACTTGGCTGCACACGGTGAGTTGTTGTCACCGGCTGGCCCACGGGTCGAAAGCGTCACGCCACTAGTAAGGAGCGAAGTTAGTGCCTGCAACTCAAAAACAGAACTGACATGCATGCACATATACGTCGTCTGTCAGTATCGCTGCATCCCTTACGTATGTAATAGTAATATATAATATGTAATCCAAACATGTAACCAAAATCGTCATTTGTAACAAAGTACATGTATTTAGATATATTGATAGGTTTAGTCATAACCTAGTGCACAAATGTGTAACCTATTTAAGTAGTCCAAACAAAAATGTAGCATGAATAGAAGCTTCACTCAGAAAAAAAAGCATCGGTAATTACTCATACTTTTAATTGTCGTTCCAACAGGAGGCGACATATTCAAATACGATAAAACATTATGATGACGTCACACTATTGTGTGAAGTGTGGATTATTTTTGAGGAATCAACTAGAAGCCGGGGATTCTTAACGCACAATTTCCAACACTTTGAAAAGAATCAACGGTTAGTCATGGTTCATCATAATGTTTTAAGTCATCATAATGTTTTAAATGTAACTACATGTATCGCCGCATGGTCAGAATAGTATAGTTTGGCCTAAAACAACTGTCCAAGAAATCTCTTCAAAATTATATCTTGTTGTCAAACATGCCAAATGATGAAGAGAAAATAGACATATTATATTCCCAGTATTGCTGTCCCATCGAACATGATCATTCTGGTATTTTATCCATTTTGAATGTAGAGATAAATTTTACTGATTTAGTGCTCGAGCTACTGACACCGAATTCACCAGACACTTCCTGTAAAACTGATTCCAGACAGCAGAATAGCTAACCAATATTAATCTGAATATTTATTATATCATTCTCAATCTTTTTTATTCAATATTTTCATTTCACAAAATTTACACTGAAAATATTATGCTCAAAAGAAATGAGCAGCACTGTTCTTGAATGTTAATTATGCTGTTATGTTAACTATGTTATTATCTACTCCTCTTGTGGCGAGACCAGCACACATTACGATTCCAGTCCTTTGTCAGCGCCGATGTCTGAGCAGTGTCCCGATGACGCGGTAAATCTCCAGCTATCGAATGACATATGTATTGTTTATTGGAGTGCGTTCTGTTGAACCTCCGGCTATTGTAGTTACTGTGTGGTCCCAGCTATAGATGCATATACACATATATACCAATATTCATGATGGAGAGTATGTGTAGGGTACGTGAACACTATTGCAGTGCGAGCTGTCATTCAACATGGATGTTTCATGTTGATAAGTTCGTAATCTCAATAATAATAGAAACAATGTTTATTTTAATATAATATTTAGTCATATTCCCTTTTCGAAGTGTCGATGAGGTCTACGTGTTAAACACAAACGGTGCTGAACTATAATGTTCAACACCTACATTAAAATATTCTTAATAAGTAACCCTCGAATACATACAATTTTGTCCGTAATTCTGAGAGATAGATATGAATGATATCGTCATATAACTTTGCATGCTTCAATTTTTGTAATTTTCTACCAAATTTCAGACTTTTTTCTCAAAGACTGAAAAAAAATGGCAATGCACCCCAATATAATTTTAGCCTTATGGCATTTCTGGACACGATTTCGTGAATTAGATTTTTGAAGACTATCCTGATGGCTGTTCCCTCCTCGTAGACAAATCCTATCCTAATCATCACTGCGGCTCCCATGACGTCATTCCATGCAGCCCGGATTGTCCTAGATCTACATCCCCAAGCGCGACCGAGGAGGCACTGTCGGGGATTCAACAGAATGCACTCCACGCTTAGGGTGTATATTGAATATGACATTCGACAGTTATAGATACATTGTGTCATCGGGACACTGTTCTGACATCCTCGTTTCCTTCTGTTTTCTCTTCATTATTTTACATGCCTGAGGACAGACTATAATTTTGAAAATCATTCCAAGACAGTCATTTCAGGCCTATATATGCCAATCTGTTCATGTGGCGAAACGTGTAGTTGTGACTAATTATCCACACTAATTGACGTAAGGTGAATGTATTTATTATTAATCGCATATCATACGATATAATGTGTCTCGATCTAATGATCTGATTTGAACACATGGGAACTTCACAGTTGACTCGTCGAACGCACAAACATGCGTCCCGCACAAACATGTGCCCCGCACAAACATGTGACGGTAGGCCCGCATTCAGTGCATTGCTTTCTCTCGGTTTATCATTGGTCACTTTTGACACGAGCCCACACCGCACGCTAGCAGCGCACATGCACTCCACTTTACAGATCTCTATAGAGGCGATATGTATACACATTAGGTTTTAACGTGCCAGAAGTCAGTTTTATACCAGATATTGCTTGTCTTCATCTGTTTAGTGCAATCATTTAAACTTTAATGTTTCATATCGATGTGCGTAATTCATATATTGCTCATTCCAGGCAAAATGTATACATACAATGTCTACATCTACAAAAAAATAAGAGAGATATTAGCAATTTTGTCTACTGATCATGAAAATAAGGTCACAGGTCAAATTGAAGGTCATCAGAAAACTCGGCATATATTTCCTGATACCCACAATTGTTTCTTAGGTTGTAAAGTCGATGATAAAAAAAAATATTAGCCATTCTGTCCTGTGACCTTGAAAATGAATTCAAATTCAAGGTCATGAAAATAATCAGAATATTCTACGGCTGGGCCTAGGATCGCCTGGAATTTGGGAATGTCTTTAATTTTTAGGTTGTGCACATATAGGAATGATTGATTCGGCATACAACAAAGTACATGCCTGCAAATATTGCCTGAGGTTGGTGACTCATGTGCAAAATCACATAGGCAAACAAATACAGCTAGAAGCGTATAGGGTATGTATGCTGGTGTGAGTTGAATAACAGGTGAAAGTGCGAGCAGTAACTGAGGAGACACGGAAGTTTGAGGATCCACGGTGATCAGCTACGAAGAAGACCACCACCACAACCTTACTGTAGTCGCGCACGAGAGGGTTAATCAACCTTGTCCGTCGTGTCATTTAATTCATGGGCAAAGTGGCGAAAGATGATGGACTTATCAATGAATTGGGTGATGTGATTTCTTGGCACAGTCGTCACCTAAAGCCTTGGCCCTGTAGTTGATGGATTCGCCATGAATTTCCCGAAACGACGTTCTCCCTCATTCTATTCGCAAAAATGGTATAGATCGCTCGCTTTCTAACTCATCAAATGTTCAGTTGCTGCACAGCTTAAAGTTGTCGTCTGCGATGAAAACTTAACCTTGAGAACAAATGTTTTCGCCTGCATTGAAGAGTTCCGCAATTTGTTTTGACTACCGTGCGTGTTTTGGAATACAGCACGCGCGCCCTAGCTATTACATCAAACAATTTTAAGCGATGGTCATCGAACAAAAAAAGAGCCAATGGATCTGCAAACCATAATTCTATGTCTTGGAAATCAAAAATTTAACACACTAATAATAATATCACAAATTATTTTCCTGTCCATTTTTGTTCAAGCAATTTATGTCGAAAAATTATATTGACATATTGTTGCCACTTGCTGTTGTAACTTAGTGTTTTAGTCCTTGAAAAATATATGCATATAGACTATGATAATTGCTATTGAATCAGTGCAAAAATAGTATGTAATCGACGTGAATCATCATTATTAAAATTGACTGCTTTTGACTGATGATGCCCGCATTGTGTTGTGTCGATATTACGTTAAAACCCTCAAAATACAAATGTCTTCGGAATATCGGAACGTTTGTCAATGAATATGTCATTCACATAAACAAGAAATCCCACCCAGGATAGAGCCCCACGGAAACCCCGCGTTGATTGTGTGCCATTGTGGATGCGTTCCATAAATGAAACTCTCTGAACCTCACCATGGACGCAGTTAACAATTCCACAAATTTTACAGTCCAATAGGTCCTAACATTCTTAGTCTACGTATCAGAGCATAGAGTCTACACGATCAGACACTTTGAATATATCCAGAAATGGTATGTTCGTTTCATTTCCCTCTTCCAAAGCAGTCTGTATTTTATGTGTGCGTAGAATTAACTGGTTCACCACAGAGACTTCGGTTCAAACCCCAAAATCTTCATGTTAATAAATTATTGTCTGCTAAATGTTTATAGAGTCTAAATGTCATGGATTCTAGCACCCACAGGAACTAATGAGATCGGTATATAATTGTTTACATGCCTGCCCTCGCATTTTTATACACTGGCGTAACGTGTGCTTGCTCCCACTGAGAAGGAACCTGGCCTTATTGAAACGATTTGTTTTTAAATTTTACTCAGAAGGAAACATATCGAAGCACTGGTAGGTTCCAGTAGGCCAGTACTAATTGAACTCAGAAACTCCCTACTCCACGCAGCAGTGGAGCTCAAGAACTCACCACCCCTCGCAGCAGTGGAACTCAGGACTTACCACCCCTCGCAGTAGTAGAGCTCAAAAACTCACCACCCCTCGCAGCAGTGGCGCACAATAACTCACCACCCTTGCAGCAGTGGAGGTCAGGAACTAACCACCCCTCGCAGCAATGGAGCTCAGGAACTCAACACCACTCGCAGTAGTAGAGCTCAAAAACTCACCATCCCTCGCAGTAGTAGAGCTCAATAATTAACCACCCCTCGCAGCAGTGGAGCTCAGGAACTCACCACTCCTCGCAGCAATGGAGCTCAATAACTCACCTACCCTCGCAGCAGCGGAGCTCAGGAACTCATTACCTATCACAGCAGTGAACCTCAATAAATCACCACCCCTCGCAGCAGTGGAGCTCAAGATCTCACCAGCCCTCACAGCAGTGGAGCGCAATAACTCGCCACCCCTCGCAGCAATGAAGCTGAATAACTCGCTACCCCTCGCAGCAGTGGAGCGCAATAACTCGCCACCCCTCGCAGCAGTGGAGCTCAATAACTCACCACTCCTTGCAGCAGCGGAGCTCATTAACTCGCCAGTCTTTGCAGCAGTGGAGCTCAGGAACTCACCACTCCTCGCAGCAATGGAGCTCAATAACTCACCACCCCTCGCAGCAGTGGAGCTCAGGAACTCACCACCCCTTGCAGCAGTGGAGCTCAGGAACTCACCACCCCTCGCAGCAGTGGAGCTCAATAACTCACCATCCCTCACAGCAGTGGAGCTCAATAACTCACCACCCCTCGCAGCAGTGGAGCCCAATAACTCGTCACCCCTCGCAACAGTGGAGCTCAATAACTTACCACCCGTCGCAGCAGTGGAGCTCAAGAACTCGCTGCCCCCCACAGCAGTGGAGCTCAAGAACTCACTACCCTTCGCAGCAGTGAAGCTCAATAACTCGTACAAAATGTGTATTCTGTGTAGTTTAACTACTTTCATCAACCCTCAATTATGTTGCCTGTTTCATTGTCAGATTTAAATATCCACGGATCTTGCTAGTAAAAATACCACATATCGAACTAACAATAATAGGTTGAAGTCGGTGGTTTTGACGGATATCTTGTAACAGTGCCCGTAAATCAAACAGGTTTTAGACATAGATAAGAATCAGGCTGATGACCAATCGGGTGTGTCCAATACCCACCAATATGATTGATCACTGTATACTATGGTTGTAAGATAATTCACCTACATCGATGTCGCTTTTGCTGTCAGATGAATCTTTCTGATCATAACTCGTGCCACGAGTCATCGCAATGGAACCATTCTGTTGTATATTGTATTATTCTTCAGCACCAATCACGCTTGAATTAAGATAGGTGTTTTTCATATGCAATTTTGTGTGTCTGGAAAGAATATTTGATCTAGCTTTGTTTCCATTCCAAACATTTGCGATTCTGGCGGGTTTTTTTCCATCATCAGAATCTCGTGATATTGGTGGTGCAAGTTAAATACATACGATTTAAGCTCGAAGGTCGCTTACTTATAACCATTGAATGTGAACTTACTAAATTACAGAGGGACTGAATTGATGCGTTTACCAACCACTTGTAATGCGAATGTAAATCGTTACTAGCCACGAAATCATGCATATTCAAGACCGGTTTTCTAGTTCTTGTTCCACGATACAAATTGTACACATTGCTACTAAAACATTAGATTTGCAATTTTAAATAATATTGTACACACATGCATGTCCCAATTTGTTCGAGCAGCCATGTCGACTGAAGTTGGCTCTGGTAGTGGAAGGGTTAACTTCAGAATGGAAATGCACCTAATTAATCGTTATTGAAGTATCCTGCTTCTGCATGTTTTATTGGTTAATTATTACAGAATCGTAATGCATTGTTTACTCGCTCAAGCCTTGTTTTAAATCAACCGGTTTCACAACTTTTATTGTACGTCACTAACCATATTGCTTAATAATACAACATACCTACATTTATCTCTGCGTGACTATTATTACCTGGTGGGTACTTGTAAATTGCTTGTGAATAGGTATATTGCCCTGAATCACATACGGTATTTTTTTTGCACCGGGATGCCTCAATTACAGACAATTATGGTCTCCGGGGTATCCTCTCCGGGATATCCAGGTATATCCAGGTATCCGTCTAACAATAATATGAAATCAAAAGGCAAAATGTCTATATTTTATTTGACATATTACATCGGTGGGCAAAATACAAGCAGAAAATATTATTTTGTATAATCTGATCATCTCATTCCTATATTATGCATTGTGACTTGCTTAGATCAATAAATTAGCGTATTTCACTGTTGCTGTCGCCCACGAACTCGTCATCGAGAAACATTTAACAAACAAACGTTATGAAATGAATGACTTTATTTCACAAAGGCCTCGGGCCCATATACTTATTATATACCATACACGAGAGTCGGTGCAGTTATCCACACCAAAAAATCATAATGTAACATCATAACAGAACATAATGTATGCCATCCTCACTGGCCACTACGAACAATAATTGCATCATGTATCAACGCTGATATGATTTTGATACATGATTCAATTTGACAAGACATAATAGTTTTTGAAATTATTAATTACATTGTGTTCCGTGTTGTCATTTATTAGTTTTACAAGGAAGCGTTGTCTGGTGTCAGTTTATTGTGGCACGACAAAAAAAAATTATTTCATCTTTGACAACATTTAAGTGTAACTCCCTGGTACAATACAAACAAAATGGTACATTTTACCTGTTACCCTATATTGATTTGAACAGTGAAATCTTGTGACAGGTTGAGTATGCCCCTCAAAATGCAAACCTTATGCCTATGTGCCTTAACGAGCAGATATTCAGAGATGTTGGACGGGGCAGTACATGATTTATTTGCCAGTCCAGATATAAACAATTCGGACAAATTCACCTGGTCATTTTGAGAGAAAATTTAGAAATTTTCTTTTGAGCAATGTTTCTAATATTTTTTTGACATTTCATAACCAGTATACAATAAAGTGTATTTGTTTGTTTCAAACATACAAGCACCGCTTCTGGTCTTTATACACGTCGTCTGTGTGAATAATACTATGTTTCAAGCAGTAGTCATTTACATGTATTGTGCATTACGTGTCATTTATGAGGAGTAGAACCATGATCTGCTGTGGGACAGCCGTCAATGATGGGTTTCATGGATATGAAACGCAAGCTTGTCGCTATTTGTATATAACCCATAAACGAACAAACAGTTTTAACACAATATTAAACAACATCACACATTCTTCAACAATCACCAGGTGGCAGCACTCACGCTAGTACGCAGGCAGTCATTCAAACATGACAGCAATTTCCTCATCACATCGTATAAAGACCTCTAAATAATTGCGGCATTTATATAATAAATACATTTTTTTCTGGTTGATGTTTATTGTAACACGTAAAAATATGTTTTAGATTAGCTACCTCAGAAATTTAACATATTGGTGAGAATAGGAAAGTCAGGATCTTTATTCTTTAGGTTTGTTATTGGCTCCATCATGATGTCATGCTATAGTGTTTTAGCTAAAGTGGGATATTACGTTTGGCACCTAAAATGTTGAAACCACCCTCAGTGAGGAGTGCCTGGCCAGGGTAACACGATCGATAGACGAGCCAGCCACTGAGAAGCGGACATGTATACATTACTTGGTACAAAGTTGGTGATTTGGTGGCTAGCAGGAAAGGCGCGTATAGATGCAATCATTCAGTCCACTCGCACACCCTCACCCTCGTCCACCTTACACTCCAAACACACACGTGGGTGTGGCTGGTTCTACTGTCAGTGGATGTGTTATGTTTCTCATTGTGACGGGGTATCATGTCGAAGATTAACATCCTATATGTGTAACATGTATCAACGAATCAACTGTCAAAAATATAAGCGTCTGATTTCACCTATGAAGTTACATATTTTATTTAACTCAGATTGAATATATCGCAAACTTTGAATACATTCAGCATTGTTATGATTTCACAATGACAAATGATGGTTGATAACAAGACTTTACTTCAGACTGGAAAAAAAAACTGGATGATTTTTTCCCATTTGGTCAGGATGACATAATTATTGGTTTATGCACTGTTTTTCTTGATCAGTAAGCCACACTTGCATTCCCCACAAGTAATCGGCACTCTATTGTATCCTGCCGAATGTATGATTTCTGACTGGATTGCTAATGCGATCATTGCTGGGTTCATTTCACTCTTCCATCAATTAGCCACAGTCATGTCTTGATCCCTCCTACCACGTGGCCGTATACTGTTGTGTGCCCTGAGTTGTCTTGCGAAGCTCTATCCTATCCAATAGAAACATACCCTGTCACCATCCCACTAATACACGCACTATGTTATATACAAAATTGGAATTGACTAGGACTTTACGTGTATGTTGTTGTTCCTGAATACGATAAGAAACGACGAGAGACCAGTACAGTATTCACATTAGATGAAAACACACTGATTCATTCACACCTTTTATCCCAACTATTATCAACATTTTGTTGTATTCATACATGTATATATCTAGGAGTATTGATAAACACTCATCAATTCAGTCCAAAAGCCAGAAACCAGTCATTGTAATAAGTAATATTACTAATAATCACCAGGTGGCATTACACACACTATTACCCACACGGCGACTCAAGTAGTGTTGGTGTTCCCCTGACATCCAGTAAACGACCTCTCCGTGACAAGTGGAGTTGGGGATCACTAAATATTGGACGTTTCCTTCATACCTTTTTCATACACTAAACAATGAGTTATGCAAATATAAGTCATTTTTGTTCAGTCTCGTTGAGTGGTAATTTTTATTTGATTCAGAATATGTTTTAGGGAAAATGTCTTGATTTATAATCCCAATGTTTGTGCTTCGAACTTTTGACTTCACCACCAGTGAGAGGTTCCTAGCGATATTGAGACGATCGATAGAGCCAACAGCCACTGAGAGACAAAGATATAAAGCAACTAGTCTATCTGACCTACTCCCCCCCCCCCCACACACACACTCTAGTTTTCAGTTGAGTATGGCATTTGTTTTTTCATAACGTGTCAGCCCTGTTCTTAAATTAAGCAATTTTGTGTCAACAATTTTTGTATTATTCAAATTGCTCATTTCAATTTTGGCTTGTATGTGGAGGGTTCCAGAAACATTAGCCACACGTAGATTACTTGCTGAGTTATTTGGATAACTACTGACACACGGGATGTGACACGCAGAGTGAAATTCACACGCCTCCCCAAACAAAAAAATCAAAGCATTTACCCTGACATTACAGGCTGCAGTGAATGAGTCATGAGCGAAACAGGGATGTAATGCTTTTTACTTGACGAAATTAAATTTCGTCAAGTATGTTGGTCAGTTGAGTTTGTTACTTGGCGAAATCTTCGATTTTCGCCAAGTATGTTGGTCACTCGCGGATGTTTGTCTGTTTGTTACTTGCCGGAATCTAAAGATTTCGGCAAGTATGTTGGTCTGTTGGTTTGTGGGTTTATCCGTTCATTGATGACGTCACCAAAATTTCCTGAAAACTCGAAAAACCCCTATCTCTCATCATTGGCGAATTTTCAAAAATTCGCACAGCAGTCAAATTTGAACCGATTGTTCTGAAATTTGGTACACTGATATATGTTCATATTCTTCATCAAAAAAAAAAAAGTTATACGTTGATCGGTTGAACGCCAATGACGTCATGACGTAAAACGTCATTTTTTTAAAATGGGGCTATATGTCGGAAACTATTCGTCGTACAGAGAAGCTGATTTCACCACTGGAAAGCTCGTTGAATTCTGATTAAAGAGGGTACTATCCGATACTTTGCCGCCCTGATAAATTTTCCGCTATGACGTCATAAACGTAAGGCCTGTCATACAAAATTTTCGACTTTTCAGCAAACATTCAAACATCCACAGTGCAATCAAATTTAGAAGTTTTGAACTGTAATTATGACAACCTATGTGAAGTATTAATATACAGCCATATACCAAGTTTCAACGCACTACGTTCAACGTCAATGACGTCATGACGTAAAACGTTAATTTTAAAAATCGAGCTATATCTCGGAAACTATTCGTTGTACAGAGAAGCGGATTGCACCACTGGAAAGCTCGTTGAATTTTGGTTCAGGAGGGTACTGTCCCATACTTTTCCGCCATGATAGATTTCGGCTATGACGTCATAAACGTTAGGCCTGTCATACAAAATTTTCGACTTTTCATCAAACATTCAAACATCCACAGTGCACTCAAATTTGAAGGTTTTGGACTGTAATTATGAGAACCTATGTGAAATATTATTATACAGCAATATACCAAGTTTCAACGCGCTACGTTCAACGTCAATGACGTCATGACGTAAAACGTTAATTTTAAATATGGAGCTATATCTCGGAAACTATTTGTCGTACAGAGAAGCGGATTGCACCACTGGAAAGCTCGTTGAATTCTGGTTGAAGAGGGTACTATCCGATACTTTGCCGCCCTGATAGATTTTCCGCTATGACGTCATAAACGTAAGGCCTGTCATACAAAATTTTCGACTTTTCAGCAAACATTCAAACATCCACAGTGCATTCTAATTTGACGGTTTTGAACTGTTATTATGAAAACCTATGTGAAATATTAATGTACAGCCATACACCAAGTTTCAATGCACTACGTTCAACGTCAATGACGTCATGACGTAAAACGTCAATTTTGAAAATGGGGCTATATTTTTGAAAGTATTTGTCGCACAGAAAAGCAGATTGCACCACTCGAAAGCTCGTTGAATTCTGGTTTAGGAGGGTACTGTCCGACACTTTTCCGCCATGATAGATTTTCCGCTGTGACGTCATAAACGTAAGGCCTGTCATACAAGTTTTTCGGCTTTTCAGCAAACTTTCAAACAACCACAGTGCACTCAATTTTGAAGGTAATAGACTGTAATTATGAGAACGTATGTGGAACTTTATTACCCAGCCATACACCGAGTTTCAACACGCTACGTGCAACGTTAATGACTTCATGATGTAAAACGTCAATTTTCACAATGGGGCTATATCTCGGAAGCTATTCGTCGTACAGAGAAGCGGATTACACCACTGGAAAGCTCGTTGAATTTTGGTTCAAGAGGGTACTATCCGATACTTTGCCGCCCTGATAAATTTTCCGCTATGACGTCATAAACGTAAGGCCTGTCATACAAAATTTTCGACTTTTCAGCAGACATTCAAACATCCACAATGCACTCAAATTTAGAAGTTTTGAACTGTAATTATGAGAACCTATGTGAAATATTAATATACAGCTATATGACAAGTTTCAATGCGCTACGTTCAACTTCAGTGACGTCATGACGTAAAACGTCAATTTTAAAATAGGGCTATATTTCTGAAAGTATTCGTCGCACAGAAAAGCGGATTGCACCACTGGAAAGCTCGTTGAATTCTGGTTTAGCAGGGTACTGTCCGATACTTTTCCGCCATGATACATTTCCCGCTGTGATGTCATAAACGTAAGGCCTGTCATACAAGTTTTTTGGCTTTTCAGCAAACTTTCAAACAACCACAGTGCACTCAATTTTGAAGGTAATAGACTGTAATTATGAGAACCTATGTGGAACTTTATTACACAGCCATATACCGAGTTTCAACACGCTACGTGCAACGTCAATGACGTCATGACGTAAAACGTCAATTTTCACAATGGAGCTATATATCGACAGGTATTTGTCGTACAGAAAAGCGGATTGCACCATTGGAAAGCTCGTTGGATTCAGGTTTAGAAGGGTACTGTCCGATCCTTTTTCTCCATGATAGATTTTCCGCTATGACGTCATAAACGTAAGGCCTGTGATACAAGTTTTTCGACTTTTCAGCAAACATTCAAATATCCACAGGGCACTCAAATTTGAAGGTATGGAACTGTAATTATGATAACCTATGTTAAATACTAATATACAGCCATATACCAAGTTTCAAGGAGCTACGTTCAAAGTCAATGACGTCATGACGTAAAACGTCAATTTTCAAATGGGGCTATATATCTGAAAGTATTTGTTGCACAGAGAAGCGGGTTGCGCCACTCGAAAGCTCGTTGAATTCTGGTTTAGGAGGATACTTTCCGATACGTTTCCACCCTGATAGATTTTCCGCTATGACGTCATAAACGTAAGGCCTGTCATACATGTTTTTCGGCTTTTCAGCAAACTTTCAAATATCCACATCGCACTCAAACTTAAAGGTATTGAACTGTAATTATGAAAACCTATGTGAAATATTAATATACAACCATATACCAAGATTCAACGCGCTACGTTCAACGTCAATGACGTCATGACGCGAAATGTCAATTTTGAAAACGGGGCTATATATCAGAAAGTATTTGTCGCACAGAGAAGCGGATTGCACCATTGGAAAGCTTGTTGAATTCTGGTTATGGGGGCTACTGTCCAATTCGTTCCCATGATAGATATTCCGCTATGACATAATAAACGTAATGCCTGCCATACCAATTATTCGACTTTTCGGCAAACATTGAAACATCCACAGTGCACTCAAATTTGAATTTATAAGACTGTAATTATGGGAACCTATGTCGAATATTAATACCCAGCCATGTGCCGAATTTAAACACGTTACATTCAACAACAATGACGTCAAGACGTAAAACGTCTATTTTCGAAATAGGATTGTATCTCGGTAAGTATTAATCCTTAATGAAATGGATTACACCGTCGGAAACCTCATTCAATTATGCTTAAAGGAGGCCACGCATGTAGAAAAAGATTTCGACAAGTTTGGCCTTTAGGCCAATGGTATCTCGTGTGTTTGTTACTTGCCGGAATCTACGATTTCGGCAAGCATGTTGGTTCGTTCGTGGATTTGTTTGTGTGTTTGTTACTTGCCGGAATCTAAAGATTTCGGCAAGTATGTTGCTCTGTTCGTGGATGTGTTTGTGTGTTTGTTACTTGCCGGAATCTTCGATTTCGGCAAGTATGTTGGTCTGTTTGTGGGTTTGTGGATTTGTTACTTGACGAAATTAAATTTCGTCAAGTATGTTGGTCAGTTGCGTTTGTCTGTCTGTTTGTTTGTTTGTTTGTTTCTTTGTTAGCGCTCTACAGGTTACAATTTTGATGTCAGAGTCATGAAAGTTTGTCAAAAAATTGGTAGGATAAATTCGACCAAGTGATTAACTTTTGATAGGTCAAGGTCAAAAATTGAGGTCAAGGTCACACAAAACGATAAAAACACATAAATGGCCATAACTCCAGTTCTAATTGTCCTAAGGACTTCAAACCAAGTTCATATTGTAGATAAACTCGAGTTCTATCTTCTGTGACCTTGACCTTGGCATTTGACCTTGACCTTGAGAAGTTCGCCATGAGGTGAATGTCAAGGTCAAGTACGAAGGTCAGCGCACCATATCGAGTAGTATATCGTTGGAAAGGTCTTGACCCCCTGATTGCAGTGATACCCTATTTTCGGCGCTGCGACGTACACTGACGTCACAATGACGTCATAAACGTCAAATTTCCGAAATTTCAAAAGGCCATAACATCATCAATACTTTATGGAATCTTTTCAAACTTGATATGCATTTTGACAGCAATGACCTCTACGAATTAAAGTACAAAGGTCTAAGGTCAAGGTCAAGGTCATCGAAATCCCAGAAAAACACGTTTCCGGTAATAACATCCGTTAGATTTGTCAGAGGTTCATGAATTTTGAACCATATCCTTCAAAAGAGGTATAGTAATCGAGTGTATATGTCAATTTCATGATTGACCTTGAACTTTGTCAGGAAAATAAGGTCATATGAGGAAAACTTCAAGGTCAAATTTTCAAACTAACTGAAACCTATCAAGTAGTATATCAGATGAAAGGTCTTGATTCCCTGGTACATACTTTCTCATCAGTTTTGAGATGTGACGTTTATTGACGTCACAGTGACGTCATAAACGTTAATTTTTCGAAATTTCAAACGGTCATAGTGTCCACAAATCTTGTTTGATTCTAATGAAATGATACAGGTATAATATATGTCTTCATGCACAGGCAATGCACAATTTTCGTGACTCAAGGTCAAAGATCAAGGTCAAGGTCACGCAAAATGTTAAAAACACATAAGTGGCCATAACTCCGGTTCTATTTGTTATAGAGACTTGAAACCAAGTTCATATTGTAGATAAACTCGAGTCCTATCTTCTGTGTCCCTGACCTTGGCATTTGACCTTGACCTTGAGAAGTTCGTCAGGAGGTGAATGTCAAGGTCAAGTACGAAAGTCAGCGCACGATATCGAGTTGTATATCGTTGGAAAGGTTTTGAGCCCCTGATTGCAGTGATACCCTATTTTCGGCGCTGCGACGTACACTGACGTCACAATGACGTCATAAACGTCAAATTTCCGAAATTTCAAAAGGCCATAACAGCGTCAATACTGTATGGAATACCTTGAAACTTGACATGCATATTAATAGCATTGACCTTTACGAATTGAAATACAAACGTCAAAGGTCAAGGTCATCGAAATCCCAGAAAAACACCTTTTCAGTTATAACATCTGTTTGAATCGTTGTAGTCTCATAAAATTTGAACCATATCATTCAGAAGAGGTATAGCAATCAGACTTATATGTCAATTCCATGATTAACCTTGAACTTGATCGGAAAAATGAGGTCACATGAGCAAAACTTCAAGGTCAAATTTTCAAACTAACTAAAAGCTATCAAGTAATATATCAAATGGAAGGCCTTGAACCCATGATAAATAGTTTCCCATTAGTTTTCAAATGTGACGTTTATTGACGTCACAGTGACCTCATGTAGGTAAATTTTTCTAAATTTCGAAAAGCCAGTGTCCGAAATTCTTGTTCGATTCTGATGGAATTGTTCAAGTATAATTTATATCTTCATGCACGGGCAATGCACAATTTTCGTGACCCAAGGTCAAGGGTCAAGGTCAAGGTCAAAGAAAAAGTCAAAATCACAAAAATTGCCATAACTTCGGAACTATTCGTCATAGAAAGTTCAAACTGGGAGCATATCGTAGCATATCAAAAGGTCTTTGTCCGCTGACCTTGAATGTGCACTTTGATCTTGACCTTGAAAAGTTTGCCCAACGTAAAAATTTCATGAAAAAAGTATCTTTCTTCAAATGTCGAGTTGTTCAGTAAATCTTTTCAATGTGTAAATTATGGGTAAATGTTTTAAATGTAAACAAATGTTTAGTCATTTCGTCAAGTGTTGGCCTATGGCCGATTTTTTGTTTGTTTGTTTGTTCGCACTCTAGCGTCCACAGTTTTCACTGGAGTCTTTCCAAAGCTGGTGTGCATATTCTGTAGGATATTGGGTAGATCCTATCAGATTTTAGTGATTCTAGGTCAAAGGTCAAGGTCAAGGTCGTGCAAAACGTCGAAAACACATAAGTGACCACAACTCTGGTTCTAATCGTCGTAGAGACTTCAAATCAAGTGCATATCATAGATAAACTCGAGTTCTATCTTCTGTGACCTTGACCTTGACCTTTGACTTTGACCTTGAGAAGTTCGCCTGAGGTCGAAGTCAAGGTCAAATACGAAGGTCGGTGCATCATATCGAGTAGTATATCGTTGGAAAGGTCTTGAGCCCCTGATTCCAGTGATATCTTATTTTTGGCGCTGTGACGTAAACTGACGTCACAATGACGTCATAAACGTAAAAAATCCGATATTTTAAAGGGTCATAACATCGTCGATAGTGTATGGAATCCCTTGAAATTTGATATGCGCTTTGACAGCATTGACCTCTACGAACTGAAGTACAAAGGTCAAAGGTCAAGGTCAAGGTCATCGAAATCCCAGAAAAACACTTTTCCGGTAATAACATCCGTTTGAATCGTCGTAGGTTCATGAAATTTGAACCATATCATTCAGAAGAGGTATGGCAATCAGAAGTATATGTTAATTTTATGATTGACCTTGAACTTGGTCTGAAAAATAAGGTCACATGAGGAAAACTTCAAGGTCAAATTTCAAAACTACATGAAACCTATCAAGTAGTATATCAAATGGAAGGCCTTTATACCCTGACACACACTATCCCATTAATATTCAGGTATGACGTTTATTGACGTCACAGTGACGTCATCAACGTCAATTTTTTGAAATTTCAAAATGCCATAGTGTCCACAATTCTTGTTCGATTGCGATGAAACTATTCAAGTATAATCTATATTCCCATGCACAGCAATGTATAATTTTCGTGACCCAAGATCAAAGGTCGAGGTCAAGGTCAAGGAAAAGGTCAATATCACACAAATGACCATAACTTCGGAACTAATCGTCGTAGAGAGTTCAGACTAGGAGCATATTGTAGTATGTCAAAAGGCCTTTCTTATGCGACCTTGAATGTGACCATTGACTCTGACGCCTGAGGTCAAAGTTGACCTCAAAAATGACCTTGACCTCGACCTTTCGCGAAAATAACGAGTAGTAGCTCGTTTGGAAGGTTTTCAAAAGTCCTTTCCAAATCTGTTGTTATTTTTGGTATCGGACGTCAATTGACGTCATGATGACGTCAAACGTGATTTCAGACTGACATTCAGGCCTGTTGAGTGTCAGGTGTGCAAACTTATGAAATATACTGCAGATCTAACACCTGCAAACGATGTGGGTTCGGCCTGTGGTGCTCTCTGTCAATTTTTAGCTCAATCAATATATCCATTTTGACGTAATTGACGTTTTTGTGGTGAAAAATCGATAAAATTTCGAAGGAAACTCATTATCTGAAGATCTTGTCCGGTGATAATATAACATATATAAACACGATTTTAACCTGTGTATTGAAAAAATCCACTTACAGTAAGTTTGCAATATAGAATTGACGACAAATGACGTCTTAATTACGTCAAAATCACATAAATGGCCATAACTTCGAAACTAGGACCATAATGCAGCATATTAAAAAGCCTTCCTTATTTGACTTTGAATATGACATTTGACCTTGTTCTTGAGACTTTGCGATGAGCTCAATGTCGAGGTCAAGTACGAAGTTCAGCCCACCATATCGAGTAGTATACCATTGGAAAGTTCTTGGTCTCCGGAGTCCAGTGATGTCTTATTTTTGGTGCTATGACGTTCAATGAGGTAACAATGATAGTATGAGTAGTTTGTGTAGTAACGTGAAGTGAAATGAAGTAAAGTAAGTAAGTAAACGTAGTAAGTAGGGAAGAAAGTTTCGTCAATTTGTTCAAATCCATATGTCATGTCATTGGCATATGACATATATTTTGGTTCCGGCAAGTGTGTGCCCTATGGGCTCTCGTTTGTTACTTGCCGGAATCTAAAGATTTCGGCAAGTATGTTGATCGGTTGGTGGATGTGTTTGTGGATGTGTTTGATTGTTTGTTTGTCTGTTCGCACTCTAGCGTCCACAATTCTTACCCGATTTTTTCCAAATTTCGTGTGCTTATTCTCTAGAATACCGCGCAGAAAACGTCCTATTTTGGTGAAGCTAGGTCAAAGGTCAAGGTCAAGGTCAAGCAAAAAGTCGAAAACACATAAGTGGCCATAACTTCGGTTCTAATGGTCCTAGAGACTTCAAATCAAGTTCATATTGTAGATAAACTCGAGTTCTATCTTTCGTGACCTTGACCTTGACATTTGACCTTGACCTTGAGAAGTTCGCCTCAGGTCGAATATTTGACCTTGGAGGTCACCCCCTCCAATTTTCGACCTGATGCTTGGAAACGATGTGGGACCGTTCCCTCATGCTCAATGTCAATTTTTAGCTCGATCGGCCAATTCGTTATGACGTAATTGACGTTTCTATGGCAACGAAATTGGTCCCATTATAAGCGAAATTGCATGTTTCAACCTGTCAATGCTGATAAAAGCGTCAATAATGTGCGCAAAAATCTAATAATACACCAGTTTATAGTCAAGGATAAGTTCTTTCGTTCCGGAAAATTTCAAGGTCAAAGGTCGAAAGTCAAGGTCAATATTGACCTGCAAGTGAAAACCATGTGGGTCACTATATCTCAGGAAGTAAGCAAGATAGAGACACGAAAGTAAATCCACAGTATTGCACTCATTTAGCCTAACAACTTTTGCATTTACATCTAAGGCGTATGACCGATAGCCTTTGCAAGCGCCTGAGGTCGAAGTTGACCTCAAAAATGACATTGACCTTGACCTTTTGCAAAAATATCGAGTAGTAGCTCGTTTGAAAGGTCTTGGAGAGTACTTTCCAAATATGTTGTCATTTTCGGAATCGGACGTCAATTGACGTCATAATGACGTCAAACGTGATTTCAGACTGATATTTAGGCCTTTTGAGTGTCAGATGTGCCAAGTTATAACACTTACTGCATATTTAGCATATGCAAACGATGTGGAGTCGTCCTGTGATGGTCTCTGTCAATTTTTAGCACAATTGATATATCCGTTTTGACGTAATTGATGTTTTTGTGGCAACAAATCGGTAAAATTTCAAAGGAAACTCATCATTTGAAGATATTATGATCTTGTCTGGTTATATTATAACATAAATAAACACGATTATATCATGCGTATTTAAAAACTCCATTCACAGTAAGTTAGCAGTATAGAATTGACGACAAATGACGTCATAATTGCGTACTTAGTCCGGCAAGTGTGTGGCCTATGTTTGTTACTTGCCGGAATCTAAAGATTTCGGCAAGTATGTTGGTCGGTTTGTGGATGTGTTTGTTACTTGCCGGAATCTAAAGATTTCGGCAAGTATGTTGGTCGGTTGGTTTGTTACTTGCCGGAATCTAAGATTTCGGCAAGTATGTTGGTCTGTTTGTGGATTTGTGGATGTGTTTGTTTGTTACTTGCCGGAATCTAAAGATTTCGGCAAGTATGTTGGTTCGTTCGTGGATTTGTGGATGTGTTTGTTACTTGCCGGAATCTACGATTTCGGCAAGTATGTTGGTCTGTTCGTGGTTTTGTTTGTGTGTTTGTTTGTTTGTTTGTTTGTCTGTTCGCACTCTAGCGTCCAGAGTTTTTGTTCTAAAGCTTCGAAACTTTGTGTGCACATTGGCTGACGTTATGGGAAGAAAACGTCCTGTTTTGGTGTGTCTAGGTCAAAGGTCAAGGTCAAGGTCACGCAAAAGGTCAAAATCGAAAAATCGCAATTACTGACGTTCTACATAGAATTATTTTTTCTAATTATTTTTGTATTTTTATTTGGTCAATTACACATCATATGGTGTATGTCCGATGGTCCTACGACCAAAACTCGCGATTTGCGCCCCAGGTCGAAAAATTGGGGGTCACGAATTTGATTCTTTCTCCTGTCTCTCATCATCGGCGAATTTTCAAAATTTCACACAGCAGTCATATTTGAATCGATACCTCTGAAACTTAGCACACCGATATATGTTGATATCGTGCATCATACTGCAAAGTTTTACTTGGATCGGTTGAACGTCAATGACGTCACGACGTGAAACGTCAATTTTTAAAATGGGGCTATATATCGGAAAGTATTTGTCGTACAGAGCAGCGAATTGCACCATTGAAAAGCTCGTTGAATTCTGGTTTAGGAGGGTACTGTCCGATATTTTTCCGCCATGATAGATTTTCCGCTATGACGTCACAAACGTAAGGCCGGTCATACCAATTTTTCGACTTTTCAACAAACTTTCAAGCATCCACAGTGTTCTCAAATTTGGAGTTATTTGAATGTAGTCATGAGGACATGTTTGGAATATTAATACCCAGTCATATATTGAGTTTCAAGACGTTACGTGCAACGACGATGACGTCATGACGTCAAACGTCAATTTTCAAAATGGGGCTCTATATCGAAGTTATTTGTCGTACAAAGAAGCAGATTGCACCATTGGAAAGCTCGTTGAATTCCGGTTTAGGAGAGTACTGTTTGATACTTTTCCGCCATGATAGATTTCCCGCTATGACGTCACAAACGTAAGGCCTGTCATTCGAATTTTCGACTTTTCAGCAAACTTTCAAGCATCCAGTGTTATCAAATTTCAACTCATTTGACTTTAGTAATGAGGAAATATTTGGAATATTAATACCCAGTCATATATTGAGTTTCAAGTCTTTACGTGCAACGACGATGACGTCACGACGTCAAACGTCACTTTTGAAATAAGGTTGTATCTCGGTAAGTATTTATCCTAGAGTGGAACGGAATGCACCGCCTGAAAGCTCATTCAATTCTGCTTAAATGAGGCCACGTGTGGTTCTTTTCCATCAAGATAGATTTTTCGGTATGACGTCATAAACGTAAGGCCAGTCATACATTTCGGCATACTTTCTAGTATCCACATTGCATTGAAGCTATTCGGCTATAACTTTGACAACATATGTGGAATATCAATACTCAGGCATTTACCGAGTTTCGACATGCTACGTAGAACGTCAATGACGTCATAACGCCAAACATCAATTTTTCGAAATACGGCTGTATCTCGGTAAGTATTTATCCTAGAGAAGAATGCATTACACCACTGGAAAGCTCATTCAATTCTGCTCAAGGGATGTCATACAGTGATATCCAGTGATATTTTATTTTTGGCGCTGCGACGTACACTGACGTCGCAATGACGTCATAGACGTCAAATTTCCGAAATTTCAAAAGGCCATAACATCTTCAATACTGTATGGAATCTCTTGAAACTTGATATGCATATTGACAGCAATGACCTCTACGAATTTAAGTACAAACGTCAAAGGTCAAGGTCAAGGTCATCGAAATCCCAGAAAAGCACGTTTCCGGTAATAACATCCGTTTAAATTGTCGTAAGTTCATGAAATTTAAACCATATCATTCAGAAGAGGTATAGCAATCGGACTTATATGTCAATTTCATGATTGACCTTGAACTTGGTCAGGAAAATAAGGTCATATGAGGAGAACTTCAAGGTCAAATTTTCAAACTGACTAAAACCTATCAAGTAGTATATCAAATGAAAGGTCTTGATTCCCTGGTACATACTTTCTCATCAGTTTTGAGGTGTGACGTTTATTGACGTCACAGTGACGTCATAAACGTTAATTTTTCACAATTTCAAACAGTCATAGTGTCCACAAACCTTGTTCAATTCTGATGAAATTATACAAGTATAATATCTGTCTTCATGCACAGGCAATGCACAATTTTTGTGACTCAAGGTCGAAGGTCAAGGTCAAGGTCACGCAAAATGTTAAAAATACATAAGTGGCCATAACTTCTGGTCTAATTGTCCTAGAGACTTCAAATCAAGTGCATATCGTAGATAAACTCGAGTTCTATTTTTTGTGACCTTGACCTTGACTTTTGACCTTGACTTTGAGAAGTTTGTATGCGGTCGAAGTCAAGGTCAAATACGAAGTTCAGTGCACCATATCGAGTAGTATATCATTTGAAAGGTCTTGAGCCCATGATTCCAATGGTACCTTATTTTCGGCGCTGCGACGTAAACTGACGTTACAATGACGTCATAAACGTCAAATTTCCGAAATTTCAAAAGGCCATAACATCGTCAATACTGTATAGAATCTCCTGAAACTTGATATGCATATTGACAGCAATGACCTCTACGAAATTGAGTACAAAGGTCAAAGGTCAAGGTCAAGGTCAAGGTCAAGAAAAAGGGCAAAATAACATAAATGACAATAACTTCGGAACTAATCGTCACAGAGAGTTCAAACTAGGACCATATTGTAGCATATCAAAAGGCGGTTCTTAGGTGACCTTGAATGTGACATTTGACCTTCAGAATTCCGGCAAGTGCGTCGACTATGTCGTCTCGTTTGTTTGTTTGTTTGTTTGTTTACAGCCTAGCGTCCACATTTCTCACCCGATTTCCTCCAAATTTATTGCACATATTCTCTAGGATACCGCGCAGAAAACGTCCTATTTTGGTGTATCTAGGTCAAAGGTCAAGGTCAAGGTCAAGCAAAACGTCGAAAACACATAAGTGGCCATAACTTCGGTTCTAATGGTCCTAGAGACTTCAAATTAAGTTCATATTGTAGATAAACTCGAGTTCTATCTTTCGTGACCTTGACCTTGACATTTGACCTTGACCTTGAGAAGTTCGCCTGAGGTCGAATATTTGACCTTGGAGGTCACCTCCTCCGATTTTCGATCTGATGCTTGGAAACGATGTGGGACCGGTCCCTTATGGTCAATGTCAGTTTTTAGCCCGATCGGCCAATTCGTTATGACAATTGACGTTTCTATGGCAACAAAATCGGTCCCATTATAAGCGAAATTGCATGTTTCAAGCTGTCCATGCTGATAAAAGCGTCAATAATGTGTGTAAAAATCGAACGTTACACCTGTTCATAGCCGAGGATGAGTTCTTCTGTTTCACGAAATTTCAAGGTCAAAGGTCGGAAGTCAAGGTCAATATTGACCCGCAAGTGAAAACCATGTAGGTCACTATATCTTAGGATCTAAACAAGATAGAGACACGAAAGTAAATCCACAGTATTACACTCCCATAGACTCACAACTATTGTATTTACACCTAAGGCGTATGACCGATAGCCTTTGCAAGCGCCTGAGGTCGAAGTTGACCTCAAAAATGACCTTGACCTTGACCTTTTGCAAAAAATCGAGTAGTAGCTCGTTTGAAAGGTCTTCGAGAGTACTTTCCACATCTGTTGGCATTTTTGGAATCGGACGTCAATTGACGTCATAATGACGTCAAACGTGATTTCAGACTGATATTTAGGCCTTTGGAGTGTCAGATGTGCAAAGTTATAACATTGACTGCAGATCTAGCATATGCAAACGATGTGGAGTCGTCCTGTGATAATCTCTATCAATTTTTAGCACAATCGATACATACGTTTTGACGTAATTGACGTTTTTGTGGCAACAAATCGGTAAAATTTCAAAGGTAACTCATCATTTGAAGACATTACGATCTTGTCCGGTAATAATATAAAATGTTTAAACATGATTTTTTCATGCATATTTAAAAACTCCATTCACAGTTACTATCCAGTTTTTCTTGACAACAAATGACGTCATAATGGCGTAATTATTCCGGCAAGTGTGTGGCCTATGGCCTCTCGTTTGTTTGTTTGTTTGTTCGCACTCTAGCGTCCACAGTTCTTGCCCGATTTTCTCCAAATTTCGTGTGATTATTCTCTAGAATACCGCGCAGGCACCGCACTATTTTGGTGAAGCTAGGTCAAAGGTCAAGGTCAAGGTCAAGCAAAACGTTGAAAACACATAAGTGGCCATAACTTCGGTTCTAATGGTCCTAGAGACTTCAAATTAAGTTCATATTGTAGATAAACTCGAGATCTATCTTCTGTGACCTTGACCTTGACCCTTGACCTTGACCTTGAGAAGTTCGCCCGAGGTCGAACATTTCACCTTGGAGGTCACCTCCTCCGATTTTCGATCTGATGCTTGGAAACGATGTGGGACCGGTCCCTCATGCTAAATGTCAATTTTTAGCCCGATCGGCCAATTCGTTATGACGTAATTGACGTTTCTATGGCAACGAAATCGGCCCCATTATAAGCAAAATTGCATGTTTCAAGCTGTCGATGCTGATAAAAGCGTCAATAATGTGCGTAAAAATCTGATAATACACCATTTTATAGTCAAGGATAAGTTCTTTTGTGCCAGAGAATTTCAAGGTCAAAGGTCGAAAGTCAAGGTCAATATTGACCTGCAAATAAAAACCATGTGGGTCACTATATCTCAGGAAGTGTGCAAGATAGAGACACGAAAGTAAATCCACAGCATTGCACTCACTTAGCCTAACAACTTTTGCATTTACATCTAAGGCGTATGACCGATAGCCTTTGCAAGCGCCTCAGGTCGAAGTTGACCTCAAAAATGACATTGACCTTGACCTTTTGCAAAAATATCGAGTAGTAGCTCGTTTGAAAGGTCTTGGAGAGTACTTTCCAAATATGTTATCATTTTCGGAATCGGACGTCAATTGACGTCAAAATGACGTCAAACGTGATTTCAGACTTACATTTTGGCCTTTTGAGTGTCAGATGTGCAAAGTTATAACATTTACTGCATATTTAGCCCATGCAAACGATATGGAGTCGTCCTGTGATGGTCTCTGTCAATTTTTAGCACAATTGATATATCCGTTTTGACGTAATTGACGTTTTTGTGGCAACAAATCGGTAATATTTCAAAGGAAACTCATCATTTGAAGATATTATGATCTTGTCTGGTTATAATATAACATGTATAAACACGATTATATCATGCATATTTAAAAACTCCATTCACAGTAAGTTAGCAGTATAGAATTGACGACAAATGACGTCATAATTGCGTACTTAGTCCGGCAAGTGTGTGGCCTATGGTTTGTTTGTTACTTGGCGAAATCTTCGATTTTGCCAAGTATGTTGGTTGGTTTGGATGTATGTAATTTTGTAAGTTTGTTTGTTACTTGCCGGAATCTAAAGATTTCGGCAAGTATGTTGGTTCGTTTGTGGGTGTGTTTGTTTGTTTGTTTGTTCGCACTCTAGCGTCCACAGTTCTTGATTAAAAGCTTCCAAAATTCGTCTGCAGAATCTGTAGAATACCGGCCAGAAAACGTCCTATTTTGGTGTGTCTAGGTCAAAGGTCAAGGTCAAGGTCAAGCAAAACGTCGAAAACACATAAGTGGCCATAACTCCAGTTCTAATTATGCTAGAGACTTCAAACCAAGTTCATATTGTAGACAAACTCGAGTTCTATCTCCCATGACCTTGACCTTGACCTTTGACCTTGACCTTGAGAAGTTCGCCTGAGGTCGAATATTTGACCTTGGAGGTCACCTCCTCCGATTTTCGATCTGATGCTTGGAAACGATGTGGGACCGGTCCCTCATGCTCAATGTCAATTTTTAGCCCGATCGGCCAATTCGTTATGACGTAATTGACGTTTCTATGGCAACGAAATCGGCCCATTATAAGCGAAATTGCATGTTTCAAGCTGTCGATGCTGATAAAAGCGTCAATAATGTGCGTAAAAATCTGATGATACACCATTTTATAGTCAAGGATAAGTTCTTTTGTTCCAGAAAATTTCAAGGTCAAAGGTCGAAAGTCAAGGTCAATATTGACCTGCAAGTGAAAACCATGTGGGTCACTATATCTCAGGAAGTAAGCATGATAGAGACACGAAAGTAAATTCACAGTATTGCACTCACTTAGCCTAACAACTTTTGCATTTACACCTAAGGCGTGTGACCGATAGCCTCTGAAAGCGCCTCAGGTCGAAGTTGACCTCAAAAATGACCTTGACCTTGACCTTTTGCAAAAATATCGAGTAGTAGCTCGTTTGAAAGGTTTTCGAAAGTACTTTCCAAATATGTTGTCATTTTTGGAATCGGACGTCAATTGACGTCATAATGACGTCAAACGTGATTTCAGACTGACATTTTGGCCTTTTGAGTGTCAGATGTGCAAAGTTATAACATTTACTGCATATTTAGCATATGCAAACGATGTGGAGTCGTCCTGTGATGGTCTCTGTCATTTTTTCAGCACAATTGATATATCCGTTTTGACGTAATTGACGTTTTTGTGGCAACAAATCGGTAAAATTTCAAAGGAAACTCATCATTTGAAGATTTTATGATCTTGTCTGGTTATAATATAACATATATAAACACGATTATATCATGCATATTTAAAAACTCCATTCACAGTAAGTTAGCAGTATAGAATTGACGACAAATGACGTCATAATTGCGTACTTAGTCCGGCAAGTGTGTGGCCTATGGCCTCTCGTTTGTTTGTTTGTGTGTCCGTTCGCCCTCTAGGGGGCGCAATTTTCGTCTGATTTCTGTGAAATTTTCACCAGGCATGCACATCCAAATCGTTAGATTTCCTATTGTTCTTCAAGGTCGTAGGTCAAAGGTCAAGGTCACAGGAACGTTTTGAAAATCGCCTGCCATTTAAGCCAATGATAAACTTAATAGGTCCATATCTCAAAAACTATTGCAGATAGAGCAAAAATAACATTATTTTCGGATCAGTCACATAGGTATAATATATAAAAATCATAGATTATGCAAATTAGCATGTATTTCACTATGATGACGTCATCTCACACCAAACCAGAAGTAGAATTATTTTCCAAGCAAATGGACTCAGGATGCCCAAGGATCAGTTTTTAGGCCATTTTGGTGTGTTTGAAGACCAAAAATTGATACTTTCCCCTATTATCACCCACTTTTCAATGAAAACCTCCATATCTCAGTGAATATTGATCGTAGAGCAAAAAGGACGTTATTTTCGGACCCATAGGGCTAATTGGCAATTTATTAGGTGTGGTTTGGTATCAGATTACACCTGTGGTGTCAAATTAGACCAAACCGGAAGTAGAATTATTTTTCAAGCAAATGGGCCCAGGATGCCCAAGGATCAGTTATAAGGCCGTTTTGGTGTGTTTCAAGGCCAAAAATTGATACTTTCCCCTATTATCACCCACTTTCCATAAAAACCTCCATATCTCAATAAATATTGATCATAGAGCAAAAAGGACGCTATTTTCGGACCCATAGAGCTAATTGGCAATATAATAAGTGTGGTTTGGTATCAGATTACACCTGTGGTGTCAAATTACACCAAACCGGAAGTAGAATTGTTTTTCAAGCAAATGGGCTCAGGATGCCCAAGGATAAGTTATTAAGCCAATTTGGTGTCTTTCAATGCCCAAAAGTGATACTTTCCCCTATTATCACTCACTTCCCATAAAAACCTCCATATCTTATTAAATATTGATCGTAGAGCAAAAAGGACGTTATTTTGGGACCCAAAGGGCCAATTGGCATTAAACTAAGTGTGGTTTGTTATCAGATTACACCTATGGTGTCTAATTACACCAAACCGGAAGTAGAATTATTTTTCAAGCAAATGGGCTCAGGATGCCCAAGGATCAGTTATTTTTACAATTTGGTCTCTTTCAATGCCCAAAAGTGATACTTTCCCCTATTATCACTCACTTCCCATAAAAACCTCCATATCTCATTAAATATTGATCGTAGAGCACAAAGGACGTTATTTTGGGACCCAAAGGGCGAATTGGCATTAAATTAAGTGTGGTTTGTTATCAGATTACACCTGTGGTGTCAAATTACACCAAACCGGAAGTAGAATTATTTTTCAAGCAAATGGGCTCCGGATGCCCAAGGATCAGTTATTTTTCCATTTTGGTGTCTTTCAAGGCCTAAAAATGATACTTTCCCTTATTATCACCCATTTTCCATAAAAACCTCCACATCTCGTTAAATATTGATCATAGAGCAAAAAGAACGTTATTTTCTCACCCGGAGGGCTAATTTGCAATATAATAGGTGATGTTTGGTATCAGAATGCAGCTGTTGTGTCAAATTACACCAAACCGGAACGTGTCAGATTTTTTCAAAGTGTCAATACTATGGTAACTGTCATGATTAAACTACATCTATCAGACACCAATAACGCATTTAGTAAATGCAATTGTCCCACCAATATAGTTTTTGTTTATAACACAAACTGCTCCTCAATGACATTTCAAAATTAAAAATTCAATTAGTTTTTCACAGTTGGATTTCGCCAAGTGTCACTGCGGAGCAGTGATAAAAAAACAACCACTGTATATTGCAATTAATGTCTGAAGTATCGCTCAAGAAGTCATCAAATCTGAAGTGTGTCCAGCTCAAGTATTTGAGCAACATCATCTCAGACAATTGTAAACATCACTGATGTAATCTCATTGTAATGCTGTTATCTAGTTTTATATATCATCAAATCTCATCAAATCTGTCAAAATGCTAAAATCTAAAACGCAAAAAAGACGCTGCATTTCGCCAAGGCTGCTTGCAGCGTTTTCTCGTTTGTTTGTTCGCACTCTAGCGTCCACAGTTCTTGCCCGATTTTCTCCAAATTTCGTGTGATTATTCTCTAGAATACCGCGCAGGCACCGCACTATTTTGGTGAAGCTAGGTCAAAGGTCAAGGTCAAGGTCAAGCAAAACGTTGAAAACACATAAGTGGCCATAACTTCGGTTCTAATGGTCCTAGAGACTTCAAATTAAGTTCATATTGTAGATAAACTCGAGATCTATCTTCTGTGACCTTGACCTTGACCCTTGACCTTGACCTTGAGAAGTTCGCCCGAGGTCGAACATTTCACCTTGGAGGTCACCTCCTCCGATTTTCGATCTGATGCTTGGAAACGATGTGGGACCGGTCCCTCATGCTCAATGTCAATTTTTAGCCCGATCGGCCAATTCGTTATGACGTAATTGACGTTTCTATGGCAACGAAATCGGCCCCATTATAAGCAAAATTGCATGTTTCAAGCTGTCGATGCTGATAAAAGCGTCAATAATGTGCGTAAAAATCTGATAATACACCATTTTATAGTCAAGGATAAGTTCTTTTGTGCCAGAAAATTTCAAGGTCAAAGGTCGAAAGTCAAGGTCAATATTGACCTGCAAATAAAAACCATGTGGGTCACTATATCTCAGGAAGTATGCAAGATAGAGACACGAAAGTAAATCCACAGTATTGCACTCACTTAGCCTATCAACTTTTGTATTACACCTAAGGCGTATGGCCGATAGCCTTTGCAAGCGCCTGAGGTCGAAGTTGACCCAAAAAATGACCTTGACCTTGACCTTTCGCGAAAATATCGAGTAGTAACTCGTTTGAAAGGTCTTCGGGAGTAGTTTCGATATATGTTCTTATTTTTGGAATCTGACGTCATATGACGTCATAATGACGTGAAACGTGATTTTATCATACTTCAATTGATTGTTTACATGAGATGCATAAACCATTTATGATTATTGTTGATCCGGTGCTCTGGTAAGTATTGGGGATACCTACTGAAGCTATTTGACAAATATCAGTTCAATAATTGCAGTGGTAATGGCCTAATTGACCTTTTTATGACGGAAAATTGGAGAAAATTTCATTTGTTTGTCTTTTCATACTCATAGCGTCCACATTTGTTGCTTGATTCTTTTCAAAGTTGATGTAGATATTCTGTAGGATAATGGCTCTTGACAGAATGATTTTGAGAAAAATAGCTTTATTGATGACGTCACAAAAGATCCGAATCCTATCAGTCTTTCATGACCACAAACTGCTTATGCTAGGAAAGAAATATAATACTTTTTTCAATGTTTTCCATCAACTATACAAAATCTAGAAAAATGCCATTACTCATATTTAAAATAACCAGATGCATCAACTTTGCAAAAAATTCAAAGTCTTTGGTAAAAGTTCAAGGTCATTGCCAGCTATTCCGGCAAGTTAGTCGACTATGTCGGTTCATTACTTGCCGGAATCTAAAGATTTCGGCAAGTATGTTGGTCGGTTGGTTTGATTGATTGATTGATTGATTGATTGATTGATTGATTGATTGATTGATTGTTTGTTTATCTGTTAGTGCTCTACAGGTCGCAATTGTACAGTGATTGTTACGTTACTTGGGGTATGTAATCTGTAGGATAATAGGCAGGCACCGCACACTTTTGGTGAGTCTAGGTCAAAGGTCAAGGTCAAGGTCAAGCAAAACGTCGAAAACACATAAGTGGCCATAACTCCAGTTCTAATTGTCGTAGAGACTTCAAATCAAGTTCATATTGTAGATATACTCGAGTTCTATCTTTTGTGACCTTGACCTTGACATTTGACCTTGACCTTGAGAAGTTCGCCTGAGGTCGAATATTTGACCTTGGAGGTCACCTCCTCCGATTTTCGATCTGATGCTTGGAAACGATGTCGGACCGGTCCCTTATGGTCAATGTCAATTTTTAGCGCGATCGGTCAATCCGTTATGACGTAATTGACGTTTCTATGGCAACGAAATCGGTCCCATTATAAGCGAAATTGCATGTTTCAAGCTGTCCATGCTGATAAAAGCGTCAATAATGTGCGTAAAAATCTAATGATACACCTGTTTATAGCCAAGGACGAGTTCTTTTGTTCCGCGAAATTTCAAGGTCAAAGGTCGGAAGTCAAGGTCAATATTGACCCGCAAGTGAAAACCATGTAGGTCACTATATCTCAGGAAGTAAGCAAGATAGAGACACGAAAGTAAATCCACAGTATTGCACTCACTTAGCCTATCAACTTTTGTATTTACACCTAAGGCGTATGGCCGATAGCCTTTGCAAGCGCCTGAGGTCGAAGTTGACCCAAAAAAATGACCTTGGCCTTGACCTTTCGCGAAAATATCGAGTAGTAACTCGTTTGAAAGGTCTTCGGGAGTAGTTTCGATATATGTTCTTATTTTTGGAATCTGACGTCATATGACGTCATAATGACGTGAAACGTGATTTTATCATACTTCAATTGATTGTTTACATGAGATGCATAAACCATTTATGATTATTGTTGATCCGGTGCTCTGGTAAGTATTGGGGATACCTACTGAAGCTATTTGACAAATATCAGTTCAATAATTGCAGTGGTAATGGCCTAATTGACCTTTTTATGACGGAAAATTGGAGAAAATTTCATTTGTTTGTCTTTTCATACTCATAGCGTCCACATTTGTTGCTTGATTCTTTTCAAATTTGATGTAGATATTCTGTAGGATAATGGCTCTTGACAGAATGATTTTGAGAAAAATAGCTCTATTGATGACGTCACAAAAGATCCGATTCCTATCAGTCTTTCATGACCACAAACTGCTTATGCTAGGAAAGAAATATAATACTTTTTTCAATGTTTTCCATCAACTATACAAAATCTAGAAAAATGCCATTACTCATATTTAAAATAACCAGATGCATCAACTTTGCAAAAAATTCAAAGTCTTTGGTAAAAGTTCAAGGTCATTGCCAGCTATTCCGGCAAGTTAGTCGACTATGTCGGTTCATTTGATTGTTTGTTTGTTCGCCCTCTACAGGTCGCAATTGTACAATGATTATCAAGTAACTTTGGGTACATTATATGTAGGTTATGAGGCAGCCACAGCACACTTTTGGTGAATCTAGGTCAAAGGTCAAGGTCAAGGTCAAGCAAAACGTCGAAAACACATAAGTGGCCATAACTCCAGTTCTAATTGTCGTAGAGACTTCAAATCAAGTGCATATGGTAGATATACTCGAGTTCTATCTTTTGTGACCTTGACCTTGACATTTGACCTTGACCTTGAGAAGTTCGCCTGAGGTCGAATATTTGACCTTGGAGGTCACCTCCTCCGATTTTCGATCTGATGCTTGGAAACGATGTCGGACCGGTCCCTTATGGTCAATGTCAATTTTTAGCGCGATCGGTCAATCCGTTATGACGTAATTGACGTTTCTATGGCAACGAAATCGGTCCCATTATAAGCGAAATTGCATGTTTCAAGCTGTCCATGCTGATAAAAGCGTCAATAATGTGCGTAAAAATCTAATGATACACCTGTTTATAGCCAAGGACGAGTTCTTTTGTTCCGCGAAATTTCAAGGTCAAAGGTCGGAAGTCAAAGTCAATATTGACCCGCAAGTGAAAACCATGTAGGTCACTATATCTCAGGAAGTAAGCAAGATAGAGACACGAAAGTAAATCCACAGTATTGCACTCACTTAGCCTATCAACTTTTGTATTTACACCTAAGGCGTATGGCCGATAGCCTTTGCAAGCGCCTGAGGTCGAAGTTGACCCAAAAAATGACCTTGACCTTGACCTTTCGCGAAAATATCGAGTAGTAACTCGTTTGAAAGGTCTTCGGGAGTAGTTTCGATATATGTTCTTATTTTTGGAATCTGACGTCATATGACGTCATAATGACGTGAAACGTGATTTTATCATACTTCAATTGATTGTTTACATGAGATGCATAAACCATTTATGATTATTGTTGATCCGGTGCTCTGGTAAGTATTGGGGATACCTACTGAAGCTATTTGACAAATATCAGTTCAATAATTGCAGTAGTAATGGCCTAATTGACCTTTTTATGACGGAAAATTGGAGAAAATTTCATTTGTTTGTCTTTTCATACTCATAGCGTCCACATTTGTTGCTTGATTCTTTTCAAATTTGATGTAGATATTCTGTAGGATAATGGCTCTTGACAGAATGATTTTGAGAAAAATTGCTCTATTGATGACGTCACAAAAGATCCGAATCCTATCAGTTATTCATGACCAAAAACTGCTTATGCTAGGAAAGAAATATAATACTTTTTTCAATGTTTTCCATCAACTATACAAAATCTAGAAAAATGCCATTACTCATATTTAAAATAACCAGATGCATCAACTTTGCAAAAAATTCAAAGTCTTTGGTAAAAGTTCAAGGTCATTGCCAGCTATTCCGGCAAGTTAGTCGACTATGTCGGTTCATTACTTGCCGGAATCTAAAGATTTCGGCAAGTATGTTGGTCTGTTCGTGGATGTGTTTGTTTGTGTGTTTGTTTGTTTGTTTGTTTGTTTGTTTGTTTGTTCGCACTCTAGCGTCCACAATTCTTGCCTGATTTTCTCCAAATTTCGTTATTCTCTAGAATACCGCGCAGGCACCGCACTATTTTGGTGAAGCTAGGTCAAAGGTCGAGGTCAAGGTCAAGCAAAACGTCGAAAACACATAAGTGGCCATAACTTCGGTTCTAATGGTCCTAGAGACTTCAAATTAAGTTCATATTGTAGATAAACTCGAGTTCTATCTTCTATGACCTTGACCTTGACCTTTGACTTTGACCTTGAGAAGTTCGCATGAGGTCGAACATTTGACCTTGGAGGTCACCTCCTCCGATTTTCGTTCTGATGCTTGGAAACGATGTGGGACCAGTCCCTCATGCTCACTGTCAATTTTTAGCCCGATCGGCCAATTCGTTATGACGTAATTGACGTTTCTATGGCAACGAAATTGACCCCATTATAAGCAAAATTGCATGTTTCAAGCTGTCGATGCCGATAAAAGCGTCAATAATGTGCGTAAAAATCAGATAATACACCAGTTTATAGCCAAGGATAAGTTCTTTTGTTCCAGAAAATTTCAAGGTCGAAGGTCGAAATTCAAGGTCAATATTGACCTGCGAGTGAAAACCATGTGGGTCACTATATCTCAGGAAGTAAGCAAGATAGAGACACAAAAGTAAATTCACAGTATTGCACTCACTTAGCCTAACAACTTTTGCATTTACCCCTAAGGCGTACGACCGATAGCCTTTGCAAGCGCCTGAGGTCGAAGTTGACCTCAAAAATGACCTTGACCTTGACCTTTTGCAAAAATATCGAGTAGTAGCTCGTTTGGAAGGTCTTGGAGAGTACTTTCCAAATATGTTGCCATTTTCGGAATCGGACGTCAATTGACGTCATAATGACGTCAAACGTGATTTCAGACTGACATTTTGGCCTTTTGAGTGTCAGATGTGCAAAGTTATAACATTTACTGCATATTTAGCCCATGCAAACAATATGGAGTCGTCCTGTGATGGTCTCTGTCAATTTTTAGCACAATTGATATATCCGTTTTAACGTAATTGACGTTTTTGTGGCAACAAATCGGTAATATTTCAAAGGAAACTCATCATTTGAAGATATTATGATCTTGTCTGGTTATAATATAACATGTATAAACACGATTATATCATGCATATTTAAAAACTCCATTCACAGTAAGTTAGCAGTATAGAATTGACGACAAATGACGTCATAATTGCGTACTTAGTCCGGCAAGTGTGTGGCCTATGGCCTCTCGTTTGATTGTTTGTTTGTTCGCCCTCTACAGGTCGCAATTGTACAATGATTATCAAGTAACTTTGGGTACATTATATGTAGGTTATGAGGCAGCCACAGCACACTTTTGGTGAATCTAGGTCAAAGGTCAAGGTCAAGGTCAAGCAAAACGTCGAAAACACATAAGTGGCCATAACTCCAGTTCTAATTGTCGTAGAGACTTCAAATCAAGTGCATATGGTAGATATACTCGAGTTCTATCTTTTGTGACCTTGACCTTGACATTTGACCTTGACCTTGAGAAGTTCGCCTGAGGTCGAATATTTGACCTTGGAGGTCACCTCCTCCGATTTTCGATCTGATGCTTGGAAACGATGTCGGACCGGTCCCTTATGGTCAATGTCAATTTTTAGCGCGATCGGTCAATCCGTTATGACGTAATTGACGTTTCTATGGCAACGAAATCGGTCCCATTATAAGCGAAATTGCATGTTTCAAGCTGTCCATGCTGATAAAAGCGTCAATAATGTGCGTAAAAATCTAATGATACACCTGTTTATAGCCAAGGACGAGTTCTTTTGTTCCGCGAAATTTCAAGGTCAAAGGTCGGAAGTCAAAGTCAATATTGACCCGCAAGTGAAAACCATGTAGGTCACTATATCTCAGGAAGTAAGCAAGATAGAGACACGAAAGTAAATCCACAGTATTGCACTCACTTAGCCTATCAACTTTTGTATTTACACCTAAGGCGTATGGCCGATAGCCTTTGCAAGCGCCTGAGGTCGAAGTTGACCCAAAAAATGACCTTGACCTTGACCTTTCGCGAAAATATCGAGTAGTAACTCGTTTGAAAGGTCTTCGGGAGTAGTTTCGATATATGTTCTTATTTTTGGAATCTGACGTCATATGACGTCATAATGACGTGAAACGTGATTTTATCATACTTCAATTGATTGTTTACATGAGATGCATAAACCATTTATGATTATTGTTGATCCGGTGCTCTGGTAAGTATTGGGGATACCTACTGAAGCTATTTGACAAATATCAGTTCAATAATTGCAGTGGTAATGGCCTAATTGACCTTTTTATGACGGAAAATTGGAGAAAATTTCATTTGTTTGTCTTTTCATACTCATAGCGTCCACATTTGTTGCTTGATTCTTTTCAAATTTGATGTAGATATTCTGTAGGATAATGGCTCTTGACAGAATGATTTTGAGAAAAATTACTCTATTGATGACGTCACAAAAGATCCGAATCCTATCAGTTATTCATGACCAAAAACTGCTTATGCTAGGAAAGAAATATAATACTTTTTTCAATGTTTTCCATCAACTATACAAAATCTAGAAAAATGCCATTACTCATATTTAAAATAACCAGATGCATCAACTTTGCAAAAAATTCAAAGTCTTTGGTAAAAGTTCAAGGTCATTGCCAGCTATTCCGGCAAGTTAGTCGACTATGTCGGTTCATTTGTTTGTTTGTCTGTGTACCCTCTAGCGTCTACATTTCTTGCTTGATTATTCCCAAACTTGGTGTGCATATTCTCTAGGATGATGGCTCGCGACTGCACGTTTTGGGTGATTCTATGTCAAAGGTCAAGGTCAAGGTCACGCAAAACATTAAAAACACATAAATGGCCATAACTCCGGTTCTATTCGTCATAGAGACTTCAAGCCAAGTTCATATTGTAGATAAACTCGAGTTCTACCTTCTGTGACTTGACCTTGACATTTGACCTTGACCTTGAGAAGTTCGCCATGAGGTGAATGTCAAGGTCAAGTACGAAGGTCGACGCACCATATCGAGTAGTATATCGTTGGAAAGGTCTTGAGCTCCTGATTGCAGTGATACCTTATTTTTGATGCTGCGACGTACACTGACGTCACAATGACGTCATAAACGTCAAATTTCCGAAATTTCAAAAGGCCATAACATCGTCAATACTGTGTGGAATCTCTTGAAACTTGATATGCATATTGACAGCAATGACCTTTACGAACTTTAGTCCAAAGGTCAAATGTCAAGGTCAAGGTCATCGAAATCCCAGAAAAACACGTTTCTGGTAATAACATCCGTTTGAATTGTCGTAGGTTCATGAAATTTGAACCATATCATTCAGAAGAGGTATAGCAATCGGACTTATATGTCAATTTCATGATTGACCTTGAACTTGGTCAGGAAAATAAGGTCATATGAGGAAAATTTCAAGGTCAAATTTTAAAACTAACTGAAACCTATCAAGTAGTATATCAAATGAAAGGCCTTGATTCCCTGGTACATACTTTCTCATCAGTTTTGGGATATGACGTTTATTGACGTCACAGTGACGTCATAAACGTTAATTTTTCGAAATTTCAAACAGTCATAGTGTCCACAAATCTTGTTCGATTCTGATGAAATTATACAGGTATAATATATGTCTCCATGCACAGGCAATGCACAACTTTCGTGACTCAAGGTCGAAGGTCAAGGTCAAGGTCACGAAAATTTTAAAAACACATAAGTGGCCATAACTTCTGGTCTAATTGTCCTAGAGACTTCAAATCAAGTGCATATCGTAGATAAACTCGAGTTCTATCTTTTGTAACCTTGACCTTGACTTTTGACCTTGACCTTTAGAAGTTTGTATGAGGTCGAAGTCAAGGTCAAATACGAAGTTCAGTGCACCATATCGAGTAGTATATCATTTGAAAGGTCTTGAGCCCATGATTCTAATGGTACCTTATTTTCGGCGCTGCGACGTAAACTGACGTTACAATGACGTCATAAACGTCAAATTTCCGAAATTTCAAAAGGCCATAACATCGTCAATACTGTGTGGAATCTCTTGAAACTTGATATGCATATTGACAGCAATGACCTTTACGAACTTTAGTCCAAAGGTCAAATGTCAAGGTCAAGGTCATCGAAATCCCAGAAAAACACGTTTCTGGTAATAACATCCGTTTGAATTGTCGTAGGTTCATGAAATTTGAACCATATCATTCAGAAGAGGTATAGCAATCGGACTTATATGTCAATTTCATGATTGACCTTGAACTTGGTCAGGAAAATAAGGTCATATGAGGAAAATTTCAAGGTCAAATTTTAAAACTAACTGAAACCTATCAAGTAGTATATCAAATGAAAGGCCTTGATTCCCTGGTACATACTTTCTCATCAGTTTTGGGATATGACGTTTATTGACGTCACAGTGACGTCATAAACGTTAATTTTTCGAAATTTCAAACAGTCATAGTGTCCACAAATCTTGTTCGATTCTGATGAAATTATACAGGTATAATATATGTCTCCATGCACAGGCAATGCACAACTTTCGTGACTCAAGGTCGAAGGTCAAGGTCAAGGTCACGAAAATTTTAAAAACACATAAGTGGCCATAACTTCTGGTCTAATTGTCCTAGAGACTTCAAATCAAGTGCATATCGTAGATAAACTCGAGTTCTATCTTTTGTAACCTTGACCTTGACTTTTGACCTTGACCTTTAGAAGTTTGTATGAGGTCGAAGTCAAGGTCAAATACGAAGTTCAGTGCACCATATCGAGTAGTATATCATTTGAAAGGTCTTGAGCCCATGATTCTAATGGTACCTTATTTTCGGCGCTGCGACGTAAACTGACGTTACAATGACGTCATAAACGTCAAATTTCCGAAATTTCAAAAGGCCATAACATCGTCAATACTGTATAGAATCTCCTGAAACTTGATATGCATATTGGAAGCAATGACCACTACTAATTTAAGTGCAAAGGTCAAATGTCAAGGTCAAGGTCATCGAAATCCCAGAAAAACACTTTTTCTGTAATAACATCCGTTTGAATTGCTGTAGGTTCATGAAATATGAACCATGTCATTCAGAAGAGGTATAGCAATCGGACCTATATGTCAAATTCATGATTGACCTTGAACTTGGTCAGGAAAATAAGGTCATATGAGGAAAACTTCAAGGTCAAATTTTAAAACTAACTGAAACCTATCAAGTAGTATATCAAATGAAATGTCTTTATTCCCTGGTACATACTTTCTCATCAGTTTTGAGATGTGACGTTTATTATCGTCACAGTGACGTCATAAACGTTAACTTTTCGAAATTTCAAACGGTCATAGTGTCCACAAATCTTGTTCGATTCTGATGAAATTATACAGGTATAATACATGTCGTCATGCACAGGCAATGCACAATTTTCGTGACTCTATGCCAAAGGTCAAGGTCAAGGTCAAGGTCACGCAAAATGTTAAAAACACATAAGTGGCCATAACTCCGATTCTATTCGTTATAGAGACTTCAAACCAAGTTCATATTGTAGACAAACTCGAGTTCTATCTTCTGTGACCTTGACCTTAGCATTTGACCTCGACCTTGAGAAGTTTACCATGAGGTGAATGTCAAGGTCAAGTACGAAGATCAGCGCACCATATCGAGTAGTATATCGTTGGAAAGGTCTTGAGCCCTTGATTCCAGTGATATCTTATTTTTGGCGCTGCATCGTACAATGACGTCACAATGACGTCATAAACGTCAAATTTCCGAAATTTCAAATGGCCATAACATCGTCAATACTGTATGGAATCTCTTGAAACTTCATATGCATATTGTAAGCAATGACCTTCACGAATTGAGGTACAAAAATCAAAGGTCAAGGTCATCGAAATCCCAGAAAAACACCTTTTTGGTAATAACATCTGCTTGAATCGTCGTTGGCTCATGAAATTTAAATCATACCATTCAGAAGGGATATGGCGATCAGACGAATATGTCATTGATATGAATGACCTTGAACTTGGTCGGAAAATTGAGGTCACATGAGCAAAATTTCAAGGTCAAATTTTCAAACTAACTGAAACTTATCAAGTAGTAAATCAAATGGAAGGTCATGATCGCTTGATACATACTATTCCATTAGTTTTGATATGTGACGTTTATTGTCGTCACAGTGACGTCATAAACGTCCATTTCTCGAAGATTCAAAAGGTCATAGTGTCAACAATTGTTGTTCGATTCTGATGAAATTATTCAAGTATATTCTATATCTCAATGCACAGGCGATGCACAATTTTCGTGACCCGAGGCCAAAGGTCGAGGTCAAGGTCAAGGAAAAGGTCAAAATTACATAAATGACCATAACTTTGGTAAAAATCGTCATAGAGAGTATAAACTAGGAACATATTATATATAGCATATCAAAAAGCCTTTCTTAGATGACTTCAATGTCACTTTTGACCTCGATGCCTGAGGTCAAAGTTGACCTCAAAAATTACCTTGACCTTGACCCTTTGCGAATATATCGAGTAGTACCTTTTTCGAAAGGTCTATGGAAGTACTTTCCAAATATGTTTTTATTTTTGAAATCTGACGTCATACAACGTCATAATGACGTGTCTTAATGAACAAATTTGGTTAAATTTCAAAGAAACTCATTTGCTTTTTCTCATTTGCGCGACTGACACTTTAGGTGATTCTAGGTCAAAGGCCAAGGTCATGGGAAAAGTCAAAATCACATAAACGGCTATAACTTCAGAACTAATCATTGAAAACAGTTTGATCTAAAAAATATTCTAGCATATTATAAGCCCTCCCTTGAGGGAGCTTGTTCGTGTCATTTGACCTTGACATTACAGCTCAAGGTCAAAGTTCTCTTTTTTCCATTCCGGCAAGTACTCGCTGTACCAGCGAAGGCTTTCAGCCGTCAAGTCAGCAGCAGCGAGCGATTTCATTTGTTTGTATGTATGTTTGTATGTCTGTGTGCGCTCTAGCGGCCACAGTTTTAACGCTAACTTCTCGAAACTTTTTCTATGGAAAGATATTCGCCCAAGGACGGAACCGCACGTTTTTGAAAAAAAATCGGTCCATTGATGACGTCACCAAAAATCATTGAAAAATCGAAAAATCCCTATCTCTCATCATTGGCGAATTTTAAAAAATTCGCACAGCAGTCAAATTTGAACCGATTGTTCTGAAATTTGGTACACTGATATATGTTCATATTATCCATCAAACAACAAAGTTATACGTAGATCGGTTGAACGTCAATGACGTCATGACGTAAAATGTCAATTTTTTAAATGGGACCATATATCGGAAAGTATTTGTCGTAGAGATAAGCGGATTGCACCATTAAAAAGCTCGTTGAATTCTGGTTCAGGAGGGTACTGTCCGATACTTTTCCGCCCTGATAGATTTTCCGCTATGACGTCATAAACGTAAGGCCTGTCATTCAAAACTTTGGACTTTTCAGCAAACATTCAAACATCCACAGTGCACTCAAATTTGAAGGTTTTGAATTGTAATTATGAGAACCTATGTGGAACATTAATATACAGCCACATACTAAGTTTCAACGCGCTACGTTCAACGTCAATGACGTCATGACGTAAAACGTTAATTTTAAAAATGGAGCTATATTTCGGAAACTATTCGTCGTACAGAGAAGCGGATTGCACCACTGGAAAGCTCGTTGAATTCTGGTTTAGGAGGGTACTGTCCGATACTTTTTCGTCATGATAGATTTTCCGCTATGACGTCATAAACATAAGGCCTGTCATACAAAATTTTCGACTTTTCAGCAAACATTCAAACATCCACAATGCACTCAAATGTGAACGTTTTGAACTGTAATTATGAGAACCTATGTGAAATATTATTATACAGCCCTATACCAAGTTTCAACGCGCTACGTTCAACGTCAATGACGTCATGACGTAAAACGTTAATTTTGAAAATGGGGCTATAGCTCGGAAACTATTCGTCGTACAGAAAAGCGAATTGCACCACTGGAAAGATCGTTGAATTCTGGTTTAAGGGGGTACTATCCAATACTTTGTCGCTCTCATAGATTTTCCGCTATGACGTCATAAACGTAAGGCCTGTCATACAAAATTTTCGACTTTTCAGCAAACATTCAAACACCCACAGTGCACTCAAATTTGAAGGTTTTGAACTGTAATTATGAGAACTTATGTAAAATATTAATATACAGCCATATGCCAAGTTTCAATGCGCTACGTTCAACGTGAATGACGTCATGACGTAAAACGTCAATTTTAAAAATGGGCTATATTTCTGAAAGTATTTGTCGCACAGAGAAGCGAATTGCACCACTGGAAAGCTCGTTGAATTCTGGTTTAGGAGGGTACTGTCCGATACTTTTCCGCCATGATAGATTTTCCGCTATGACGTCATAAACGTAAGGCCTGTCATACAAGTTTTTCGGCTTTTCAGCAAACTTTCAAACAACCACAGTGCCTTCAATTTTGAAGGTAATAGACTGTAATTATGATAATGTATGTGGAACTTCATTACCCAGCCATATACCGAGTTTCAACACGCTACGTGCAACGTCAATGATGTCATGACGTAAAACGTCAATTTTCACAATGGAGCTATATATCGACAGGTATTTGTCGTACAGAAAAGCAGATTGCACCATTGGAAACCTCGTTGAATTCTGGTTTAGGAGGGTACTGTCCGATACTTTTCCGCCATGACAGATTTTCCGCTATGACGTCATAAACGTAAAGCCTGTCATACAAGTTTTTCGACTTTTCAGCAAACTTTCAAATATCCACAGGGCACTCAAATTTAAAGGTATTGAACTGTAATTATGAGAACCTATGTGGAATACTGACATACAGCCATATACCAAGTTTCAACGTGCTACGTTCAACGTCAATGACGTCATGACGTAAAACGTCAATTTAAAAAGGGCTATATATCTGAAAGTATTTGTCGCACAGAGAAGCGGATGTGCACTCAAATATGAAGTTATTAGACTGTAATTATGGGAACCTATGTCGTATATTAACACCCATCCATGTACCGAGTTTGAACACGTTACATTCAACAACAATGACGTCATGACGTCAAACGTCCATTTTCGAAATAGGATTGTATCTGGGTAAGTATTAATCCTTATTGAAATGGATTACACCGTCGGAAACCTCATTCAATTATGCTTAAAGTAGGCCACGCATGTAGAAAAAGATTTCGACAAGTTTGGCCTTTAGGCCAATGGTATCTCGTCTGTTTGTCTGTTTGTTTGTTTGTGTGCACTCTACAGGTCACAATTTTGGTCGTATCGTCATGAAACTTCACCAGAATGTGGACAATAAATTTCGTACCAAGTGGTAAACTTTTAGGAGGTCAAGGTAAAAAATTGAGGTCAAGGTCATAGAAAAGGTCAAAATCGAAAAATCGCGATAACTTCGCTTCTAATTGAGATTATTCTTTCTGGGTATTTTTATATTTTTCTATGGTCAATTCTGCATCATCTGAGGCATGTCCGATGGTCGTACGACCAAAATTCCCGATTTTCGGTCCAGGTCGAAAATTTGGGGGTCAAGAATTTAGATTTTTCTTGTCTCACAATATTCAAATTCATATTATAGAGCCAGGTTCCAATATATGTTGCTGATTTTTACTCAAGAGTTGTGCCTCATCACGCAAAACAAGATCCTGAAGTTTCAGAGCTCAGGGTCAAGGATTAGAGTTAAGGTCATAGTAAAGGTCAAAATCGAAAAATCGTGATAGCTTCTAATCAAGATAATTTTTTCTGTGTATTTTTATATTTTTCTATGGTCAATTCCGCATCACATGATGCATGTCTGATGGTCGTATGACCTAAACTCTGGATTTTCGGTCCAGGTCGAAAATTTGGGGGTCATGAACTTAGGTCTTGCTTGTCTCAATTTTCAAAACCCTATTGTAGAGCCAGGATCCAATATATGTTTCTGATTTTTACTCAGGAGTTGTGCCTTCTCACGCAGAACATGACTGTGAAGTTATAGGGCTCAAGGTCAAGAATTACAGTTAAGGTCATTGTTATTCGCTCATTTTTAGGCTATCGATATTTGTTTTTGGATTTTTGTAATTTTGATATATTTTAGGTTTTTTAGTAGTGGCATCAAAATTTTGTGCCGTTAGCATGGTTAGAGGTAATATATTATGTTGATACATACGCAAACTAGATGTTTCAAGTGGTTCAGTTTCCAATGCTATATGTTGTCAGGGGATGCCATAAATGTGTAAATAATGAGTAAATGTTTTGAATGTAAACAAATGTGTAGATTTTTCGTCAAGTGTTGGCCTATGGCCGATTTTTTACATATCAACATTCTTGTCTGCAATAATTTAGTGGTTTCCTTTTCAAATAGGCAAAATAAAAGTTGAATACGTGTGTACCAGCCAGACAGGTCGCGGTCTTGTAACGGTCTAGTTACGCGCACTACCCACTCTCAAGGTGTGGCAGCTTGTGTGATGTTGGAGACGTTAACTTTGAATTCTCCAGGCAGCCAGAGCATCAAGTTCTTCATTCAGATATTAACAGGTAATGTTGTTCTTTTTGATGACATCTCAAATATAGTAGTTTTACTCTTATGATGACGGGGATGTTGTAAAACACCATTTTCTACTGAACAAAAATATGTCCAGGTCTTAGCATCAACTGGGGGTTCTCATATACGACAGAATTCTCTGCATCGAGGCTTGATGTTTTTTTTAGTTTCATGTGGAACGATCATCGCAAATTCTCGTTACCATGTGGCAAACAAACCAAAACAATTGATCAAAATATAAACGTGAAATTATCCAGTTGATCACATGAAAATATCTGAATGTTAATAATAACCAAACATACAAGAATTGTATTTGGAAGTAAACATTATTGTTCACGTAATAATGCAACGTTCCTTTGTAGATGCTCATTGAACACCAGAATAAAATGCTTCGAAAACTTAGCTTCGAGTTTTTTATCCTTTCCAACTTTCACAGTATTAGTTTTTGTTCAACGAACATGGTTTTACTGCGAAAATTTGAAGAGGCCTTCCAACTTTTTACATTTCGTAACATGTGAAAAAAATGAGACACACAGACACAAAATAGCAGACCTACAAAAATATAAAGGAATGTGGGGCGATAACATAAAGACCGATTTTAATTGACAAAAAGCTCTCTCTCTCCTTCACCAATGCAAATAAATAAACCCCTCTTATAGTGTTGTTTGATATTGTAGCAATGCAGCGGTAAAAAAAAGAATATTATATGGTTTATAATTGAAGTAAGAGTCTAGTTTCCCGCACTACTGACTTTGGATAGGCCCGTGTGGAGAGATTTATTATCTTCCAAAAAGTTTGATGCTTGCACAGATATTTCTCTTTCAAAACACAACAAGTTCTTGTATCCTTTTGATGTATTACTTCAGATGTATCAATGTCGCTTCTCAGCAACGCCTCTCAGCGTGGAGGCAAACAAAATGTCAAGATTCACTGAGTAATAAATACACAATTATTACTGTGTAAATATATATCAGTAGTGACATTTTTTCGATTAGTATGCACATTGGAGGTTTTCATATTAAGTTACAAGGCATAGTTGCAAGTTAGTTATGTTAACACATTCGCAGATAACCCTGAAATTCATAGATCTTCAGAATTATTCGAAGTGTAATTTTAGTTATTGTATTTCTATTTCTTAATTGTTTTTCTTACCACATTGACGAACTTCATCTTTCGGATCAATGCTTGAGCAATGAACACAACATTGTTCAAATCACGGATTGGGAATTCCCTGGGATCACTCATTATTTGGTTAAAACTCTAAATTGAACTGAGCTGTGAATAGCCCCATATGCCGTTTTAATTGTATTCAGAATGTCCATTGGGAGGTGAAATGAGGTATTCCGGAAAGAGTGAGCATTTCCTGCCACTTGTGTGAAGTTTCTGTGTGAATTTACCTGTTGTACACTGTGTGAGTTCCTGTGTGAACTGAAATGCATGTTGTACACACAGTTCTACTGTCCACACTTGTGAGACGTTACAACACATTATATGAACCTCACCATGATCAGGTTGGTAAATATTCTGTATCTTTTTAATAAAATGATGATAATACTCTACTGTAAATCGATATCCAGACTCGACTATAACCTGCTGATCAAGGTCCCATATAAATCAATGTAAACCGGACCCTCTTATCTCTATGAGAGTGGAAAGAAATCAATATATTGTTTATTGTTTCTGAGGGCTTGACATCACATGACAGTACTATAAAATTGAATCCATCATATGTTCACATGTGATTTTGTCCATATTAAAAAATCAACAGATTTTGTCGGTCCTGGCATGTCGAAAACAGCCGCCACTTTAAGAAATGCGAAAATCAAAAAACTAAAAAATACCTCCCTCTGAAAATATTTTTAGGGATTTTTGTGCAAAATTTCAGAAAGATTCAACTGTAAACTTTAAAGATAAAGCAGACGGCTGGACAGACGACAGACGAACGACGGACGCAACGCCATGCCAATAGGTTATCGGACCAACGGTCCAGTAACCTAAAAAAACCTTCTCTCAATACGTTCACCCCATTAAAATTTATCCAATATCCCAAATAGTAGGCAATACGCTCATTCGATCCATGAACAGTATAATCTGGAAAAGTGCTCTGGTAGTGAACTGGTAGTCGGAATTCTCTGGGATTTCTCATCGAAGAGAAAACATCAAAATCATGATTAGCCAATCAACAAGCGCTAAACTAACTTATGACATATCATTGTGGCATATTTTTTTAGGGGGGGGGGGGTGTAGGGGAAGGGTGTTAGATGTCCAGATGAGTATATATTCCTCTTGAAGAATACAGTCTTGGAGGTACAATGGCGAGATTTGCAAGGCAATATCTTGATGGAATAATGCTTGGAGAATGATAAATTCAAATAGGTATAGAGGAATCATCACTATCAACATATCGTGGTATTTTGAGGCCTGGTCGGTTCAGGTCATAATAGCAAAAAAAAATCCCTTGCGTCAAGCTATTCATTGATACTCATCCAGCAATGCCTAAAATGTCTTTTATCAAACATTACAATGGATAAGCCAGAATCTACGGAGCCAATGAAATGGATAAGCTAGAATCTACGGAGCCAATGAAATGTATTCATGGAGTCGTTAAGTTTGTACAGGTGTCAGGAGCTACGAATTTATCACCAGCGTTCCATTTTAGATAAATTGAGGTCGGCCCCATTCTGCAGCGGGCGCCTGTCATATGTTCGTAGACGCCAATAACAACGGGTTACATCATAGCTCCTTGAAGACGGAGATTTGAAACCGGGTGGTTTTGTGGGAGGGGCCTAATTGCATATTGCTGTCCCGGAGATTTGAGAGACTGGAGTGGGATTTAAAATAACCCAGCAGCCAGACTGACAGTGAACAAGGCAGCTCTGTCCAAGTCTGGATCTGCTATCTGCCTGACAGCGTACAACAAAGTGGTACAACGTTGTTGTACGGGGAGTTAAAAGGAATATTTCACACAAACCTGGATATTTTCATATACGTGCTTCTGGTGAATAAATAACTGTTCCAAGAACCGTTTTTCAAACAGCTTGGTAAGCTCACAAATGTAACGTGTTCATAACGAAAAATAAATATCTAAACTTTTCATAGACATTCTCCCAATGAAAATTTATCACAATTGACGTGTACACGTTTAATACCCTTTAATTATTTATTGGATTATTTATTGCGTGAATTATCGGATTTGACACCACATCTTTCTGAATAAAAACTGTTCTCAATCGGATATTTTGCAAATGAATTCTCTCAAAAATTGGCGAATTACATGGAATGTCTTATATAAATTGAAAGAATGTTTATTCGGTGTTGATCAGATAGTTTCTGACAGAATACCGTTTGAACAAACTAGTCACCTACTACTACAGCCAGCACCGATAGCATTCCTAGCATATGGTTCTGTTTATAAACAAGTTTCAACCAGGCTGGCTGATGCCTTGTAGGAATCTGATTGGCTGAGTGTATAAAAACATCATCAGGTACCGGGTTTGAATTCTCTGCAGCTTCAAATTTTCATGATCTATTTTCACCACGAATAGAGAGTGGATGTTCTGAACAAAAACAAATTTGAGATTGTTGACCCAAACTGAGATACCTTGCACAAACGTAACCATGAATTTGACCTATGTAAAGAGTTATTTGCCAAACATTGTTCTGCCTGTTCACTGCATCTCTGAGCCACAGATTCTGGACGGCGCACAGTGCAGCTCTCTCCCTTTTATACCGGAACTCCCCCTTTAATATTTGTGACTCTCTAAACGAATTATTAGTATTTCATTACGTTCCCTGTGAATTCTAAATGTAGGCCTAATATTGAATTTTATGTCAGCCCTGTTTTTGTTTTCTTTTCAACTTGGCAAATTTCAATTTAAGTTCGCCAGCATGATCGAGTACACCCTACCAAAATAGCGAGGTTTTCATGAAGTTCAGCAATGTGCCCAAAAAACGTTTCCAATGTGCCCAAAATTCAGTATAATCGTAAAGTTGATCTTGGTCAAGGTTGTACACATAGATGATAATCCATGTCCATATGAGAAATATCTACAGAGTTTGACTACATCGGAATAGTTATATAAGCCACGAAATACCACTGTGGAAGTCAGTAAGAAGTGGGACTTTTGTAGATTGTCAACGAACGATACCCTGGTTCTCAGATTCCGTGCCCTAGGATTGACGTAGTTGCTCGTCGTGGGAGAGCAAACAAGGAATGCATCTGATTATTAAAAGTAATGATGCCGTCAATAAATGAAACAAAACAAATGTGATGAAATTCCTGCCCTCAAAATGGGAAATTAAGCACTGACCTATACATACTCTTCCAAAGCAGATTTTTTTCCACATGATCAAAATGTATTCCTCCTTGAATTCTCAGGAAACGTTCTCAAAAACAAGTTTCCCCAGAGGTTTACAAAAATGTACTTGTCGTTTAATGAGGGAGGTGACACATTCTAATACAGTTGAAACAGCACATGAGGCTATGAACGGCTCCGATCCAATTCAGAGCAATTAAAAATAACTGCCGTTATGTTATTTTACATAGGGTTTTGCATTTGATTAGTGTGAAAATAACCCCACAAGAATAAGATTTTGATATTTGTAAAAAGATGAGTGACCTCACTCACATGATGGCATGTTTATTGCTCAACCATTGTTCAGAAAGATACCGTTGATGGATAAATAATGAGAAGCATTCCATGTATATATAAAGATACCAATATAAAAGTGTACAGGAACGAATATTGGGGCTATCTACTCGATCCTATGCATGAATATCTTGTATAACATGTACCGTGACATGATATCAAAATCTCGAACGTATGCGCCAACTCGAAACCATGTCACGGAATGCGAAGAGGCGACACATTTCTTGTCGTTGTCCGGTACATGTACATTTTAGAATGTACATTTTAGAAATGCTACATAAAGTTGTTTTGTTGTGAATGAGATTTTTTTGCGTCAGCAGTAAACTATAGGGAACATGTTATTTCATGCCACAGGAACCATGAGAAACTAGACTGTTACACTCATAGTACCCTTATGATAGGCACTTACTTGATATGAAATGTGCCCTGGGCAACTTGTTAGACAAGTAGAGTCTATCCAATGCATCACTAGAAAATGAAATAACACTGTAAGACCGAGATGTTTTACAGGGGTGATGAAGAAAGATTTATTCAATTGATATCAATCCTCATTTCACTGTCCAACAATCTGTAGGTTTGTAACTCTGTATACGCATGATATGGTTTCTTGTGAATACAGAGTTTCGCAAATTTAAATTGTTTTGGTTTGAATCGCATTTTTTTCATGCATTTTCACCACATTTCAACTTTAATTTGTGATGAAACTTTGACAAATACACCATGAGCTGTGACCCTGTGCGTGTCATCTCATGCAGTTAATGAGTAACTAGTAGACACATTTATATTTAGCACAAAATTATATCAGTTCGTGTTTTTACAACATTCACGTCACCATAATATTAAAATTAACACTAACATGAATGTGAATAGAGGAGGACAATTTTCGTTTATTATATCATTGATTAGCATGATGCACTGGCTGCCAACACAATCCAAAGTGCAAATTAAAACAACAAACAGCCACGCGTTGAAAGTGGGCACACGCAGTATACTTATCTAATGTCTAGTTTGTCTCTATGAAATGAAATCCGCTAAATTGTGGAGACAAGAATGTAGATGGTAAAAAGCATTACATTCATATTTCTGTTTCATTCATGGATCGTTCTCCGCCGCCTGTAATTCCGGGGAGTTGATTTTAGTTGGGGGGGGGGGGGGGAGTGTGAATTTGGTTCTGTGCACATTGAACGTCCTATGTCCCAATAGCTTTCCAAGTGATTCAGCAAGTAACTAGTATGTGGCTGCATATGTCATCGTAATTATTCTTCTGGGAGGCTAAAATAACAGGGCAAAAATAGTTTAATGAGCCAATCTTGTTGGACAAAATAAAGGATTTATTTTGAAAATAGTTTCACACGTCGATGAAAATATATTGCAGTATGCGAACATGTATGCTCAACTTGGAATGGTACAAAATGTTTGTATGGGGAGTTAAAAGAAACGTTTCACACAAAACTGGAAGAGTATGGTAAAATATTCTCATATACGTGTTTCTGGTGAAAATATAAGTGTACCAAAAACCGTTTTTCAAACAGCTTTAGTAAGCTCTCAAACATAACGTGTTCATAATCAATGATAAATATCTAAATGTTTCATAGACATTCCCCCAATGAAAATTTATCAACATTGACGTTTGCACGTTTAATAACCTTTATTTATTTATTGGATTATTTATTGCGTTAATTATTTGATTTTGACACCAAATATTTTTGTATGAAACCTGTTCTCAAACGGATATTTCACAATGAATTCTCTCAAAAATTGGCGAATTACATGGGATGTTGTATATAAATTGAGAGAATGCTTATTCTGTGTTGATCAGATAGCTTCTGACAGGATGCCGTTTGAACAAACTAGCACTTGTAGCTCTTGAACCGTTGGTTTAAACACCACGCTATCCATGACAATGTTATGACAGGGTTTTCTTCAAAACGGCTATTGTTATTGCTCATATATAATCAATGCACTAATAAACGGCATGACAAGTGATGACCTGACATATAATTGAAATGACTTTCTGTCCCCGGACTATGAGATTGGATAACGGACCCTGTTTTGTTTGCTCGGAATACTTGATACAGGGTATTGATTCCACGTCTATTCAATACATAGACCACAAACGGTTGTTCGCACAATTCACTCACTATAGACGAAACCCATTCGTCCGCCTTGGTCTTAATAAGAAGAAGCCTCTACTCCATTTTAGCTTCACCATCCCAAACCCCGACCACCAGCCATACAAGGACAACCAGGCCCATAGTAATTAATCCAGATACATTTGTGGTGTTTACTTTTCAGGTTTAATTTGTTACAGCGCATTCAGTATAAGACGATATTCCTGATCTACAAGGCCCTTCACGATTCAGCCCCAGTGTACTTCTCGAACTTATTTCAGGTCAAAGTGACAGCGCGGTCCCTTCGGTCAGGTGCTGGTGTAAATTTTGTGGTACCGACTACCAGAAGACGAATACACAAGGAGCGGCCGTTTTTCGTTTCTGGACCGACACTATGGAACAGCATACCAGCTAACATCACAGAGTGCATTAACATTAACTGTTTTGAATCACACTTAGAAACTACCTTTTTAAACAAACTTTCAATTAATATTCTCTCATACTCAGTTGAAAGTATGATTTAGTGAAAATATTTGAATCTTCTTTTAACTTTTACTATTGGTTCCATCATAACGGTATGATATAATTTGTGATCGGTTCATACTAACTAGATTCCAACGACATTCCAACGACTTTTGTGGCTTGAACGTTTAAATTCATCACCCGTAAGAGACCTCCAGTCGGGTTGCGTCGATCGATAGAGCAGCCATCCACGAGAGACAGTGACACATTTCTAGTATATAATTGTTGGCGTGCCTGGTGAGAGACAGTGATACATTTCTAGTATATAATTGTTGGCGTGCCTGGTGGCAATGGTGTGTGATTTACAAAGCGACACGTCTATCATGTACCCTAACACACTCATTTCCAGTGATGTATCGCCTACCGATATTGTGTCAATTGAAAGGGTATTTAGTGTCTACATGTCAATTGTGATAAGTTTTCATGATGAGAATGTCCATAAAAATTTTGGATATTCGTTCTTCACTATAAACACATTATGTTTGAGAGCTTACCAAGCTGTTTGAAAATGGTGAAATCGGTTCCTGACACACTTCTTTTTTCACCAGAAACATGTACATGTATATGAAAATATTTCACCATACTCTTCTAGGTGTGTGTGAATCGTTCCTTTTAACTCCCAAACAACAACTTTGTACCACTTTAAATTGAGCATACATGTTTGCATACTACATATATTTTTTCACCAGCGTTTAACACTATTTTCAAAGTAAATAATTTATTTTGTCCCACAAGATTGGCTCATTGAACTATTTTTTTGGTTTGTTATTTTAGCCTCTCAGAAGAATAATTACGATGACATATGCAGCCACATACTAGTTACTTGCTGAATCACTTGTGAAGCTATTGGGACCTGGGACGTTCGTTGTGCACAGAACCAAATTTACACACCGTCCAGACTAGAATCGACGCCCCGACATTACAGGTCGCATGGAATGATTCATGAGCGAAACAGAAGTGTGATGCTTTTTACCATCTACATTCTTGTCATCATAGTTTAGTGGATTTCTTTCATATAGACAAACTAGAAGTTGGGTAAGTATAGTGTGTGTGCCAGCCAAACAAGTTGTAGTGGTGTAACGGTCTAGTCACGCGCATCACCCACTCTCAGGGTGTGGCAGCTTGATGTTTTAGATTTTCTCTTTAGATTTTCTCCGCAGATTGTGCATCATGTTAATCAATAATTTATTACCACGTAACTTTTCCATCTCTATTCACATTCATTATACTGATGATTCTCATATTTTGGAAATGTGAATGTTGTAATAACACCCTGCAACATATCTTAAGGCGGTGACTGACCTAGTTCCTTTGTCTAGGGGTCAGGTCATGTTATTGTCACCGACTTGTGCTCAGATTTTTTGGAAGGAAGATAAACACAAGGTAAGAAAAATGCAATTTCTGCAACATAGCGCATATATATAACATGTATAATAACTGAGGTAGATGATACGATGTCCGAGATACTACTACAAATTTATTTACTTCACAAATATTTGTTGGGGCTGAAATTCCCCAGAAATAAGGTTCTTCCATCAATGTTTACCCCAATTTTAAAACGGTGATCACGTTCATGGTCATTTTCAATAAATTCTGCACATTGTATTTAGATAATCTGCACACGGAAGATAAGATAATCATCTCATGTTTCATACATCCTACACACATGCACTAATATCTTGTAATTTCTCAGTTATTCCTAAATTATTCCACATGTTTGTCGTGTCACCGATTTGAGTCAAGCGTCACCGACTTAGGTTTACATTTTGGGTATAACATACCCACTGGTTGAATGAGTTGAACTGTACAATGAGTTTATAGCGATATCATTTTTGTGGTATCGTGGACCGTACGCAGCAATATATTGTGCAGTATACATCCCAACAACATTTCGTAAGACCGCGTTATTGATGTGTTGGTGCACAGCATATTCACCTCCACTCCAATGTAATCTGCGTCTCCGTAGTTCTGTGTCAATGCAGTTCTGTGTCAACTTTCCGTCGTACTGAAGTATGAAAAATGTATGTAGCTACTGTCTGCAGTGTCTTGAACATCTCCAGCATTTCATTGAAGATCTCTAAGAAATATATCGAAATGTATTTTTAGATCCTTTATGTAGCCTTGCTAATAAATTACAAATCGTAAATCGGGCCACCTATACTGGTAAAACACTTTTTATTTGTTCCGGTATGAAAAGTCATCAGCAGCCCGATATTCTATGCAAAGATATTCGAGTCTGTAGCCGATTCTGTAGCCGAGTCGGACCCCGTCGGCGCGTTATTGTCGCATTGCTATCTTCGCAGTTTGTACGTGCACACCTGATTGGACAGATACATCTTTCTTTTCCTGCCATGATTCCTCAATGAACAAACGATGGGACTATGCAAATAATTTAGGCATGTCCACGTAATAATTATGATTGTGTATAGTGTACATGTTAAATTTGCTCATTTTCCAAATATGAAGACAAGAATATGGAAAGAAACTAATATTAACATTTGCATTATGATGTTGCAATCCATACCGTTGATTGAACATCCTCGGTGGCTAATACTTTATGCGTTTTTCGTGGAGAGATACCAGTCATTTTCTGGGCAACTAACATCTTAAGTCGGTGACGCTTGACTCAAATCGGTGACACGACAAGCGTGTGTAGTAATTTGTGAATAAGTGCAAAATTACAATATATTGGAGCGTATGCGCAGGATATATGAAACATGAGATGGTTATCTTAACTTCCGTGTACAGATTATCGAAAAACATTGTGCAGAATTTATTGAAAATGACCATGAACGTAATCACCGTGTCAAAGTTGGGGTAAATATTGATGGAAGAAACCTTATTTCTGGGGAATATCAGCTCATACAAATATTTATGAAATACATAAATTTGTAGTAGTATCTCGGACATCGTATCATCCCCCTCAGTTATAATATATATGCGTTATGTTACAGAAATTACATTTTTCTTACCGTGTATTGATCATCTTCCAAAAAATGTGAGCACAAGTCGGTGACAATAACATGACCTGACCCCTAGACAAAAGAACTAGGTCAGTCACCGCCTCAAGATATGTTGCAGGGTGATAATATGTGCTAACAATATTGTGCATAAATATGTCTAATTGTTACTCATTACCTACATCAGATAACACGCCAAGGGTCCGAGCTTCGAAAGTTAATCACAAATTCATGTTGAAATGATTTGAAAATGCATAGAAAAGCGATTCAAACCAAAACAAATTTGATTTGAGTATTTTTTTTATGGACATCATCCTACTATAAAGATATGTGAACATATAAAGAGGTTTTGAACTTGCAAGATTTGATATCACAAAAAAACCAAGTAATTGGTACACAGAGTTACAAACCTACAGATTGTTGGGCGGTGAAATGAAGATTGATATCAATTGAATAAATCTTTTACATCACCCCTGTAAAAAAAAATAACGACCTTACGGTGTTATTACATTTTCTAACAATACTTTAGTGAGACTCTACTTGTCTAGCAAGTTGCCGAGGGCATATTTAACATCCAGTAAGTGCCTGTCATAAGGGTACAATGAGTGTAACGGTCTAGTTGCCCATGGTTCCTGTGGCGTGAAATAACATGCCCCCTATAGTTTATTGCTTACACACACAAAAATTATCATCCAAAATAAAACAGTTTCGTGTAGTTTCAATCAAATGTTATATGTACATGTACGGGTAAAAACGGTCTGTTTAATTGACGAATGGTACATTACAGTGGCACGACTAAGTGTACCATGGCCACCAACATGGACTTCAATGCATCTTTCAATGTTGACTTCAATGCAACATATTTTGTATTCAGACGGTTACGAGCGGGAGGGGGAGGAGTGAAAGATTTTTACACCCATACACGCACATGCCTGACACAACTGGAAGGAAAGTTGAAATTGTGTTGAGGGCTGCTTCATAAGAGGCCAATATTGACACAAACAAAAATTATATTGAACTATTTTAAATAGCTATCTTTCTAGAAGAAGCTTTTAGCCTCGAGCACGTAATTGTTTTGACATGATGTTTTGGTCCAAAGCTAGCTTTGTTGGAAACCAGCACTTTTCAGTACAAAAAAAGTTTTATGTTTCTTTTCGTATAGGTTTCACCACGACCTAGTTATCCGTGCGTGGCAAATGGAGGTGGGGCTCATGTGCACTCGAATAAAATGTGCAATTAGAGAAAATGTTGTGAATAGTTTCGATATAATTCAAAAGAAAGTCATGGTCTAACTGACATGTCATGCCTACATATATGATGCATGTAGTGGGTATAACGGACTCTCGAACAGGATTACATATCAAACATGAGCTTACTTATGAATATACATATCGTCATAACACAGTTCGGTCGGGAGGGTTCCCCCATCGGGTCGCTGTGTATGCTCATAGCCAAGATACTGACGTGTTGGTCACGTGATCAGAGCATCACGGCTGAGTGACGCGCACGTCTCTGGCATTCCATTCCTGGGCAAATTGTGTTCATTTATGTCATTGTGTGAGCTAGGATTCACAGTCAAAACATATCCGACTTGCTTCAGCCAAATAACGGTGATTCGTACCTGATGTTAACATGTGAAATATACTTATCACAATCTTAAGGACAGACTCGGGTAGTCTGTTGCTGCAGATGGACAATCCTCATGTTGCACCTGACCCAAAATTGTGGATGCTTTTACGATACAAGCAAAAAGTAAACATTTCTCCTACAACTCAAACAACGAAAACAACTGGTTTGGATAGCTTCTGGGCAAAAGGGTAAGAGTTATTTGATCCAACTACATGCGTGTACCATGTTTATACAAAGTTGTATTATGTTAATTCAATGTATTATGTTAATTCCAAACGAAGTGATTGCTCACGTGCCTAAATCATCAAATTATATGTTTTCCAATAGCCATGAAACTGTCTCCCTCTGGTTTTATACAACCTATTGTTATTTTAATCTATACACTAACATGTAATCACGGTCTATACACCTGCATGTATTCATGATTTATACACCTGCATGCAGTCACAATCCATACCACGGGGGTGAAGCGAACCGAAATATTCGGAGGAACATTGGCGCCCCTGAAGTATTGGGAGTGCCGGCGTCAGATATTTGGAGTGAAACGTGACAGTAGGCTGCTAAAATGCCGCAAATAACTCGACTATGATGTTTGAACAGACAAACCAATGCCACCATAGAGTATGGGATATAGTTCAGTATTTATTGACAATATACAGATTCCCTAGCTTTCCTAGTTTATTCACAATCATGTTCACCGATTTTGAACACCGATAAAAATGAACCCACGGAGACCAATAATATGTGGAAGTACTCTGGTTTTGCACATATAAACACTCAAAAGTACACCAACTTCAAAGGATGTCAATAGTAAAGTAGTATTAGAACATTGGCGTTTGATTGTAAGGTGTTTTATCATGTTTCTGATTAACCTTATGTGTATTTTGGTCCGGGTATGATTTATTGGGAGGGGGCAATATTGATATTTAAAAAATATATAAATCATTGCGAATGTACTCATATTGTGGTTTAAAAGTCTATTCAGTGTCTCACTTTAAAAATGCATAATCCTCAGGGCAAGCACTGACGGGGAAAGACGGAGTATTCAGGAAGGTAGGTTTATTTTTCATGAATCTCCGGAAGATTCATGTACCTCCTCTCTATAAATCATACCCCGGCCAAAAAACAAATAGATATGACTCGGATGAAACAAAAACCCAATAAAACACCCTACAATTGCAAGCCGATGTTCTAGTATCATCTTACTTCAGAGTTAGGGTACCTTTGAGTGTTTACTGACGCATAACTAGAGTTTGTTTGTTTGAGAGTAATTCCATGTGTTATTAGGGTTCATTTCTATCGGTGTTCAGAATCGGTGAACATGATTGTGAATAAACTATGGAAGCTAATGAACTAATATATGTATCAACAAATACATAACTATATCCCATGCTCTATGGTGGCATTGCTTTGTTCACACATCGTAGGCGCGTTATTTGAGGCTTTTTAGCAACCTACTATCACGTTTTCCTCCAAAGATCTCACGCCCCCACTCCCAATAATTCAGGGGCGCCACTGTTCCTCTGAATAATTCAGGTACTCTTGACCCCCGTGTATACACCTACATGTAATCACGGTCTATACACCTACATGTAATCACGGTCTATACACCTACGTGTAATCAAGGTATATACACCTACATGTAATCACGTTTTGTACACCTGCATATAATGACGATCTATACACCTACATGTAATGACGATCTATACACCTACATGTAATCACGGTCTATACACCTACATGTAATGACGATCTATACACCTACATGTAATCACGGTCTAGTCACGGTCCATACACCTACATGTAATCACAGTCTATACAGCTACATGCAGTCACGATCTATACACCTACATGTAATCTCGATTTATACTCCTACATGTAATCACGATCTATACACCTACATGTAGTCACAGTCTATACACCTACATGTAATCACAATCTATACACCTGCATGTAATCACGATCTATACACCTACATGTAGTCACGGTCTATACACCTACATGTAATCATGGTCTATACACCTACACGTAATCACGATCTATACACCTACATGTAATCACGATCTATACACCAACATGCAAGCACGATCTATACACCTACATGTAATCACAATCTATACACATACATGTAATCACGGTCTATACACCTACATGTAGTCACGATCTATACACCTACATGTAATCACGATCTATACACCTACATGTAATCACGATCTATACACCAACATGTAATCACGATCTACACACCTACATGTAATCACGATCTATACACCTACATGTAATTATGATCTATACACCTACATGTAATCACGATCTGTACACCTACATGTAATCACGTTCTGTACACCTACATGTAATCACGGTCTATACACCTACATGTAGTAACGATCTATACCTCTACATTTAATCACGATCTATACACCTGCATGTAATCACGGTCTATACACCTACATGTAATCACAGTCTATACACCTACATGTAATCACAGTCTATACACCTACATGTAATCACGATCTGTACACCTACATGTAATCACGGTCTATACACCTACATGTAATCACAGTCTATACACCTACATGTAATCACAGTCTATACACCTACATGTAATCACGGTCTATACACCTACATGTAATCACAGTCTATACACCTACATGTAATCACGGTCTATACACCTACATGTAATCACGATCTGTACACCTACATGTAGTAACGATCTATACACCTACATGTAATCACGGTCTATACACCTACATGTAATCACAGTCTATACACCTACATGTAATCACGATCTATACACCTACATGCAATCATGATCTATACACCTACATGTAATCATGGTCTATACACCTACATGTAATCACGATCTATACACCTACATATAATCACGATCTATACACCAACATGTAATCACGATCTATACACCTACATGTAGTAACGATCTATACACCTACATGTAATCACCATATTTACTCCTACATGTAATCATGATCTATACAACTACATGTAATCACGGTCTATACACCTACACGTAATGACGATCTGTACACCTACATGTAATCACGATCTATACACCTACATGTAATCACGATCTATACACCTACATGTAATCACGATCTATACACCTACATGTAATCACGATCTATACACCTACATGTAGTAACGATCTATACACCTACATGTAGTAACGATCTATACACCTACATGTAATCACGATCTATACACCTACATGTAGTAACGATCTATACACCTACATGTAATCACGATCTATACACCTACATGTAATCACGATCTATACACCTACATGTAATCACGATCTATACACCTACATGTAATCACGATCTATGCACCTACATGTAATCATGATCTATACACTTACATGTAATCACGATCCGTACACCTACATGTAATCACGATCTATACACCTACATGTAATCACTATCTGTACAGCTACATGGAATCACGATCTATACACCTACATGTAGTAATGCTCTATACACCTACATGTAGAAACGATCTGTACACTTACATGTAGTAACGATCTATACACCTACATGTAGTAACGATCTATACACCTACATGTAGTAACGATCTATACACCTACATGTAATCACGATCTATACACCTTCATGTAATCACTATCTATACACCTACATGTAGTAACGGTCTATACACCTACATGTAATCACGGTCTATACACCTACATGTAATCACGGTCTATACACCTACAGGTAATCACGATCCATACACGTACATGTAATCACGATCTATACACCAACATGTAATCACAATCTATACACCTACATGTAATCACGATCTGTACACCAACATGTAATCACGATCTATACACCTACATGCAATCACGATCTATACACCTACATGTAATCACGATCTATACACCTACATGTAATCACGATCTATACAACTACATGTAATCACGATCTATACACCTACATGTAATCACGGTCTATACACCTACATGTAATCACGATCTGTACACCTACATGTAATCACGATCTATACACTTCCATGTAATTACGATCTATACACCTTCATGTAATCACGATCTATACACTTACATGTAAACACGTTCTATACACTTACATGTAATCACGATCTGTACACCTACATGTAATCACGATCTATACACCTACATGTAATCACGATCTGTACACCTACATGTAATCACGATCTATACACCTACATGTAGTCATGATTCATACACCTACATGTAATCACGATCTATACACCTACATGTAATCACGATCTATACACCTACATGTAATCACGATCTATACACCTACATGTAATCACGATCTATGCACCTACATGCAATCATGATTCATACACCTACATGTAATCACGATCTATACACCTACATGTAATCACGATCTATACACCTACATGTAATCACGATCTTTACACCTACATGTAATCACGATCTATACACCTACATGTAATCACAATCTATGCACCTACATGCAATCATGATCTATACACCTACATGTAATCACGATCTATACACCTACATGTAATCACGATCTATACACCTACATGTAATCACGATCTCTACACCTACATGCAATCACGGTCTATACACCTACATGTAATCACGATCTTTACACCTACATGTAATCACGATCTGTACACCTACATGCAATCATGATTCATACACCTACATGTAATCATGATTCATACACCTACATGTAATCACGATCTATACACCTACATGTAATCACGATCTATACACCTACATGTAATCACGATCTATGCACCTACATGCAATCATGATCCATACACCTACATGTAATCACGATCTATACACCTACATGTAATCACGATCTATACACCTACATGTAATCACGATCTCTACACCTACATGTAATCACGGTCTATACACCTACATGTAATCACGATCTTTACACCTACATGTAATCACGATCTGTACACCTACATGCAATCATGATTCATACGCCTACATGTAATCATGATTCATACACCTACATGTAATCACGATCTATACACCTACATGTAATCACGATCTATACACCCACATGTAATCACGATCTATGCACCTACATGCAATCATGATTCATACACCTACATGTAATCATGATTCATACACCTACACGTAAAAACGATCTATACACCTACATGTAATCACGATCTATACACCTACATGTAATCACGATCTATACACCTACATGTAATCACGATCTATACACCTACATGTAATCACGATCTATGCACCTACATGCAATCATGATCTATACACCTACATGTAATCACGATCTATACACCTACATGTAATCACGATATCTACACCTACATGTAATCACGATCTCTACACCTACATGTAATCACGGTCTATACACCTACATGTAATCACGATCTAACACCTACATGTTATCATGATCTATACACCTACATGTAATCACGATCTATACACCTACATGTAATCACGATCTCTACACCTACATGTAATCACGGTCTATACACCTACATGTAATCACGATCTAACACCTACATGTTATCACGATCTATACACCTACATGTAATCACGATCTATACACCTACATGTAATCACGATCTCTACACCTACATGTAATCACGGTCTATACACCTACATGTAATCACGATATATACACCTACATGTAATCACGATCTATACACCTACATGAAATCACGATCTGTACACCTACATGTAATCACGATCTATATACCTACATGTAATCACGATGTATACACCTAAATGTAATCACGATATATACACCTACATGTAATCACGGTCTATACACCTACATGTAATCACGATCTATACACCTACATGTAATCACGATCTATACACCTACATGTAATCACGATCTAACACCTACATGTTATCACGATCTATACACCTACATGTTATCACGATCTATACACCTTCATGTAGTAACGATCTATACACCTACATGTTATCACGATCTATACACCTACATGTAGTAACGATCTATACACCTACATGTAGTAACGATCTATACACCAACATGTAGTAACGATCTATACACCTATATGTAATCACGATCTATACACCTACATGTAATCACGGTCTATACACCTACATGTAATGACGATCTATACACCTACATGTAATCATGATCTATACACCTACATGTAACCATGATCTATACACCTACATGTAATCATGATATATACACCTACATGTAATCCCGATCTACACACCTACATGTAATGACGATCTATACACCTACATGTAATCATGATTCATACACCTACATGTAATCACGATCTATACACCTACATGTAATCATGATTCATACACCTACATGTAATCACGGTCTATACATCTACATGTAATCACGATCTATACACCTACATGTAATCACGATCAATACACCTACATGTAATCACAGTCTATACACCTACATGTAATCACGATCTATACACCAACATGTAATCACGATCTATACACCTACATGTAATCACGGTCTATACACCTATATGTAATCACGATCTATACACCTACATGTAATCACGATCTATACACCAACATGTAATCACGATCTATACACCTACATGTAATCACAGTCTATACACCTACATGAAATCACGATCTATACACCTACATGTAATCACGATCTCTACACCTACATGTAATCACGGTCTATACACCTACATGTAATCACGATATATACACCTACATGTAATCACGATCTATACACCTACATGAAATCACGATCTGTACACCTACATGTAATCACGATCTATATACCTACATGTAATCACGATCTATACACCTAAATGTAATCACGATATATACACCTACATGTAATCACGGTCTATACACCTACATGTAATCACGATCTATACACCTACATGTAATCACGATCTATACACCTACATGTAATCACGATCTAACACCTACATGTTATCACGATCTATACACCTACATGTTATCACGATCTATACACCTTCATGTAGTAACGATCTATACACCTACATGTTATCACGATCTATACACCTACATGTAGTAACGATCTATACACCTACATGTAGTAACGATCTATACACCAACATGTAGTAACGATCTATACACCTATATGTAATCACGATCTATACACCTACATGTAATCACGGTCTATACACCTACATGTAATCACGATCTATACGTCTACAAGTAATCACGGTCTATATAGCTACATGTAATCACGGTCTATACACCTACATGTAATCATGATCTATACACCTACATGTAATCATGATCTATACACCTACATGTAATCCCGATCTACACACCTACATGTAATGACGATCTATACACCTACATGTAATCATGATTCATACACCTACATGTAATCACGATATATACACCTACATGTAATCACGATCTATACACCTACATGTAATCACGATCTGTACACCTACATGTAATCACGGTCTATACACCTAGATGTAATCACGATCTATACACCTACATGTAATCACGATCTATACACCAACATGTAATCACGATCTATACACCTACATGTAATCACAGTCTATACACCTACATGTAATCACGATCTATACTCCTACATGTAATCACGATTAATACACCTACATGTAATCACGATCTATACACCTACATGCAATCACGATCTGTACACCTACATGTAATCACGATCTATACACCTACATGTAATCACAATCTATACACCTACATGTTATCACTGTCTATACACCTACATGTAATCATGATATATACACCTACATGTAATCACGATCTATACACCTACATGTAATCACGATCTATACACCTACATGTAATCACGATTAATACACCTATATGTAATCACGATCTATACACCTACATGTAATCACAATCTGTACACCTACATGTAATCACGATCTATACACCCACATGTAATCACGATCTATACACCTACATGTAATCACGGTCTATACACCTACATGTAATCACGGTCTATACACCTACTTGTAATCACGATCTATACGTCTACAAGTAATCACGGTCTATATAGCTACATGTAATCACGGTCTATACACCTACATGTAATCACGATCTATACAGCTGCATGTAATCACAGTCTATACACCTACATGTAATCACGATCTATACACCTACGTGTAATCACGATTTATACACCTACATGTAATCACGGTCTATACACCTACATGTAGTAACGATCTATACACCTACATGTAATCACGATCTATTCACCTACATGTAATCACGATCTATACACCTACAAGTAATCACGATCTGTACACCTACATGTAATCACGATCCATACACCTACATGTAATCACCGTCTATACACCTACATGTAATCACGATCTATACACCTACATGTAATCACGATCTATACACCTACATGTAATCATGGTCTATACACCTACATGTAATCACGACCTATACACCTACATGTAATCACGACCTATACACCTACATGTAATCACGGTATATACACCTACATGTAATCACGACCTATACACCTACATGTAATCACCGTCTATACACCTACATGTAATCACGATCTATGCACCTGCATGTAATCACGATCAATACACCTACATGCAATCACAGTCTATACACCTACATGTAATCACGATCTATACACCAACATGTAATCACGATCTATACACCTACATGTAATCACAGTCTATACACCTACATGTAATCACGATCTATACACCTACATGTAATCACGATCTATACACCAACATGTAATCACGATCTATACACCTACATGTAATCACAGTCTATACACCTACATGTAATCACGATCTATACTCCTACATGTAATCACGGTCTATACACCTACATGTGATCACGGTCTATACACCTACATGTAATCACGATCTATACACCTACATGTAATCACGATCTATACACCTACATGTAATCACGGTCTATACACCTACATGTAATCATGATATATACACCTACATGTAATCACGATCTATACACCTACATGTAATCACGATCTATACACCTACATGTAATCACGATTAATACACCTACATCTAATCACGATCTATACACCTACATGTAATCACGATTAATACACCTACATGTAATCACGATCTGTACACCTACATGTAATCACGATCTGTACACCTACGTGTAATCACGATCTATACACCTACATGTAATCACGATCTATACACCTACATGTAATCACGGTCTATACACCTACATGTAATCATGATATATACACCTACATGTAATCACGATCTCTTCACCTACATGTAATCACGATCTATACACCTACATGTAATCACGATCTGTACACCTACATGTAATCACGATCCATACACCTACATGTAATCACCGTCTATACACCTACATGTAATCACGATCTATACACCTACATGTAATCACGGTCTATACACCTACATGTAATCACGACCTATACACCTACATGTAATCACGACCTATACACCTACATGTAATCACGATCTATACACCTACATGTAATCACGGTCTATACACCTACATGTAATCACGACCTATACACCTACATGTAATCACGACCTATACACCTACATGTAATCACGATCTATACACCTACATGTAATCACGATCAATACACCTACATGTAATCACAGTCTATACACCTACATGTAATCACGATCTATACACCAACATGTAATCACGATCTATACACCTACATGTAATCACGGTCTATACACCTACATGTAATCACGATCTATACACCTACATGTAATCACGATCTATACACCAACATGTAATCACGATCTATACACCTACATGTAATCACAGTCTATACCCCTACATGAAATCACGATCTATACACCTACATGTAATCACGATCTCTACACCTACATGTAATCACGGTCTATACACCTACGTGTAATCACGATATATACACCTACATGTAATCACGATCTATACACCTACATGAAAGCACGATCTGTACACCTGCATGTAATCACGATCTATATACCTACATGTAATCACGATCTATACACCTAAATGTAATCACGATATATACACCTACATGTAATCACGGTCTATACACCTACATGTAATCACGATCTATACACCTACATGTAATCACGATCTATACACCTACATGTAATCACGATCTAACACCTACATGTTATCACGATCTATACACCTACATGTTATCACGATCTATACACCTTCATGTAGTAACGATCTATACACCTACATGTCATCACGATCTATACACCTACATGTAGTAACGATCTATACACCTACATGTAGTAACGATCTATACACCAACATGTAGTAACGATCTATACACCTATATGTAATCACGATCTATACACCTACATGTAATCACGGTCTATACACCTACATGTAATCACGATCTATATGTCTACAAGTAATCACGGTCTATATAGCTACATGTAATCACGGTCTATACACCTACATGTAATCATGATCTATACACCTACATGTAATCATGATCTATACACCTACATGTAATCATGATCTATACACCTACATGTAATCCCGATCTACACACCTACATGTAATGACGATCTATACACCTACATGTAATCATGATTCATACACCTACATGTAATCACGATATATACACCTACATGTAATCACGATCTATACACCTACATGTAATCACGATCTGTACACCTACATGTAATCACGGTCTATACACCTAGATGTAATCACGATCTATACACCTACATGTAATCACGATCTATACACCAACATGTAATCACGATCTATACACCTACATGTAATCACAGTCTATACACCTACATGTAATCACGATCTATACTCCTACATGTAATCACGATTAATACACCTACATGTAATCACGATCTATACACCTACATGCAATCACGATCTGTACACCTACATGTAATCACGATCTATACACCTACATGTAATCACAATCTATACACCTACATGTTATCACTGTCTATACACCTACATGTAATCATGATATATACACCTACATGTAATCACGATCTATACACCTACATGTAATCACGATCTATACACCTACATGTAATCACGATTAATACACCTATATGTAATCACGATCTATACACCTACATGTAATCATAATCTGTACACCTACATGTAATCACGATCTATACACCCACATGTAATCACGATCTATACACCTACATGTAATCACGGTCTATACACCTACATGTAATCACGGTCTATACACCTACTTGTAATCACGATCTATACGTCTACAAGTAGTCACGGTCTATATAGCTACATGTAATCACGGTCTATACACCTACATGTAATCACGATCTATACAGCTGCATGTAATCACAGTCTATACACCTACATGTAATCACGATCTATACACCTACGTGTAATCACGATTTATACACCTACATGTAATCACGGTCTATACACCTACATGTAGTAACGATCTATACACCTACATGTAATCACGATCTATTCACCTACATGTAATCACGATCAATACACCTACAAGTAATCACGATCTGTACACCTACATGTAATCACGATCCATACACCTACATGTAATCACCGTCTATACATCTACATGTAATCACGATCTATACACCTACATGTAATCACGATTAATACACCTACATGTAATCACGATCTGTACACCTACATGTAATCACGATCTATACACCTACATGTAATCACGATCTATACACCTACATGTAATCACGGTCTATACACCTACATGTAATCACGATCTATACACCTACATGTAATCACGATCTATACACCTACATGTAATCACCATCTATACACCTACATGTAATCACGGTCTATACACCTACATGTAATCATGATATATACACCTACATGTAATCACGATCTCTTCACCTACATGTAATCACGATCTATACACCTACATGTAATCACGATCTGTACACCTACATGTAATCACGATCCATACACCTACATGTAATCACCGTCTATACACCTACATGTAATCACGATCTATACACCTACATGTAATCACGGTCTATACACCTACATGTAATCACGACCTATACACCTACATGTAATCACGACCTATACACCTACATGTAATCACGATCTATACACCTACATGTAATCACGGTCTATACACCTACATGTAATCACGACCTATACACCTACATGTAATCACGACCTATACACCTACATGTAATCACGGTCTATACACCTACATGTAATCACGACCTATACACCTACATGTAATCACGACCTATACACCTACATGTAATCACCGTCTATACACCTACATGTAATCACAGTCTATACACCTACATGTAATCACGATCTATGCACCTACATGTAATCACGGTGTATACACCTACATGTAGTAACGATCTATACACCTACATGTAATCAGGATCTATACACCTACATGTAATCACGGTCTATACACCTACATGTAATCACGATCTATACACCTACATGTAATCATGATCTTTACACCTACATGTAATCACAATCTATACACCTACATGTAATCACGATCTATACATCTACATGTAATCACGATCTATACACCTACATGTAATCACGATCTATCCACCTACATGTAATCACGATCTATACATCTACATGTAATCACGATCTATGCACCTACATGTAATCACCATCTATACACCTACATGTAATCACCATCTATACACCTACATGTAATCATGATCTATACACCTACATGTAATCACGATCTATACACCTACATGTAGTCACGATCTATACACCTACATGTAATCATGATATATACACCTACATGTCATCACGATCTATACACCTACATGTAATCACGATCTATACACCTACATGTAATCACGATTAATACACCTACATGTAATCACGATCTATACACCTACATGTAATCACGATTAATACACCTACATGTAATCACGATCTATACACCTACATGTAATCACGATCTGTACACCTACATGTAATCACGATCTATACACCTACATGTAATCACGATCTATACACCTACATTTAATCACAGTCTATACACCTACATGTAATCACGATCTATACACCTACATGTAATCACGATCTATACACCTACATGTAATCACGATCTATACACCAACATGTAATCACGATCTATACACCTACATGTAATCACAGTCTATACACCTACATGTAATCACGATCTATACTCCTACATGTAATCACGGTCTATACACCTACATGTAATCACGATCTATACACCTACATGTAATCACGATCTATACACCTACATGTAATCACGGTCTATACACCTACATGTAATCATGATATATACACCTACATGTAATCACGATCTATACACCTACATGTAATCACGATCTATACACCTACATGTAATCACGATTAATACACCTACATGTAATCACGATCTATACACCTACATGTAATCACGATTAATACACCTACATGTAATCACGATCTGTACACCTACATGTAATCACGATCTGTACACCTACGTGTAATCACGATCTATACACCTACATGTAATCACGATCTATACACCTACATGTAATCACGGTCTATACACCTACATGTAATCATGATATATACACCTACATGTAATCACGATCTCTTCACCTACATGTAATCACGATCTATACACCTACATGTAATCACGATCTGTACACCGACATGTAATCACGATCCATACACCTACATGTAATCACCGTCTATACACCTACATGTAATCACGATCTATACACCTTCATGTAATCACGGTCTATACACCTACATGTAATCACGACCTATACACCTACATGTAATCACGACCTATACACCTACATGTAATCACGATCTATACACCTACATGTAATCACGGTCTATACACCTACATGTAATCACGACCTATACACCTACATGTAATCACGACCTATACACCTACATGTAATCACGGTCTATACACCTACATGTAATCACGACCTATACACCTACATGTAATCACGACCTATACACCTACATGTAATCACCGTCTATACACCTACATGTAATCACAGTCTATACACCTACATGTAATCACGATCTATGCACCTACATGTAATCACGGTCTATACACCTACATGTAGTAACGATCTATACACCTACATGTAATCAGGATCTATACACCTACATGTAATCACGGTCTATACACCTACATGTAATCACGATCTATACACCTACATGTAATCATGATCTTTACACCTACATGTAATCACGATCTATACACCTACATGTAATCACGATCTATACATCTACATGTAATCACGATCTATACATCTACATGTAATCACGATCTATCCACCTACATGTAATCACGATCTATACATCTACATGTAATAACGATCTATGCACCTACATGTAATCACCATCTATACACCTACATGTAATCACCATCTATACACCTACATGTAATCATGATCTATACACCTACATGTAATCACGATCTATAAACCTACATGTAGTCACGATCTATACACCTACATCTAATCATGATATATACACCTACATGTCATCACGATCTATACACCTACATGTAGTCACGATCTATACACCTACATGTAATCATGATATATACACCTACATGTCATCACGATCTATACACCTACATGTAATCACGATCTATACACCTACATGTAATCACGATTAATACACCTACATGTAATCACGATCTATACACCTACATGTAATCACGATTAATACACCTACATGTAATCACGATCTATACACCTACATGTAATCACGATCTGTACACCTACATGTAATCACGATCTATACACCTACATGTAATCACGATTTATACACCTACATGTAATCACGATCTATACACCTACATGTAATCACGATTAATACACCTACATGTAATCACGATCTATACACCTACGTGTAATCACGATTTATACACCTACATGTAATCACGGTCTATACACCTACATGTAATCACGATCCATACACCTACATGTAATCACCTTCTATACACCTACATGTAATCACGATCTATACACCTACATGTAATCACGGTCTATACACCTACATGTAATCACGACCTATACACCTACATGTAATCACGACCTATACACCTACATGTAATCACGATCTATACACCTACATGTAATCACGGTCTATACACCTACATGTAATCACGACCTATACACCTACATGTAATCACGACCTATACACCTACATGTAATCACGGTCTATACACCTACATGTAATCACGACCTATACACCTACATGTAATCACGACCTATACACCTACATGTAATCACCGTCTATACACCTACATGTAATCACAGTCTATACACCTACATGTAATCACGATCTATGCACCTACATGTAATCACGGTCTATACACCTACATGTAGTAACGACCTATACACCTACATGTAATCACGATCTACACACCTACATGTAATCACGGTCTATACACCTACATGTAATCATGATCTTTACACCTACATGTAATCACGATCTATACACCTACATGTAATCACGATCTATACACCTACATGTAATCACGATCTATACACCTACATGTAATGACGATCTATACATCTACATGTAATCACGATCTATGCACCTACATGTAATCACCATCTATACACCTACATGTAATCACCATCTATACACCTACATGTAATCATGATCTATACACCTACATGTAATCACGATCTATACACCTACATGTAGTCACGATCCATACACCTACATGTAGTAACGATCTATACACCTACATGTAGTCACGGTCTATACACCTACATGTAATCACGATCTATACACCTACATGTAATCATGATCTATACACCAACATGTAGTAACGATCTATACACCTGCATGTAATCCCGATCTATACACCTACATGTAATGACGATCTATACACCTACATGTAATCACGATCTATACACCTACATGTAATGACGATCTATACACCTACATGTAATCACGATCTATGCACCTACATGTAATCACGATCTATACACCTACATGTAATCACGGTCTATACACCTACATGTAATCACGATCTATACACCTACATGTAATCACGGTCTATACACCTACATGTAATCACGATCTATACACCTACATGTAATCATGATCTATACACCTACATGTAATCATGATGTATACACCTACATGTAGTAACGATCTATACACCTACATGTAGTAACGATCTATACACCGACATGTAATCACGATCTATACACGTACATGTAGTAACGATATATACACCTACATGTAATCACGATCTATACACCTACATGTAATCACGATCTATACACCTACATGTAATCACCATCTATACACCAACATGTAGTAACGATCTATACACCTACATGTAATCAACATCTATACACCTACATGTAATCACGATCTATACACCTACATGTAATCATGATCTATACACCTATATGTAAGCACGATCTATACACCTACATGTAATCATGGTCTATACACCTACATGTAATCACAATCTATACACCTACATGTAATCACAGTCTATACATCTACATGTAATCACGATCTATACACCTATATGTAATCACAGTCTGTACATCTACATGTAATCACGATCTATACACCTACATGTAATCACAGTCTATACATCTACATGTAATCACGGTCTATACACCTACATGTAATCACTGTCTATATACCTACATGTAATCACGATCTATATAGCTACATGTAATCACGGTCTATATACCTACATGTAATCACTGTCTATGTACCTACATGTAATCACGATTTATACACCTACATGTAATCACGATCTATACACCTACATGTAATCACGGTCTAAACACCTACATGTAATCACGTAATATACACCTACGATATATACACCTATATGTAATCACGATCTATATAGCTACATGTAATCACGTGCTATACATCTAAATGTAATCACGGTCTATACACCTACATGTAATCACACGTAGCTATATAGACCGTGATTACATGTAGATGTATAGATCGTGATTACATGTAGGTGTATAGATCGTGATTACATGTAGGTGTATAGATCGTGATTACATATAGATGTATAGATCGTGATTACATGTAGATGTATAGATCGTGATTACGTGTAAGTGTATAGATCGTGATTACATGTAGGTGTATAGATCGTGATTGCATGTAGATGTATAGATCGTGATTACATGTAGCTCTATAGATCATGATTACATGTAGGTGTATAGACCATGATTACATGTAGCTATATAGATCGTGATTATATGTAGATGTATAGATCGTGATTATATGTAGCTATATAGATCGTGATTACATGTAGGTGTATAGATCGTGATTACATGTAGCTATATAGACCGTGATAACATGCAGGTGTATAGACCGTGATTACATGTAGGTTTATAGATCGTGATTACATGTCGGTGTATAGATCGTGATTACATGTAGGTGTATAGACGGTGATTACATGTAGGTGCATAGATCGTGATTACATGTAGGTGTATAGATCGTGATTACCTGTAGGTGTATAGACCGTGATTACATGTAGGTGTATAGATCGTGATTACATGTAGGTGTATAGATCGTGATTACATGTAGGTGTATAGACCGTGATTACATGTAGGTGTATGGATCATGATTACATGTAGGTGTATAGATCGTGATTACATGTAGGTGTATAGATCATGATTACATGTAGCTATATAGATCGTGATTACATGTAGGTGTATAGATCATGACTACATGTAGGTGTATAGACCGTGATTACATGTAGGTGTATAGACCGTGATTACATGTAGGTGTATGGATCATGATTACATGTAGGTGTATAGATCGTAATTACATGTACGTGTATAGATCATGACAACATGTAGGTGTATAGACCGTGATTACATGTAGGTGTATGGATCATGATTACATGTAGGTGTATAGATCGTGATTACATGTAGGTGTATAGATCATGACTACATGTAGGTGTATAGACCCTGATTACATGTAGGTGTATGGATCGTGATTACATGTAGGTGTATAGATCGTGATTACATGTAGGTGTATAGAACGTGATTACATGTAGCTATATAGATCGTGATTACATGTAGGTGTATAGACGGTGATTACATGTAGGTGTATATATCGTGATTACATGTAGGTGTATAGATTGTGATTACATGTAGGTGTATAGACCATGATTACATGTAGGTGTATCGACCTTGATTACATGTAGGTGTATAGATCGTGATTACATGTAGGTGTATAGACCATGATTACATGTAGGTGTATAGACCGTGATTACATGTAGGTGTATAGATCGTGATTACATGTAGATGTATAGACCGTGATTACATGTAGGTGTATAGATCGTGATTACATGTCGGTGTATAGATCATGATTACATGTAGGTGTATAGATCGTGATTACATGTAGGTGTATAGATCGTGATTACATGTAGGTGTATAGATCGTGATTACATGTAGATGTATAGATCGTGATTACATGTAGATGTATATGTCGTGATTACATATAGGTGTATAGATCGTGATTACATGTAGGTGTATAGACCGTGATTACATGTAGGTGTATAGATAGTGATTACATGTAGGTGTATAGATCGTGATTACATGTAGATGTATAGATCGTGATTACATATAGGTGTATAGATCGTGATTACATGTAGGTGTATATATCGTGATTACATGTAGGTATATAGACCGTGATTACATGTAGCTATATAGATTGTGATTACATGAAGGTGTATATATCGTGATTACATGTAGATGTATAGACTGTGAATACATGTAGGTGTATAGACCGTGATTACATGTAGATGTATAGCCCGTGTATAGATCGTGATTACATGTAGATGTATAGATCGTGATTACATGTAGGTGTATAGACCGCGATTACATGTAGATGTATAGATCGTGATTACATGTAGGTTTATAGACCGTGATTACATGTAGCTATATAGACTGTGAGTACATGTAGATGTATAGACCGTGATTACATGTACGTGTATAGATCGTGATTACATGTAGGTGTATATATCGTGATTACATGTAGGTGTATAGACCGTGATTACATGTAGCTATATAAATCGTGATTACATGTAGGTGTATAGACCGTGATTACATGTAGGTGTAAAGACCGTGATTACATGTAGGTGTATAGATTGTGATTACATGTAGGTGTATAGACCGTGATTACATGTAGGTGTATAGATCGTGATTACATGTAGGTGTATAGGTCGTGATTACATGTAGATGTATAGACCGTGATGACATGTAGGTGTATAGATCGTGATTACATGTAGGTGTATAGATCGTGATTACATGTAGGTGTATAGAACTTGATTACATGTAGCTATATAGATCGTGATTACATGTAGATGTATAGACCGTGATGACATGTATTTGTATAGATCGTGATTACATGTAGGTGTATAGATCGTGATTACATGTAGGTGTATAGACCGTGATTACATGTAGGTGTATTGACCATGATTACATGTAGGTGTATAGATCGTGATTACATGTAGGTGTATAGATCGTGATTACACGTAGGTGTATAGATCGTGATTACATGTAGGTGTATAGACCGTGATGTATACACCTACATGTAATCACGGTCTATACATCTACATGTAATCACGATCTATACACCTACATGTAATCACGATCTATACACCTACATGTAATCATGATCTATATAGCTACATGTAATCACGATCTATACACCTACATGTAATCACGATCTATACATCTACATGTAATCACGATCTATACACCTACATGTAATCACGATCTATACACCTACATGTAATCACGATCTATATAGCTACATGTAATCACGATCTATACACCTACATGTAGTCACGGTCTATACATCTACATGTAATCACGATTTATATAGCTACATGTAATCACGGTCTATACACCTACATGTAATCACGATATATACACCTACATGTAATCACGATCTATACACGTACATGTAATCACGGTCTATACATCTACATGTACTCACAGTCTATATAGCTACATGTAATCACGGTCTATAAAGCTACATGTAATCACGATCTATACATCTACATGTAATCACGGTCTATACACCTACATGTAATCACGATCTATACACGTACATGTAATCACGGTCTATACATCTACATGTACTCACAGTCTATATAGCTGCATGTAATCACGGTCTATAAAGCTACATGTAATCACGATCTATACATCTACATGCAATCACGGTCTATACACCTACATGTAATCACGATCTATACATCTACATGTAATCACGATCTATACACCTACATGTAATCACGGTCTATAACCTACATGTTATCACGATCTATACACTTACATGTAATCATGGTCTATACACGTGCATGTAATCACGATCCATACACCTATATGTAATCACGATCTATACACCAACATGTAATCACGATCCATACACCTATATGTAATCACGATATATATAGCTACATGTAGTCACGGCCTATACACCTACATGTAATTACAATCTATAGACCTACATGTAATCTCGATCCGTACACCTACATATAATCACGATCTATACACTATTAAGGGGGTATGCTGGGTGATCTTTGACCTTAGCGTAAAACCTTTCTGCTAAGTCGTCATGTGAAACAGACATTATTTTTACGATCGTCACCCAGACATGTCTTAGGGGTATGTTGGGTTATTTTATATATATATTATATTAGCCTACACTTTCTCCGTTGAGTGGCCCCGAGGGATCTTCGGGCCGTGACGTCTAGTTATTTACAAGATTTTAGTGAGTTGTGACATATGCTTTGTTCCATGGGATCAGGCAAGTTCACAAAGTAGAAGATGTTGTGTAGTGAAAATGTTCCAAAACAACCCTCTCACGTGTATCATGCGGATAGCCAGGTGATGTACTAGTCCACATTGGTATCTACATAGGACATTACTAGATGTATCAACATTTTGTGGCCCATGTGGTGCACTCTCCTCTAACAATTCTACTCATAAACTGAATGAATGCCATATTTTTTCCGTCTTACACATTTTGTATCCTCACTGAAATTAGAACAAAGATTAAACCTCTGATACATCAGCCCTTTTTTAAATTGAGAAACATCTACACACACCGAAATGGGGGTATTCATGGGGTGTTACGTGCCCAGTGACATATTATCTAAAACAACCATTTTGGTTTCCGTTGAGTTATTGAGATTTCATGGTCTTTTGGGATCGAAAAAAAAATCTCTAAGGTAGTATGGTCTGTGTCAAAATATATCAGTCCATGACAAACTAATATCTGATTTGTATGTTACTGGACAATCAAAGAGTGCAAATTCATGCCCCTTTGTGTTGATCACTATAGTTTCAGCTGATCCTAAAATTTTCAACCTTGTTGATGATAGGGAATTTTGGTCTTACGATTATCGGTCATACGAAAAAGGATGGGAATTCGCCACGTAAAATACTAAAAAATAATAGAAAACAAAATCATGACTATAGAGAGTTATTGTGCTTTATTTATTTTGACCTTTTCGTGACCTTGTAGTTTCTTTTCATATTATACGTGATATATGTATCATTCTATTGGATCATTAATTATATCAATATTATATCAATTACAGGGAAGACCATTTGGAAAATGGCGTCATCGTCAGCAACAGCTAATGTGATGACAGGACCAGGAGATTCTACTCTGGTGCATCATCTCGTGCAATATGTTGTCTCACCAGACAACTTGACTTGTGCTGAATACTGCTACAGAGTACCTGTGAACTTCAACCAGAAATTGAAGGACGATCAAGGAGTAACACACCTGAAACAGATCCTCACAGCGCTACTGAACACATCAGGTGGCATCATTGAAATCCAAAACAAAGATAGCTTACAACCAACCGCAGACACATTAGACAAGTGGAAGTGCAACCTGGAAGACGTTTTGTCAACTTTCATACCAAAAGATATATTAACAGGTTGTGTGCACCTCTCAGCAACATACCCCCTCATTTTGCATGTTGCAAAATCAAACAAATTCATAACAATGAGAAATGGTCTATTTGACCGTGGGTTTGCAAGCACCAAACAAGTCAATGGTATTGACAGTATCCAGGATATACTGTCTCGCAGATCACAACAACAAATTCCCTTCCCATTGCCTGTGAACCAGGAACTGAGGTATGGCGATACAGTGACAACACCAGAAGGCCCAAACGTGGAGTATAAGTACTGGAAAGCAGCCAAAGATCTGAAAGACCTCAAGCAAAGACTGGAACATGAGCGGACTTCCAAAACCTTGTTTGCTTTGCCAAACATGCCCCAGGGTGGATACATTGTTATTGGTGTGGAGGAAGACACGCCGTCAGGGAGCAACAAAATCAGAGGGCAAATCATAAGCGAAATAGAGGAGGGAGAGCTGACCGAATTCCTTGAAACACACTTTCAGCAAGATAGGTCTGGTCAACCGAGGCTGTGGGGTGATGGCAGCAGGGAACCCGTGTGTGGCAGGGATTGGAAGATAAAATTTATTGAGGTGCAGAACGGACCCACTCCAGAAAGACGACGAGTGATATTGATAGATTTTCAGCATTTTCCGGGAGGTGTGTTTGACCAGTTTCCAGAGACATACTCTGTGGCAGAAAATGGAGAAGTACACAGTTTGTCACCGGAATCTTGGCGCCGGGCTGTCATGGCATCACATATGACAATTACAACACAAGATTCTAGAAATCTATATGGAACTCGAAGCAAAGTACCAGTCTCGACTACAAATACACAGGGATCATCCAGCAGTGAGTCGAAGGATCCCACGACAAAGAAATCTACAGCTGAGTCATCTGGAGAAAAACAGCGTGAAGGTCACAACAAAGAAGACGTTGTAAAATCGAGGGGGTATCTGTCGTGGACGCGACATGGGTCGAACTGGAATGAACCGATGGAGCAAACAAGTCTGGATCTAATGAAGAATGCTGATAAACTAGCAAATGAAAGCAAGATATTTGAAATGTTGTCTCCTATCAACTTCACACCCTGCAGGAAAACATTGTTAGATGTCACGGGAAGCAATTCTGAAGATATGGAGAATGCCATCAAACACGTGGAGGCAACTCATGCAAGATGTAAGGCATTTGGTATAGCAACAGCCACGTGGCCATTACTTCTGAAGTCAGAACATACCATAGAGAAACCACAGGGACACATCTTTGACATCTTTGCTGTGAACGGAACTGGAGAAATCCTGCTATGGGCAATAGTGGATGATAAAACCTGCCAAATTAACACAGTCTGGAAGTATCTATATTTGTCTGGGCGCCTGACAAAGAGAAATATGTTGTGTAATCAACAACACAAGACAAGATCTATCAACAGTATCCAAGTGAAAGCCCGAGTGTACATACTAGGCAGAGGAGAGGCTACACCACTGACAAATCCACTTCCGGTGCCTCACGATAAAGTATTAGAGATGAAAATTTGTCTCGCAACAGCAGTCCTTGAGAAAAATACCAGAATAAAGAGCATTTTTGGTGATGAAAACAGCTTTATTCTCACTGCTCAGCAGATGAAAACCATCCTCGAATCAGGATTTAAAACATTCAACTATATTGAGGGAGCTCCTGGATCAGGAAAGACATACATGGCAATATATTTGTGCCATCAATATGGTAATTATGCCTACATATGTACAGCAGACGCCTTTCGAAGCTTCCTCATTTTCCAAGGCCTGCAGCCCAATTGTGTATTCGTCGTCAAGGATGATGCAGAACTGATACAACTCATCGACCGGAATTGCTTCTCAACAGTAAGGCAGCTGATATTTGATGATTTTCAACAAAAACAATTTCAAGACTCAACATGGAAAAAGTTATTTGAATACATCCGACTGACAGAAAATCTGCACTTAGTGGTGTTTGGAGACAGCAAGTATCATAATTACCAGCACAGCAGAAACATGCTTTCTCGTTATATGTGGAACTACTGCGACGAAAACGGCTTCGACTTAAACCCGAGAACTTTGTCAGAGGTTCACAGAAACACTCGTAAAGTAACAACTTTCATCAAATCAACTTTCGCCAAAACATCAAATTTTCCAGATCATTCACGCATTTCCTGCTCAAACACAGAAAATGGAGACGATGTGGAAGTTCGAAGATTTTCGCACATGTGGGCTGATACCGAAGACAACAGTTTCATTGACTTCCTCCGACAGCTGATAGATCCTACGAAAGTCCTGAAAAATCAGCCAGGAAGTTATGTCGCCAAAGATGTTGTGATCTTGTTAGACACTCAGGACATAAATAATGATGTCAAACGCCTAGGAGCAATCATAGCAAAGCGCCTGGAGAACACTGACATACACGATGCAGCAACGTTCCCAGTGACTGGTCTAACCATTGACAGTCTCGACAATTTTGTTGGGATGGACAGGAGAGTATGCGTTCTAGTCAGTAGTAGAGAAATCCTACTATCAGGTTCGTCCTCAGGACACAGCATCAACAACCCCCGTTACCGAGCATTTGTTGCCTCAAGAGGAATATCCAGGGTGGTCTTTGCAGTGGAAGAACCTCTCACCACCTCCTTGACAGAAGCCTTGAACTTTGGAGAACTCAACTTGGTGAGTGTCCTATTTCATACGATGAAACGTTAATACCTGTAAAGTCAAATATGTACAGTGCTATCATTGAAACACTGTGCCACCGATGAACTTCGAACACCAGGTATGCATGCATTTTACCAAAGGATATGTTAAAACATCCGAGTACTGATATTTGATCCAGGCGTTCGGACTGTGATGCCCCAAAAAACCCCAATATTTATCATTTCAATAATGTGACGTGTTTGACATGACTTTTTGTTGAAATTATATTCATCATTTCAATATTGTAACACGTTTGACATGACTTTTTGTTAGGGTGACAAATGCGGTTGTTCTTTTCACCACAGACAAAGGTCAAGATACTATAGGAGATACACAGGAATGGACGAACTTAATCGAGCAATCTTGGGGAAAACTAATGAAAATCTGAGTAGAAGCACAAATATAAAAACAGTTATTGTCAATAATACCCTTTGGAATCATACAATTACATTTTTTTGTTAACTCTTGCATTAATCAACAAAAATGTGTGTATCAGTACCACGAGCATTCAAAATAATCTTCTACAATTATTAATTACGAAATTTGACTACTTTCAAGCTAGTTGCATGCAAATGACAGGACATTATGATAACTAACAAGACAGTTTGATGCGTTCAGATTTGAACATCTGGTCATCGCGATTAGACTTACAATAAGTCAAACATAATTTTGCCATTGATGCGTGTTTTTTGGGGTTTTTTTTGGAAACAGAGACCGTCGAAGAGCCTGTTGTTTAATGAGAAACTGATAAATTAACCAAACACGAGGCTTGCTTTATTCACATAACTTACACAGAACACGTGCTGAAGACAGACCGTTCACTATGTTCAATGTATTTTGTAAGCCTTTGGTGTGTTCGGCTGCCTGTTTTGATATCATTCCATGAACGATGTGTGTTCGATACACTTGACCAGTGCTGTGTATCTCCTAGCTTCGTTGTACTCGACCACTGTACATTTAAATCGTAAATACATGAATTTTGGTCTGCCTACACACTGTATACGAGCTACGTTTCTGCTTTGATCCCATGACCATCGTTAACTTGATACAACATGAGATGGTAGATTTTTGCATAACAATGCCTGATCAAACCACGCTAAAATTTTGATCATGTTGCTCGTGACACTGGGCATCCAGTGCATTTGTTCCGATGAAATAACATCTGTCTTTCCGATGATAACTTCGACCAGGTCGTCGTATGAGATGTGGTGTACAGTGGCTCATATTCGCCAGATGGAGGAATGCACTTTTTTCTTTACAGCGTTAAAACGCTGTAATACAGCGTTATAACGCTGTAATACAGCGTAATAACGCTCTAATTTACAGCGTAATAACGCTCTAATTTACAGCCTAATTACGCTCTAATACAGCGCTATATCGCTGTAATACAGCGTATTAACGCTGTAAATTAAAGCGTAATTATGCTGTAAATTAAAGCGTTATTACACTTTATTACAGCGTTATAACGCTCTATTACAGCGTTTTAACGCTCTAATTTATAGCGTAATTACGCTCTAATTTACAGCGTAAATACGCTCTAATTACAGCGTTATAACGCTCTAATTAGAGTGTAATTACGTTGTAAATTAGAGCGTTAAAACGCTGTAATTTACAGCGTTATAACGCTCTATTACAGCGTAACAACGCTGTAATTAGAGCGTAATTACGCTGTAATTAGAGCGTAATTACGCTGTAAATTACAGCGTTATAACGCTCTAATTTACACTGCCAGAGACATCATCGGACCTGCTTGTTCATCAGCTCAATCATTTGTAGGGAAATCTCAAAATTATTCTGATCTAGATATGTTTATTACAAATCATGACAATGGAAATATGCTACGAAGGTGAACGGTTTAATTTAGAGCGTAATAACGCTCTAAAATAGAGCGTTATAACGCTGTAAATTAGAGCTTTATAACGCTGTATTACAGCGTTATTACACTGTAATTAAAAATTTGCGGTCCTCTATGTGGCGAATATGAGCTTCCGTAGTGGTGTCTGATCAGCAATCAAACGAAAATCAAAGCTACCAATTCATTCCTATAATGAAGACAGACCCAGTTCCCTGTCGGATACATGAAGGGTAAAATGTCCATCTAGTGTTATGTGTACAGCTGTTGCCAGCGTAGATCATTACTGTTCATCGCTGATTTCACCACATACCACTGGCGGATTTAGGGGAGGGGGGGTGCACCCGGCGCGGACCCCCCCCCCCCCCTATTGGGCCGTGAAAAAAGAGAAAAAAAAAAAGAAAAAAGAGAGAGCAAGAAGCTATAGGAAATGTGGGTATGCACCTACATGTAAGGAAATATAAGTGTAATTTTCCTCGTTTGATGATTTTGACCGAGGGGGGAGTGGGGCAGGATATAATTTCAACAAAAAAATCTGTGACTCAGAAATATGTTAAGGTGCATTAGAGCGTTACATAAGCCTAACATTCGTTGGTCAATAATTATGCAATTGAGTGTCATTAAAGTTGGAATCAATTTTAAAATCAGCCAAATTTAGCATTCTTGTTTATAACACAAACTTGAAAGTACATCTCAGGATAGTCGGGAATATATAGGAAATATGCACAGTTCGACAACAGATACTCAGAAAATCTTGCATGAAAACAGTGAATAGAGAATGATAAGCCTGTCTACATTGCCGGTTACCACAGTATCTAGACAAATACCAATGACGTCATCAGACTGTGTATAGAACTCGCCCACATGGCGGGCCGCTTTGAGGAAAAAATTGATGCACCCGAATTTGAATCTTGATTTGGAAACTCAATTTGGGCACATAATACACATTTTCAGACCCAAATTTGTACGATTTCTCATTCTATAGACAAAATATAGCTATCGCAGAATGAATAAATTTTGTCAATTCTAAAAGTGATAATAGCTTTAAAGCTATAATCACTTTTAGAATTGACAAAATGTATTTATTCTTCTGTGGCTCTGTTTTGTCTATAGAATGAGAAATCGTAAAAATTTGGGTCTGAAAATCTGTATTACGTGTCTAAATTGAGTTGCCAAATCAAGATTCAAACTCGGGCCAGTCAATCTCGCATCAATTTTTTCCTCAAAGCGGCCCGCCTTGAGGGCGATTTCTACACACAGTCTTGTTACCGATGTAACGACCGGGATTAACTCACTCGAACGAAGAGTTGTTACAAACACAGAACTTTATTATAAAACTGACTGCCGCCGTACATCTACAACACACATCATGCCTCGGGACTTCGCCAGGCCGGGCCTCGCCCTTGGCTCTCCGGCAGTCCCGAGTCTCTCCTTGGCAGACCTCTGTTGAAGCGTCTCGATGATTACTCACTGAAGTGTTCTTGATATGTTCCCCCGAATGAATGTCAGTCAGCCCCTTTTATACAAATTCCACTTAGTTACTAACCCACCCCAAGACCCCAATATCAACATACAATCCTATGGTCACCAGGTGACCATGCACAATGAGAGTACACACAAACATATTAAACGATCGTCTCAAATACATCAATCGATTTTGCATCAATTGTGTTTTCTTGGATCAAACTTGACCAAATGGATATGTGCCTCTATTTTACTGCCCTACAACGAATTGCTGTACATGTTCCTGTTATATAAGTACTTGACATTGGTTTATGGCCATTGCCGTCTAATGGTTGCTACACATATTTCACACATTGAATAATTGCATAACACCTTCCTTACTGATGTCTTCAACGAATACTACATGTAGTATACATATTGAATATTATACAGAGATTTTGTCGATGATCGGTCATGTGCCGTGACACGTTTTATATAAATTGGAGCACCAAAACCCGCCTGCGATATTTACTACAGCTTGTTACAGAAAACCTATGTGTAACAGTCTCATGACGTCATTGGTATTTGTCTAGATACTGTGGCAACCGGCAATGTAGGCAGGCCGATCATTCTCTATCCACTGTTTCCATGCACGATTAACGACAATTTTCTGAGTATCTGTTGTCGAACTGTGCATATTTCCTATATATTCCCGACTATCTCGAGATGCACTTTCAAGCTGCGTGACAAACAAGAATGCTAAATTTGGCTGATTTTGAAATTGATTCCAACTTTAATCAGCAATTAAGTTCCATGACATATAATATGTAAAGTGGCAATGAATAGTTTTGGGATAAATACATTTAAATACCAGCAATATCTATATGCATGTGTGGAATGAAAAATACTCAATCAGAGCCAGAGAGAGCTCAGAATCAACCACAGAACATGAAAAAAGCTCTGGCTTCTGGGGCCCTTGAGCGGGGCCCCGGACCCGACGCCGTGCAGGCTACCACCTATCCACCTCACTTCGCTCGGTCGCTGGACTCCTCTAACCAGGTTACCACCCCCCCCCCCCCGCCACCCCTCCAATAATAAATCTAGTCCGACACAATTGACTTCATACTGAAACTGTCATTGAATATACACAGGGGATATTTTTTTCTTATTTATTTGTTTGTTTCTGACAGAGTTCTGTATAACTCTGGATATAACTCTAGATGTCGGCATAACTTTGAAGATAATTATATCTCATCTTTTTTATTAAACGATTGATCATCACCATGTCTGGTGCATAAGAACCTTAGAACAGCCTTAGAATGGTAGGACTAGTAGACCTTCCTCTCTTTGAAAATCTATCCTTCATTTACAACAGAACTAAGCACACTTCTGAAGTAAAATTCTACTTATTGATTTCACAAGGAACAGTTGTAAAATACACCTTAGAAACCATCTCAGAGACACTAAATTCTAAAAAATTCTCGGGGGCTTACGGTGTCCCCAAACCCCAAGACCGCATAAGGCTTTGCTCGCTACGTTCGCTCACATAATTTCAAGCTTACGTACAGTTAAGATTAGCACCCCCCCCCCCCTATTCAGAAATCCTGGATCCGCCCCTGCACACAGAGGGCACGACCTTTCATAAAAACAATTCAATAGCAGCTAAAACAATCAAGTAGTCTTCGAGTAAAAAGTGATAATGTCGAAACAGCTCATGTCTGGCTGAAACCACAGTATCGTGCTGAATTCTTTTGTAAAATGTTGTACAAAACATGTTAAATAACTAGGCCTAATAAGTAGTTTCACCACGCAAATGGAATGTGCAGTGTCTTTTCTAAAACACCCGTTAATACCATTGCGGAGGTTCGTGATTTTGAAGATTGTAAACACTAGAGGCACGGAAGTGAAAGCGCGTTATGATAAGAAACGGAACATTCCATATACGCGTCATGATTCTGCAGCTCTGCTAAGGCCCAGATCATTCTGTGGAGAAGATGCACGGTGGTTCTTTTATAAATTACAAAATATGAATATCAGTACGCTTTCTGTTAATGTAATTCCCTGTGAATTATGAAGAAAGGTGTACTGAACGTGACTGACCGACTTATATCTATCCAGTTGCAATAATTGCTGGTATTACAAATAACTTAGTACTTGGGCCCTCACCTCGAAAAATCCAATGTCCCCATTGTCTCTACGATTCATCAAAGAATTAAAATATGACCCGGGAATCGAGCCAACTCCCTCCAGAGAAGAGGAACTCTGCAGGAAACCGCTCACCTCACTCGGCCACAGAACCCATCAAAAGATAGTTATACGTGTTCACTCAAACCTGGGCCTCATATGTCACGTGACTTGGACAGGTCACGTGGTTGGAGACCGTTCACTGTATTCAATGTATAGTATGTGCTTTTGATGAGCTCGGTGATTGGTTCGATGTTGCGACTTCATATTTATAATATAGATTTAGTGTTCATGTGCATTTCAATAGAATTTTGTTGGGATGAAAAGAAGGGTCCATGTAGGTTACCGGCTAGAAGTCAGTGCAAGGGCCAAACATATCTCAGTCGGTCTACATGTTCTACTGATGATTAGGCCTAATAGGTTGTTGTATCATGCGAAATGTGCTTCATTGAAATTTGCGTCTTGTGAAAACAACCGTCCGCGCTGTTGTTCAGATCAGGAGCTTGAATACTTCGCAAGCTGAATACACGAAAGTGAAAAGGCGTTATGATATAAAATGGAACATTTCACGCGCGTCATGATTTGCAGCTCTTTTGACCATACTATAATTCCATGTGCACCGTGGTCATTGTCTAAATTACTGAATATCAATAATAATACGAATGCTGTTGATGTGATTTTGTGTGATTTCTGAAGAATCATGTACTGAACGTGACTGCATGGCCGAGTTCTTTCTATCCATAGTGAGACGCCATAATTGCCGGCTTCAAAATAAATGATACAAATTAAATGTGCAGATTTGTTTTCAGAACATGCAAGTATTGGCATCAATAAAATATATTTTACCACGAAAAATATATGCCTACTATGGGAGTCAAACGGCAATTTGCTACCGAATTTCAGATTTCTATCGCGAAAATTTTGTCGGCAATCTACCCCAATGTGAAATTTCAGCTAGAAAGGAATGTCCTGAATCTAAGCATATTAAGTTAGAGGGTTCGGCTGTGTTTACATCCATCAGGATATCAATGTATTGTTTTGATTTTCGACCAGAACACAAATTGCGTGTACTGTACACAAGCATGTTGATCTCGAAAGATTTTACCACTACAAAAGCATGCAAACTGCACAAAATCATGTGCAGAACCAGACACTCAATGGTGCGGGTAAACTTAACATTGGAGTAGATTGCTGACGAATTATAGGATAACAAAAATTGACATTTGAATCCCAGGTGAAGTATGCGAAGCAAGTGTTATGATATGAAACTGTTTAACATTGCGAAAATGTCAACAAAAACCGGTGTGAACAAGTTTGAAAAATCAGGATACTAGTACACAAATTTGTCTTTGCCAATATGGCCCAAGTATTATATCCTGCGCCTTCCTCTTTATTCAATAAGGATTAAAATGGTGCGAGACGGATTAAATGGTATGTTTTCAGTGGACGAGTAGTATATTAAGGAGCAGTGTACGGTACTTGGGCCGCTGATGGCACTCAAAGAGAAACAAATTATGGAAGGCATTAAGCCCGGGGATAGAACCATCTTCCTCGAGAGAACGAACTTGAAAGCCACAGCGCTAGTCGAAAAAATGGCATCTCTAAGGTGGAACTCGAGCGCAATCGACCACTCTGTGTCACGTGACTGCTCCCTTCACTGTGTTCGAGGTATATCGTGTGTTTCTGGCGTGTTCATTGTGTTGTAGGGAGCCTACTGTCAGTTCATAAACTATATCAAACTATGATAACAACCGACATATCTTGTCGAACGGACAGTTTTCGAGGAATATCTTTGATAGTCGCATGGCAGCTGAGACTGAAAATTGTTGTATCCGTCGACCCGTATCTCATGCACCCATGACGTCATGTCTGTCCGCACACCTGTAGGCCTACAGTCCTGACAAATGACGTCACGTCTGTCCGCACACCTGTAGGCCTACAGTCCTGACCCATGACGTCACGTCTGTCCGCACACCTGTAGGCCTACAGTCCTGACCCATGACGTCACGTCTGTCAACACACCTGTAGGCCTACAGTCCTGACCCATGACATCACGTCTGTCCGCACACCTGTAGGCCTACAGTCCTGACAAATGACGTCACGTCTGTCCGCACACCTGTAGGCCAATATTCCTGACCCATGACGTCAGGTCTGTCTGCACAAAATATTAATGTAGGCCTACAGTCATATTAATGTAGGCCTACAGTCCTGAACCCATGACGGCACGTCTGTCCGCACACCCGTAGGCCTACAGTCCTGGCTCATGACGTCACGTCTACCTGTAGGCCTACAGTCCTGACCCATGACGTCACGTCTGCCCGCACACCTGTAGGCCTACAGCCCTGACCCATGAAGTCGCGTCTGTCCACACACCTGTAGGCCTACTGTCCTGGCCCATGACGTCAGGTCTGTCCGCACACCTATAGGCCTACAGTCCTGACAAATGACGTCACGTCTGTCACACATCTGTAGGCCTACAGTCTTGACCCTTGACTTCACGTCTGTCTGCACACCTGTAGGTCTTCACTCCTGGCCCATGACGTCACGTCTGTCACACATCTGTAGGCCTACAGTATTGACCCTTGACTTCACGTCTGTCTGCACACCTGTAGGCCTACAGTCCTGACCCATGCCGTCACACCTGTAGGACCACAGTCCTGACCCATGACTTCACGTCTGTCCGCACACCTGTAGGCCTACAGTCTTGACCCTTGACTTCACGTCTGTCTGCACACCTGTAGGTCTTCACTCCTGGCCCATGACGTCACGTCTGTCACACATCTGTAGGCCTACAGTATTGACCCTTGACTTCACGTCTGTCTGCACACCTGTAGGCCTACAGTCCTGACCCATGACGTCACACCTGTAGGACCACAGTCCTGACCCATGACGTCACGTCTGTCCGCACACCTGTAGGCCTACAGTCCTGACCTATGACGTCACGTCTGTCCGCACACCTATAGGCAAACAGTCCTGACCCATGTCGTCACCTGTAGACCTACATTCCTGACCCATGACGTCACGTCTGTCGCACACCTATAAGTCCACAGTCCTGACCCATGACGTCACGTCTGTCCGCACACCTGTAGGCCTACAGTCCTGACCCATGACGTCACACCTGACCCATGACATCAGGTCTGTCCGCACACCTGTGGGCCTACAGTCCTGACCCATGACGTCACGTCTGTCCACACACCTGTAGGCCTACTGTCCTGGCCCATGACGTCACGTCTGTCCGCACACCTATAGGCCTACAGTCCTGACAAATGACGTCACGTCTGTCCGCACATCTGTAGACCCAAAGTCCTGACCCATGACGTCACGTCTGTCCGCACACCTGTAGGCCTACAGTCCTGACCCACGACGTCACGTCTGTCCGCACAGCTGTACGCCTACAGTCCTGACCCATGACGCCACGTCTGTCCGCACACCTGTAGGCCTACAGTCCTGACTTTTGACGTCACGCCTCTCCGCATTCTTTTAGGCCTACAGTCCTGACCCAGGACGTCACGTCTGTCCGCACACCTGTAGGCCTACAGTCCTGACTAAAGACGTCACGTCTGTCCGCACACATGTAGGCCTACAGCCCTGACTAATGACGTCCCGTCTGTCCGCACACCTGTAGGCCTTCTGTCCTGACTTTTGACGTCACGCCTCTCCGCATTCTTTTAGGCCTACAGTCCTGACCCAGGACGTCACGTCTGTCCGCACACCTGTAGGCCTACAGTCCTGACTAAAGACGTCACGTCTGTCCGCACACATGTAGGCCTACAGCCCTGACTAATGACGTCCCGTCTGTCCGCAGACCTGTAGGCCTACAGTCTTGACCCATGACTTCACGTCTGTCCGCACACCTGTAGGTCTACAGTCCTGACTAATGACAACCCGTCTGTCCTCACACCTGTAGGCCTACAGTCCTGACAAATGACGTCCCGTCTGTCCGCACACCTGTAGGCCTTCTGTCCTGACAAATGACGTCCTGTCTCTCCGCACACATGTAGGCCTACAGTCTTGACCCATGACGTCCCGTCTCTCCGCACTCTTTTAGGCCTACAGTCCTGACCCATGACGTCACATCTGTCCGCACACCTGTAGGCCTACAATCCTGACTCATGACGTCACGTCTGTCCACACACCTGTAGGCCTACAGTCCTCACTCGTGATGTCACGTCTGTCCGCACTCTTTTAGGCCTACAGTCCTGACTAATGACGTCCCGTCTCTCTGCACACTTGTAGGCCTACAGTCTTGACCCATGACGTCCCGTCTCTCCGCACTTTTTCAGGCTTACAGTTCTGACCCATGACGTCACGTCTGTCCGCACACCTGTAGGCCTACAGTCCTGACTAATGACGTCACGTCTGTCCGCACATCTGTAGACCCAAAGTCCTGACCCATGACGCCACGTCTGTCCGCACACCTTTAGGCCTACAGTCCGGACCCACGACGTCACGTCTGTCCGCACAGCTGTACGCCTACAGTCCTGACCCATGACGCCACTTTTGACGTCACGCCTCTCCGCATTCTTTTAGGCCTACAGTCCTGACCCAGGACGTCACGTCTGTCCGCACACCTGTAGGCCTACAGTCCTGACTAAAGACGTCACGTCTGTCCGCACACATGTAGGCCTACAGCCTTGACTAATGACGTCCCGTCTGTCCGCACACTTGTAGGCCTACAGTCTTGACCCATGACTTCACGTCTGTCCGCATACCTGTAGGCCTACAGTCCTGACTAATGACAACCCGTATGTCCTCACACCTGTAGGCATACAGTCCTGACAAATGACGTCCCGTCTGTCCGCACACCTGTAGGCCTACAGTCCTGGCTCATGACGTCACGTCTACCTGTAGGCCTACAGTCCTGACCCATGACGTCACGTCTGCCCGCACACCTGTAGGCCTACAGTCCTGACCCATGAAGTCGCGTCTGTCCACACACCTGTAGGCCTACTGTCCTGGCCCATGACGTCAGGTCTGTCCGCACACCTATAGGCCTACACTCCTGACAAATGACGTCACGTCTGTCACACATCTGTAGGCCTACAGTCTTGACCTTTGACTTCACGTCTGTCTGCACACCTGTAGGTCTTCACTCCTGGCCCATGACGTTACGTCTGTCACACATCTGTAGGCCTACAGTATTGACCCTTGACTTCACGTCTGTCTGCACACCTGTAGGCCTACAGTCCTGACCCATGACGTCACACCTGTAGGACCACAGTCCTGACCCATGACGTCACGTCTGTCCGCACACCTGTAGGCCTACAGTCCTGACCTATGACGTAACGTCTGTCCGCACACCTATAGGCAAACAGTCCTGACCCATGTCGTCACGTCTGTCGCACACCTGTAGACCTACATTCCTGACCCATGACGTCACGTATGTCCCACACCTATAAGTCCACAGTCCTGACCCATGACGTCACGTCTGTCCGCACACCTGTAGGTCTACAGTCCTGACCCATGACGTCACACCTGACCCATGACATCAGGTCTGTCCGCACACCTGTGGGCCTACAGTCCTGACCCATGACGTCACGTCTGTCCACACACCTGTAGGCCTACTGTCCTGGCCCATGACGTCACGTCTGTCCGCACACTTATAGGCCTACAGTCCTGACAAATGACGTCACGTCTGTCCGCACATCTGTAGACCCAAAGTCCTGACCCATGACGTCACGTCTGTCCGCACACCTGTAGGCCTACAGTCCTGACCCACGACGTCACGTCTGTCCGCACAGCTGTACGCCTACAGTCCTGACCCATGACGCCACGTCTGTCCGCACACCTGTAGGCCTACAGTCCTGACTTTTGACGTCACGCCTCTCCGCATTCTTTTAGGCCTACAGTCCTGACCCAGGACGTCACGTCTGTCCGCACACCTGTAGGCCTACAGTCCTGACTAAAGACGTCACGTCTGTCCGCACACATGTAGGCCTACAGCCCTGACTAATGACGTCCCGTCTGTCCGCACACTTGTAGGCCTACAGTCTTGACCCATGACTTCACGTCTGTCCGCACACCTGTAGGTCTACAGTCCTGACTAATGACAACCCGTCTGTCCTCACACCTGTAGGCCTACAGTCCTGACAAATGACGTCCCGTCTGTCCGCACACCTGTAGGCCTACTGTCCTGACAAATGACGTCCTGTCTCTCCACACACATGTAGGCCTACAGTCTTGACCCTTGACGTCCCGTCTCTCCGCACTCTTTTAGGCCTACAGTCCTGACCCATGACGTCACATCTGTCCGCACACCTGTAGGCCTACAATCCTGACTCATGACGTCACGTCTGTCCACACACCTGTAGGCCTACAGTCCTCACTCGTGATGTCACGTCTGTCCGCACTCTTTTAGGCCTACAGTCCTGACTAATGACGTCCCGTCTCTCTGCACACTTGTAGGCCTACAGTCTTGACCCATGACGTCCCGTCTCTCCGCACTTTTTCAGGCTTACAGTTCTGACCCATGACGTCACGTCTGTCCGCACACCTGTAGGCCTACAGTCCTGACTAATGACGTCACGTCTGTCCGCACATCTGTAGACCCAAAGTCCTGACCCATGACGCCACGTCTGTCCGCACACCTTTAGGCCTACAGTCCTGACCCACGACGTCACGTCTGTCCGCACAGCTGTACGCCTACAGTCCTGACCCATGACGCCACTTTTGACGTCACGCCTCTCCGCATTCTTTTAGGCCTACAGTCCTGACCCAGGACGTCACGTCTGTCCGCACACCTGTAGGCCTACAGTCCTGACTGAAGACGTCACGTCTGTCCGCACACATGTAGGCCTACAGCCTTGACTAATGACGTCCTGTCTGTCCGCACACTTGTAGGCCTACAGTCTTGACCCATGACTTCACGTCTGTCCGCATACCTGTAGGCCTACAGTCCTGACTAATGACAACCCGTCTGTCCTCACACCTGTAGGCATACAGTCCTGACAAATGACGTCCCGTCTGTCCGCACACCCGTAGGCCTACAGTCCTGGCTCATGACGTCACGTCTACCTGTAGGCCTACAGTCCTGACCCATGACGTCACGTCTGCCCGCACACCTGTATGCCTACAGTCCTGACCCATGAAATCTCGTCTGTCCACACACCTGTAGGCCTACTGTCCTGGCCCATGACGTCAGGTCTGTCCGCACACCTATAGGCCTACAGTCCTGACAAATGACGTCACGTCTGTCACACATCTGTAGGCCTACAGTCTTGACCTTTGACTTCACGTCTGTCTGCACACCTGTAGGTCTTCACTCCTGGCCCATGACGTTACGTCTGTCACACATCTGTAGGCCTACAGTATTGACCCTTGACTTCACGTCTGTCTGCACACCTGTAGGCCTACAGTCCTGACTCATGACGTCACACCTGTAGGACCACAGTCCTGACCCATGACGTCACGTCTGTCCGCACACCTGTAGGCCTACAGTCCTGACCTATGACGTCACGTCTGTCCGCACACCTATAGGCAAACAGTCCTGACCCATGTCGTCACGTCTGTCGCACACCTGTAGACCTACATTCCTGACCCATGACGTCACGTCTGTCCCACACCTATAAGTCCACAGTCCTGACCCATGACGTCACGTCTGTCCGCACACCTGTAGGCCTACAGTCCTGACCCATGACGTCACACCTGACCCATGACATCAGGTCTGTCCGCACACCTGTGGGCCTACAGTCCTGACCCATGACGTCACGTCTGTCCACACGCCTGTAAGCCTACTGTCCTGGCCCATGACGTCACGTCTGTCCGCACACCTATAGGCCTACAGTCCTGACAAATGACGTCACGTCTGTCCGCACATCTGTAGACCCAAAGTCCTGACCCATGACGTCACGTCTGTCCGCACACCTGTAGGCCTACAGTCCTGACCCACGACGTCACGTCTGTCCGCACATCTGTACGCCTACAGTCCTGACCCATGACGCTACGTCTGTCCGCACACCTGTAGGCCTACAGTCCTGACTTTTGACGTCACGCCTCTCCGCATTCTTTTAGGCCTACAGTCCTGACCCAGGACGTCACGTCTGTCCGCACACCTGTAGGCCTACAGTCCTGACTAAAGACGTCACGTCTGTCCGCACACATGTAGGCCTACAGCCCTGACTAATGACGTCCCGTCTGTCCGCACACTTGTAGGCCTACAGTCTTGACCCATGACTTCACGTCTGTCCGCACACCTGTAGGTCTACAGTCCTGACTAATGACAACCCGTCTGTCCTCACACCTGTAGGCCTACAGTCCTGACAAATGACGTCCCGTCTGTCCGCACACCTGTAGGCCTACTGTCCTGACAAATGACGTCCTGTCTCTCCGCACACATGTAGGCCTACAGTCTTGACCCATGACGTCCCGTCTCTCCGCACTCTTTTAGGCCTACAGTCCTGACCCATGACGTCACATCTGTCCGCACACCTGTATGCCTACAATCCTGACTCATGACGTCACGTCTGTCCACACACCTGTAGGCCTACAGTCCTCACTCGTGATGTCACGTCTGTCCGCACTCTTTTAGGCCTACAGTCCTGACTATTGACGTCCCGTCTCTCTGCACACTTGTAGGCCTACAGTCTTGACCCATGACGTCCCGTCTCTCCGCACTTTTTCAGGCTTACAGTTCTGACCCATGACGTCACGTCTGTCCGCACACCTGTAGGCCTACAGTCCTGACTAATGACGTCACGTCTGTCCGCACATCTGTAGACCCAAAGTCCTGACCCATGACGCCACGTCTGTCCGCACACCTTTAGGCCTACAGTCCTGACCCACGACGTCACGTCTGTCCGCACAGCTGTACGCCTACAGTCCTGACCCATGACGCCACTTTTGACGTCACGCTTCTCCGCATTCTTTTAGGCCTAGTCCTGACTCAGGACGTCACGTCTGTCCGCACACCTGTAGGCCTACAGTCCTGACTAAAGACGTCACGTCTGTCCGCACACATGTAGGCCTACAGCCTTGACTAATGACGTCCCGTCTGTCCGCACACTTGTAGGCCTACAGTCTTGACCCATGACTTCACGTCTGTCCGCATACCTGTAGGCCTACAGTCCTGACTAATGACAACCCGTCTGTCCTCACACCTGTAGGCATACAGTCCTGACAAATGACGTCCCGTCTGTCCGCACACCCGTAGGCCTACAGTCCTGGCTCATGACGTCACGTCTACCTGTAGGCCTACAGTCCTGACCCATGACGTCACGTCTGCCCGCACACCTGTATGCCTACAGTCCTGACCCATGAAGTCGCGTCTGTCCACACACCTGTAGGCCTACTGTCCTGGCCCATGACGTCAGGTCTGTCCGCACACCTATAGGCCTACAGTCCTGACAAATGACGTCACGTCTGTCACACATCTGTAGGCCTACAGTCTTGACCTTTGACTTCACGTCTGTCTGCACACCTGTAGGTCTTCACTCCTGGCCCATGACGTTACGTCTGTCACACATCTGTAGGCCTACAGTATTGACCCTTGACTTCACGTCTGTCTGCACACCTGTAGGCCTACAGTCCTGACTCATGACGTCACACCTGTAGGACCACAGTCCTGACCCATGACGTCACGTCTGTCCGCACACCTGTAGGCCTACAGTCCTGACCTATGACGTCACGTCTGTCCGCACACCTATAGGCAAACAGTCCTGACCCATGTCGTCACGTCTGTCACACACCTGTAGACCTACATTCCTGACCCATGACGTCACGTCTGTCCCACACCTATAAGTCCACAGTCCTGACCCATGACGTCACGTCTGTCCGCACACCTGTAGGCCTACAGTCCTGACCCATGACGTCACACCTGACCCATGACATCAGGTCTGTCCGCACACCTGTGGGCCTACAGTCCTGACCCATGACGTCACGTCTGTCCACACACCTGTAAGCCTACTGTCCTGGCCCATGACGTCACGTCTGTCCGCACACCTATAGGCCTACAGTCCTGACAAATGACGTCACGTCTGTCCGCACATCTGCAGACCCAAAGTCCTGACCCATGACGTCACGTCTGTCCGCACACCTGTAGGCCTACAGTCCTGACCCACGACGTCACGTCTGTCCGCACAGCTGTACGCTTACAGTCCTGACCCATGACGCTACGTCTGTCCGCACACCTGTAGGCCTACAGTCCTGACTTTTGACGTCACGCATCTCCGCATTCTTTTAGGCCTACAGTCCTGACCCAGGATGTCACGTCTGTCCGCACACCTGTAGGCCTACAGTCCTGACTAAAGACGTCACGTCTGTCCGCACACATGTAGGCCTACAGCCCTGACTAATGACGTCCCGTCTGTCCGCACACTTGTAGGCCTACAGTCTTGACCCATGACTTCACGTCTGTCCGCACACCTGTAGGTCTACAGTCCTGACTAATGACAACCCGTCTGTCCTCACACCTGTAGGCCTACAGTCCTGACAAATGACGTCCCGTCTGTCCGCACACCTGTAGGCCTACTGTCCTGACAAATGACGTCCTGTCTCTCCGCACACATGTAGGCCTACAGTCTTGACCCATGACGTCCCGTCTCTCCGCACTCTTTTAGGCCTACAGTCCTGACCCATGACGTCACATCTGTCCGCACACCTGTAGGCCTACAATCCTGACTCATGACGTCACGTCTGTCCACACACTTGTAGGCCTACAGTCCTCACTCGTGATGTCACGTCTGTCCACACTCTTTTAGGCCTACAGTCCTGACTATTGACGTCCCGTCTCTCTGCACACTTGTAGGCCTACAGTCTTGACCCATGACGTCCCGTCTCTCCACACTTTTTCAGGCTTACAGTTCTGACCCATGACGTCACGTCTGTCCGCACACCTGTAGGCCTACAGTCCTGACTAATGACGTCACGTCTGTCCGCACATCTGTAGACCCAAAGTCCTGACCCATGACGCCACGTCTGTCCGCACACCTTTAGGCCTACAGTCCTGACCCACGACGTCACGTCTGTCCGCACAGCTGTACGCCTACAGTCCTGACCCATGACGCCACTTTTGACGTCACGCTTCTCCGCATTCTTTTAGGCCTACAGTCCTGACTCAGGACGTCACGTCTGTCCGCACACCTGTAGGCCTACAGTCCTGACTAAAGACGTCACGTCTGTCCGCACACATGTAGGCCTACAGCCTTGACTAATGACGTCCCGTCTGTCCGCACACTTGTAGGCCTACAGTCTTGACCCATGACTTCACGTCTGTCCGCATACCTGTAGGCCTACAGTCCTGACTAATGACAACCCGTCTGTCCTCACACCTGTAGGCCTACAGTCCTGACAAATGACATCCCGTCTGTCCGCACACCTGTAGGCCTACAGTCCTGACTAATGACGTCCTGTCTCTCCGCACACATGTAGGCCTACAGTCTTGACCCATGACGTCCGGTCTCTCCGCACTCTTAGGCCTACAGTCCTGACCCATGACGTCACATCTGTCCGCACACTTGTAGGCCTACAATCCTGACTCATGACGTCACGTCTGTCCACACACCTGTATGCCTACAGTCCTCACTCGTGATGTCACGTCTGTCCGCACTCTTTTAGGCCTACAGTCCTGACTAATGACGTCCCGTCTCTCTGCACACTTGTAGGCCTACAGTCTTGACCCATGACGTCCCGTCTCTCCGCACTTTTTCAGGCTTACAGTTCTGACCCATGACGTCACGTCTGTCCGCACACCTGTAGGCCTACAGTCCTGACTAATGACGTCCCGTCTCCGCACTCTTTTAGGCCTACAGCCCTGACCCATGATGTCACGTATGTCCGCACACCTGTAGGCCTACAGTCCTGACTAATGACGTCCCGTCTCTCCGCACTCTTTTAGGCCTACAGTCCTGACCCATGACGTCACGTCTGTCCGCACACCTGTAGGCCTACAGTCTTGACCCATGACGTTCCGTCTCTCCACACTCTTTTAGGCCTACAATCCTGACCCATGACGTCACGTCTGTCCGCACACCTGTAGGCCTACAATCCTGACGAATGAGGTCCCGTCTCTCCGCACTCTTTTAGGCCTACAGTCCTGACCCATGACGTCACGTCTGTCCACACACCTGTGGCACAATGGCAATGGCATTTGACATCGATGTCACTGTGGATATCAGTAAATTCGGTCTCCTCTCCATGCAGTTTGATAATTCAGCTTTATGTCAATGTCTTGGTCTTGCTAATATCAACGATCTGCATTTGTGATGCACAAAGTTTCGGCAGGTGACGGAATTTATCGAATCAAAGTAGTTTCGTCACGATGGAAAAGCATTACACAAGGTCATATGTCATAGGACATTGTTAGGTATATCTGTCGATGGAGTTACAAATAGCAAAATGAATAAGTAAAAAATTAGGTGTAGGCCTACAGTCCTTACCCATGACGTCACGTCTGTCCGCACACCTGTAGGCCTACAGTCCTGGCCCATGACGTCACGTCTGTCCGCACACCTATAGGCCCACAGTCCTGACCCATGACGTCACGTCTGTCGCACACCTGTAGACCTACATTCCTGACCCATGGCATCAGGTCTGTCCGCACACCTGTGGGCCTTTAGTCCTGACCCATGACGTCACGTCTGTCCGCACACCTGTAGGCCTACAGTCTTGACCCATGACGTTCCGTCTCTCCACACTCTTTTAGGCCTACAATCCTGACCCATGACGTCACGTCTGTCCGCACACCTGTAGGCCTACAATCCTGACGAATGACGTCTCGTCTCTCCGCACTCTTTTAGGCCTACAGTCCTGACCCATGACGTCACGTCTGTCCGCACACCTGTAGGCCTACAGTCCTGACTAATGACGTACCGTCTCTCCGCACTCTTTTAGGTCTACAGTCCTGACCCTTGACGTCACGTCTGTCTGAACACCTGTAGCCCTACAGTCCTGACTAATGACGCCTCGTCTCTCCGCACTCTTTTAGGCCTACAGTCCTGACTTTTGACGTCACGTCTGTCCGCACACCTGTAGCCCTACAGTCCTGACCCATGACGTCACTTATGTCCGAACACCTGTAATCCTACAGTCCTGACCCATGACGTCACATCTTTCCGCACACCTATAGGCCTACAGTCCTGGCCTATGACGTCACGTCTGTCACACACCTGTACGCCCACAGTCCTGACCCATGACGTCACGTCTCTCCGCACACCGGAAGGCTTACAGCCTGGCCCATGACGTGACGTCTGTCTGCACACCTGTAGGCCTACAGCCTGGCCCATGACGTCACGTCTGTCCGCACACCTGTAGGCCTACAGCCTGGCCCATGACGTCACGTCTGTCCGCACACCTGTAGCCTACAATCCTGACCCATGACGTCACGTTTGTCTGCACACCTGTAGGCCTGCAGTCCTGACCCATGACGTCACGTCTGTCCGCACACCAGTAGGCCTACAGTCCTGACCCATAACGTCGCGTCTGTACGCACACCTATAGGTCCACAGTCCTGACCCATGACGTCACGTCTGTCGCACACCTATAAGTCCACAGTCCTGACCCATGACGTCACGTCTGTCGCACACCTGTAGACCTACAGTCCTGACCCATGACGTCACGTCTGTCGCACACCTATGAGTCCACAGTCCTGACCCATGACGTCACGTCTGTCCGCACACCTGTAAGCCCAGTCCTGACCCATGACGTCATGCCTGTCCGCATACCTGTAGGCCTACAGTCCTGACCCATGACGTCACGTCTGTCCGCACACCTGTAAGCCCAGTCCTGACCCATGACGTCATGCCTGTCCGCATACCTGTAGGCCTACAGTCCTGACCCATGACGTCACGTCTGTCCGCACACCTATAGGCCCACAGTCCTGACCCATGACGTCACGTCTGTCGCACACCTGTAGACCTACATTCCTGACCCATGACATCAGGTCTGTCCGCACACCTGTGGGCCTTTAGTCCTGACCCATGACATCAAGTCTGTCCGCCCACCTGTAGGCCTACAATCCTGACGAATGACGTCCCGTCTCTCCGCACTCTTTTAGGCCTACAGTCCTGACCCATGACGTCACGTCTGTCCACACACCTGTAGGCCTACTGTCCTGGCCCATTACGTCACGTCCTTCCGCACACCAGTCCTGACCCTACAGCTTACAGTCCTGACAAATGACGTCACATCTGTCCGCACACCTATAGGCCTACAGTCCTGATCTATGACGTCACGTCTGTCGCATACCTGTAGGCCTAAAGTTCTGACTCATAACGTCACATCTGCCGGCACACATGTGGGTTTACAGTCCTGACCCATGACGTCACGACTGTCAGCACACCCGTAGGCCTACAGTCCTGAACCATGACGTCACGTCTGTCTGCACACCTGTAGGCCTACAATCCTGACGAATGACGTCCCGTCTCTCCGCACTCTTTTAGGCCTACAGTCCTGACCCATGACGTCACGTCTGTCCGCACACCTGTAGGCCTACAGTCCTGACCCATGACGTCACATCTGTCCGCACACCTATAGGCCTACAGTCCTGGCCCATGACGTCACGTCTGTCACACACCTGTACGCCCACAGTCCTGACCCATGACGTCACGTCTCTCCGCACACCGGAAGGCTTACAGCCTGGCTCATGACGTGACGTCTGTCTGCACACCTGTAGGCCTACAGCCTGGCCCTTGACGTCACGTCTGTCAGCACACCTGTAGACCTACAGCCTGGCCCATGACGTCACGTCTGTCCGCACACCTGTAGCCTACAGTCCTGACGCATGACGTCACGTCTGTCCGCACACCAGTAGGCCTACAGTCCTGACCCATAACGTCGCGTCTGTCCACACACCTATAGGTCCACAGTCCTGACCCATGACGTCACGTCTGTCGCACACCTATAAGTCCACAGTCCTGACCCATGATGTCACGTCTGTCGCACACCTGTAGACCTACAGTCCTGACCCATGACGTCACGTCTGTCGCACACCTATAAGTCCACAGTCCTGACCCATGACGTCACGTCTGTCCGCACACCTGTAGGCCTACAGTCCTGACCCATGACGTCACACCTGTCCGCACACCTGTAGGCCCAGTCCTGACCCATGACGTCATGCCTGTCCGCATACATGTAGGCCTACAGTCCTGACCCATGACGTCACGTCTGTCCGCACACCTGTAGGCCTACAGTCCTGACCGACCCAGGTTTCGGCCTCAAGTCGAATAACAATGGCATTTGACATCGATGTCACTGTGGATATCAGTAAATTCGGTCTCCTCTCCATGTAATATGATAATTCAGCTTTATGTCAATGTCTTGGTCTTGCTAATATCAACGATCTGCATTTGTGATGCACAAAGTTTCGGCAGGTGACTGAATTTATCGAATCAAAGTAGTTTCGTCACGATGGAAAAGCATTACACAGACTTCACGTCTGTCCGCATACCTGTAGGCCTACAGTCCTGACTAATGACAACCCGTCTGTCCTCACACCTGTAGGCCTACAGTCCTGACAAATGACATCCCGTCTGTCCGCACACCTGTAGGCCTACAGTCCTGACTAATGACGTCCTGTCTCTCCGCACACATGTAGGCCTACAGTCTTGACCCATGACGTCCGGTCTCTCCGCACTCTTAGGCCTACAGTCCTGACCCATGACGTCACATCTGTCCGCACACTTGTAGGCCTACAATCCTGACTCATGACGTCACGTCTGTCCACACACCTGTATGCCTACAGTCCTCACTCGTGATGTCACGTCTGTCCGCACTCTTTTAGGCCTACAGTCCTGACTAATGACGTCCCGTCTCTCTGCACACTTGTAGGCCTACAGTCTTGACCCATGACGTCCCGTCTCTCCGCACTTTTTCAGGCTTACAGTTCTGACCCATGACGTCACGTCTGTCCGCACACCTGTAGGCCTACAGTCCTGACTAATGACGTCCCGTCTCCGCACTCTTTTAGGCCTACAGCCCTGACCCATGATGTCACGTATGTCCGCACACCTGTAGGCCTACAGTCCTGACTAATGACGTCCCGTCTCTCCGCACTCTTTTAGGCCTACAGTCCTGACCCATGACGTCACGTCTGTCCGCACACCTGTAGGCCTACAGTCTTGACCCATGACGTTCCGTCTCTCCACACTCTTTTAGGCCTACAATCCTGACCCATGACGTCACGTCTGTCCGCACACCTGTAGGCCTACAATCCTGACGAATGAGGTCCCGTCTCTCCGCACTCTTTTAGGCCTACAGTCCTGACCCATGACGTCACGTCTGTCCACACACCTGTGGCACAATGGCAATGGCATTTGACATCGATGTCACTGTGGATATCAGTAAATTCGGTCTCCTCTCCATGCAGTTTGATAATTCAGCTTTATGTCAATGTCTTGGTCTTGCTAATATCAACGATCTGCATTTGTGATGCACAAAGTTTCGGCAGGTGACGGAATTTATCGAATCAAAGTAGTTTCGTCACGATGGAAAAGCATTACACAAGGTCATATGTCATAGGACATTGTTAGGTATATCTGTCGATGGAGTTACAAATAGCAAAATGAATAAGTAAAAAATTAGGTGTAGGCCTACAGTCCTTACCCATGACGTCACGTCTGTCCGCACACCTGTAGGCCTACAGTCCTGGCCCATGACGTCACGTCTGTCCGCACACCTATAGGCCCACAGTCCTGACCCATGACGTCACGTCTGTCGCACACCTGTAGACCTACATTCCTGACCCATGGCATCAGGTCTGTCCGCACACCTGTGGGCCTTTAGTCCTGACCCATGACGTCACGTCTGTCCGCACACCTGTAGGCCTACAGTCTTGACCCATGACGTTCCGTCTCTCCACACTCTTTTAGGCCTACAATCCTGACCCATGACGTCACGTCTGTCCGCACACCTGTAGGCCTACAATCCTGACGAATGACGTCTCGTCTCTCCGCACTCTTTTAGGCCTACAGTCCTGACCCATGACGTCACGTCTGTCCGCACACCTGTAGGCCTACAGTCCTGACTAATGACGTACCGTCTCTCCGCACTCTTTTAGGTCTACAGTCCTGACCCTTGACGTCACGTCTGTCTGAACACCTGTAGCCCTACAGTCCTGACTAATGACGCCCCGTCTCTCCGCACTCTTTTAGGCCTACAGTCCTGACTTTTGACGTCACGTCTGTCCGCACACCTGTAGCCCTACAGTCCTGACCCATGACGTCACTTATGTCCGAACACCTGTAATCCTACAGTCCTGACCCATGACGTCACATCTTTCCGCACACCTATAGGCCTACAGTCCTGGCCTATGACGTCACGTCTGTCACACACCTGTACGCCCACAGTCCTGACCCATGACGTCACGTCTCTCCGCACACCGGAAGGCTTACAGCCTGGCCCATGACGTGACGTCTGTCTGCACACCTGTAGGCCTACAGCCTGGCCCATGACGTCACGTCTGTCCGCACACCTGTAGGCCTACAGCCTGGCCCATGACGTCACGTCTGTCCGCACACCTGTAGCCTACAATCCTGACCCATGACGTCACGTTTGTCTGCACACCTGTAGGCCTGCAGTCCTGACCCATGACGTCACGTCTGTCCGCACACCAGTAGGCCTACAGTCCTGACCCATAACGTCGCGTCTGTACGCACACCTATAGGTCCACAGTCCTGACCCATGACGTCACGTCTGTCGCACACCTATAAGTCCACAGTCCTGACCCATGACGTCACGTCTGTCGCACACCTGTAGACCTACAGTCCTGACCCATGACGTCACGTCTGTCGCACACCTATGAGTCCACAGTCCTGACCCATGACGTCACGTCTGTCCGCACACCTGTAAGCCCAGTCCTGACCCATGACGTCATGCCTGTCCGCATACCTGTAGGCCTACAGTCCTGACCCATGACGTCACGTCTGTCCGCACACCTGTAAGCCCAGTCCTGACCCATGACGTCATGCCTGTCCGCATACCTGTAGGCCTACAGTCCTGACCCATGACGTCACGTCTGTCCGCACACCTATAGGCCCACAGTCCTGACCCATGACGTCACGTCTGTCGCACACCTGTAGACCTACATTCCTGACCCATGACATCAGGTCTGTCCGCACACCTGTGGGCCTTTAGTCCTGACCCATGACATCAAGTCTGTCCGCCCACCTGTAGGCCTACAATCCTGACGAATGACGTCCCGTCTCTCCGCACTCTTTTAGGCCTACAGTCCTGACCCATGACGTCACGTCTGTCCACACACCTGTAGGCCTACTGTCCTGGCCCATTACGTCACGTCCTTCCGCACACCAGTCCTGACCCTACAGCTTACAGTCCTGACAAATGACGTCACATCTGTCCGCACACCTATAGGCCTACAGTCCTGATCTATGACGTCACGTCTGTCGCATACCTGTAGGCCTAAAGTTCTGACTCATAACGTCACATCTGCCGGCACACATGTGGGTTTACAGTCCTGACCCATGACGTCACGACTGTCAGCACACCCGTAGGCCTACAGTCCTGAACCATGACGTCACGTCTGTCTGCACACCTGTAGGCCTACAATCCTGACGAATGACGTCCCGTCTCTCCGCACTCTTTTAGGCCTACAGTCCTGACCCATGACGTCACGTCTGTCCGCACACCTGTAGGCCTACAGTCCTGACCCATGACGTCACATCTGTCCGCACACCTATAGGCCTACAGTCCTGGCCCATGACGTCACGTCTGTCACACACCTGTACGCCCACAGTCCTGACCCATGACGTCACGTCTCTCCGCACACCGGAAGGCTTACAGCCTGGCTCATGACGTGACGTCTGTCTGCACACCTGTAGGCCTACAGCCTGGCCCTTGACGTCACGTCTGTCAGCACACCTGTAGACCTACAGCCTGGCCCATGACGTCACGTCTGTCCGCACACCTGTAGCCTACAGTCCTGACGCATGACGTCACGTCTGTCCGCACACCAGTAGGCCTACAGTCCTGACCCATAACGTCGCGTCTGTCCACACACCTATAGGTCCACAGTCCTGACCCATGACGTCACGTCTGTCGCACACCTATAAGTCCACAGTCCTGACCCATGATGTCACGTCTGTCGCACACCTGTAGACCTACAGTCCTGACCCATGACGTCACGTCTGTCGCACACCTATAAGTCCACAGTCCTGACCCATGACGTCACGTCTGTCCGCACACCTGTAGGCCTACAGTCCTGACCCATGACGTCACACCTGTCCGCACACCTGTAGGCCCAGTCCTGACCCATGACGTCATGCCTGTCCGCATACATGTAGGCCTACAGTCCTGACCCATGACGTCACGTCTGTCCGCACACCTGTAGGCCTACAGTCCTGACCGACCCAGGTTTCGGCCTCAAGTCGAATAACAATGGCATTTGACATCGATGTCACTGTGGATATCAGTAAATTCGGTCTCCTCTCCATGTAATATGATAATTCAGCTTTATGTCAATGTCTTGGTCTTGCTAATATCAACGATCTGCATTTGTGATGCACAAAGTTTCGGCAGGTGACTGAATTTATCGAATCAAAGTAGTTTCGTCACGATGGAAAAGCATTACACAAGGTCATATGTCATAGGACATTGTTAGGTATATCTGTCGATGGAGTTACAACTAGCAAAATGAATAAGTAAAAAATTAGTTTGAAACCAATAAAAATGTTACCATTAAAACTTCTGAGCCCAGCTGATGCAGTATTTGACAGTATCATGGGCTATTCGGATCATCACTCTTTTCATGTCGAACATATCCACATAAATAACAAAAAACGCTTGAGCATAGGCATCTATATAATATGATCAAAGCTGAATGAAAGTATGTTTTAATGTGGATACAGTTATACAATCCATGTGAACAATCTCAGCCTGCTTGATATAGGCCTACAGTCCACGCCTGTGGTCAGTCACTCCCATGCTGCCCGAGTCGGTGTCAGTGAGCAGATCAGCTGCTGGATCGAGGCGGGTAGAGTATGCGGGAGTGCAACCCCCGAGCAGTCCGCATTGAGGACGATAACTTGTTTGTGCAGCATCTTCTTTATCAGGTTTTGATAAAGTTTTCTGAAAAGAACGACAATATCTGTTCAACGAACTTAGTCTGCGTCTCCTACCCTAAAATTCAGGTAACATTTTGAAAAGTGTCGCGTTGCAGTTTGCTATACATTTTTAGGGTTTTGCTACACAATATTGAAATTGCATCGCAGTAACTGTGGCCTGGCTGCTATACAAGTTTCAACAATGTCCACCTGGTGACACCGATTTCACAAGGATTCAATCACAGTATATGAGTTAAATCGTGTAATGAAGACTTGCCAAGTTCACCTATGACACAATCATTATAAATTGCTATGCAGATTTGAAGACAAAAATGGTATTCAATATGGCTTTTGTATAGCATTACTGCAGCAAAACTGTTGCTTGAAAAAAGTAAAATGTTCCCTGCTACAATTGTATTATGCGAGAGAAATAGTTATACACCATTTCTTCAGGAATAATGCTGGATGACTTCGTTACCATGACGATTGAGTCAATGTACTTCTCGAGGTCATTCAGTAACACAGCATCTGAAGTGAGACGATATAAGCAGCGGAGGTAGAATGGAGAAGACATCCACGCACAGACCACCAGGTCCGGGAGGACGTCTATGCAGCACAGCCCACCAGGGATGTATTTTTAGGTTACCGGACCTTTGGTACGATAAGCTATTGCCATGGCGTTGCATCCGTCATTGTCGCCCGTCTTCCCAAAATTTTGCACAAAAATGCCTGAAAATATTTCGAGAGAGAGATATTTTTTAGTTTTTTGATTTTCGCATTTTTTCCAAAATGGCGGCCATTTTTGTCGGAAAATGGTCAATTTTTAACTTTGGCAGCCTATTTCTCAAAAACTGTCTAATCAGTTTTGAGATTTTTGTTTCGAAAGATTCCCCTTATGTACCGTTATGATGTGTATAAGTTTTGTTGCCCTTGAATTGCCGGTCTCCGTGTGGCGGCCATTTTGAATTTTTGACGAGTCGGTGAAAAAATTTGTTTCGCCCCTAATTGCATTACTATCCATTTTGGGCCATATCTAGGCAAAAAAAAAAATTCATGGGAAAATAAAAAAAACTAAGAAATACCTCCCTCTCGATATATTTTTAGGCATTTTGTGCATAATGGCTAATATCTCGCTTATTACTCTACAGCTTAGGAATCAATTGTGCACATATAGGAAATGATATAGTCCGAATATTTTGATGACCTTGAATTTGACCTTTGATCTCATTTCCCAGGTCAAAGCACAAATGGCTAATATCTCGCTTATTATCGACTTTACAGCTTAGGAATCAATTGTGCACATATAGGAAATGATATAGTCCAAATATTTTGATGACCTTGAATATGACCTTTGACCCCATTTTTCAAGGTCAAATTACAAAATGGCTAATATCTCACCTAATATCGACTTTACAGCTTAGGAATCAATTGTGGACATATAGGAAGTGATATAAGCTGAATATTCTCGTGACCTTGAATTTGACCTTTGACCTCATTTTCAAGGCCAGAGCACAAAATGGCTAATATCTTGCTTAATATCGACTTTAATCTTAGGAATCAATTGTGGACATATAGAAAGTGATACATGTCGAATATTCTCGTTACCTTGAATTTGACCTTTGCCCTCATTTTCAGGGTCAAATCACAAAATTGCTAATATCTCGCTTATTATCGACTTTACAGCTTGGGAATCAATTGTGGACATATGGGAAATAATATGAATCTTAGGAATCAATTGAAATGACAATTGACTTCATTTTCAAGGTCAAAGGACAAAATAGCTAACATTTCGGTTATCATCGACTTTACAGCTTAGAAATCAATAGTGGACATATAGGAAATGATATATGCTGAATATTATGATGACTTTGCAATTGACCTTTGATTACATTTTCAAGGTCAAAACACAAAAAGGCTAATATCTTGCTTATTATCAACTTTGCAGCTTAGGAATCAATTGAATACATCTAGAAAAATACATATGCCAAATATTCTCATGAGCTTGAATTTGACGTTTGACCTAATTTTCAAGGTCAGAACACAAAATGGTCAATATCTCGCTTATTATCGACTTTACAGCTTAGAAATCCATTGTGGATATATAGGAAATGATATATGCTGAAAATTATGATGACCTTGAATTTGACCTATGACCTCATTTTCAATGTAAGAACACAGAATGGCTAATATCTCGCTTATCATCGACTTTACAGCCTAGGATTCAATCGTGCACATTTAGGAAATGATATACACAGAATATTCTGACAATCTTGAATTTGACCTGTGACCTCATTTTCAAGATGAGAGCACGAAATGGCTAATATCTCGCTTATTATCGACTTTACAGCCTTGTATATACATTGTGTACACATAGGAAATGATGTATGCTCAATGTTTTGATGGACTCGCCCTCATTTTCAAGGTCAGAGCACATAATGGCTAATCTCTCACTTATTATCGACATCTTAGGAATCACTTGTTGACATAAAGTGATATATATCCAGAATATCCTCATGACCTTCAATTACCCTCACCCCGATAGTGGGAGGGGGTATTGCATTTGGGTCTGTCCATTTGTCCGCGCGCATAACTCAAAAACAAATGGTCCGAGCGACTTCAAACTTATGGAGATGAAGCGGTATGGCAGTGGCCTCCTCAAATTTTGTTGAAATTGGATGAAAACAATTGCCATGGCAACGGAAAAAATGAGAATCACATAATTGCCTTTAACTCCGGTTCTACTTGATATTAATTTGTTAAATTAATTTTGTATTTTTCTTTGGCCAATTCCGGATCGTATTGTGTACGGCGAATGGTCGTACAACGAAAATTCTCCATTATCGCCTGATGTCGATGATTTGGGGGTTCACGATTTCGGTTATTTTTTGCCAGCGATTTTTCAGTGCAAATGTCTGCACCTATAACTCAAAGACAAACGGCCCTATCGATCTGAAATTTATACGACTGAAACGCTATGGTAGTGGCTCGGTAGTAGTAGTGGTACTAGTAGCCATGGCAACGGAAAAAGTGAAAATCACTGTATCCAATGTCTATAATGTGCTTTTGGTGTGCTCGGCGACCGGTTGGCAGACTGTTGTGACTTCATAATAAATAATTTGAACTTTGCCTGAAAGAATGCAAAAAGCCACAAGGCCTCAGTAGGTTACCGGCTAGAAATCAGTGAAGGGCAATGACATTTCTCAGCACACGATTTCGATCAGCCCCTTAGACAGTACTATCGTACACGTTGATTCAACAAGCCACGCCAACTGACAATAACTTGATTTGAACATTCAAGTCCTATTTAAGAGAATAAATTCTACTGTGCTTTGATTTATGTCCACAATTGGAAATTAGGCCTTAACTGGTGCCGTTTTGTCCATGCATTGTTTATTTAAACATGGGTAACTTTACCTGCACACAGAGTACCTCGATCTGGAACATTGAAAGATCAAGTCCAAATATGGACTGATTTCTTATGATATCATTTCTCCGTGAATTTAGGGGAGTGGGAGGGGGGGGGGGGGGAGGTCGAATGCCGGCATCCCCTTTGATCGCCACTAAAGCATAGAGCATGGAAATATTGTTTTAAGTAGTGGATGTGCTGATTTACAAAAAATAATAATAGTACACAGTTTTTGAGAAGAGATGTTTAAAATACCAAGTCCTATCCATATCATGAAGACGATTATTTCCAAACCTTCTGATCGGAAGGATAGAGCTATGCTTGACGTGCTTGCAGTTCATAAAATCTAAATTATCAAAAATGTACAAATACATTTGTAAGCATCAGGTAAAATCCGCATCAGAAATCATCTGAGATCCTGCGAATCCCAATTGGGGATAACTTTTTAACAATAATTTCCTGAGGTGTAGTTTACATGTGTGTAGAGCGGATATCTTGAAGTTTAGGGACATTCTGTTTCAGCTCTGTGGGTTTAGGGGCCCGTAACCAACCCCCATCACCTGAATAAAGTTGGAATTTGGTAGTAAATCCAGATGATTTCTCCAGATAAGAGGTGTACAACAGTTTTCATGCAGTTGGGATATTTTGAAATGTTCAGGCACTAAGGTCTCGGGGTGCCGTAAGCACGCTGAGAAAATTGTGCAATTTGGTAATATTCCAGATGATCTGTGAGGATTTGGATATGTTTAAAAGTATATTCCTGACTTGGGGTCTGGTGGCACCGTAAGGCTCCAGGGATCATTTTGGGATTTGTAGTATTTGAAGTGATTCTTGTGGGTGATTTTACAACCTTATTTGTACACTTGGGATATTTTTTGTGACATGCCTTGCAGCACTCCTTATATGGAGGGGGAGGGGGCATCCCTGCCTTGATCCGCCAGTGAAAACTATAGATTCGGTGTATTTCAACCTCGGATTTTGCTTGAATGAAAAGAAAAATACTGAATGGCCTAAGCAAGTTATCGGCTACAAGTTAGGGAGGGCCATAACGTTTCTCAGCATATCCTTTATATCCACCTGGATCGGAACATTCGGATCATATTTAAAAGGCCAAATTCAAATAGGCATATGATTTGATTTGTGTCTTAAATTGAAAGTTAAAGTCAAACTGGCAGCGTTTCGTTTTGGGTCCATGGGGCACTTTATATCACCATGAAACATAAGATCGCCGAATTTAGTGAATTTAATCAATTTGACCAACATACACCATGGATAGCCTATGTTGTCAGAATTAGTTGATATGCTGACTGACATGGAGTATTATTAAGGAAACGGACATTGGAATATATAAATGATCTTATTTGACGTCCCAATGTAATTCCAGGGCGCCGACAGAAAGCCAGTGTATATGACTTCATACATTCATGCAGATATTCTATCTATGTAATATGACAATGTATCCCATATCTTGATTGGCTAAAACGAACGATCTCCAACACTGATTCGATATTTAATGTTTCGTTCAGGTGATTGAGTTTATCGAATAAAAGTTGTTTCATCAGCAAGATAGGAAAGCATTACACAAGGACATGACATGAAGCCTATTTTGCCAGACAGACATCAGGTATATCTATTGAGAAAGCTGCAACTAGCAAAAAAATATATGATTATATAGGCCCTATGGTTTGGCCCCAACGAAAATGTTACCACTGGGACATCAGAGAGTCCATCTATTGTATTTTTATTTGGGAGCTAATGTTCATCATCACTCTTTCACGTCGAACATCAGAAAAAAAACTGAAGCCCTGTTGCTGGTTTGAACCGATTGGATCGAGGCACTATTCAAAATTTTGAGTGAACAAAACATAGATATATTGTTCCCTAACCAGCCGAGATAGAATGGAGAAGGGATCCACACAGATACCACCAGGTCAGGAAGGACGACCAGACAGCACGCCCTACCACGGGATGTCCCTTACACACAGACCACCAGGTCGGGAAGGACGACCAGGCAGAACGGCTCACCACGGGATGTCCCTTACACAGAGACCACCAAGTCAGGGAGGACGGCCAGGCAGCACGGCCCACCACGTAATGTCCTTTACCCAGGAGACCACCCACAACAGGATGTCCTTAACCCAGAGACCAACAGGTCGGGGAGGACGACCAGGCAGCACGCCCAACAACGGGATGTATATTACCCAGAGACCACCAGGTCTGGGGGTCGTCGAGGCACGGCCTACCACGGGATTTCTCTTAACCAGAAACCACCTGGTCGGTGGACGTCCAGGCAGCATGGCCCACCACGGGATGTCCCATACCCACAGACCACCAAGTCGTTAGGATGTTCAGGCAGCACGGCCTACCATGGGATGTCTCTTTACCAGAGATCACCAGGTTGGGATGACGTCCAGGCAGCACGGCTCACCACAGGATGTCCCTTACCCAGAGACCACCAAATCGGGGAGGACGACCAGGCAGTACATCCCACCACGGGATGTAATTTTTCCGTTATCCAGAGGATGTCCTTTACCCAGAGATCACCAGGTCTGGACGACGACGTCGACGTTTACGTCGAGGCAATATGGCCCACCACGGGATGTCCCTTACCCAGAGACCAACAGGTCGAGAAGGACGACCAGGCAGCACGGCCCACCACGGAATGTCCTATACCCAGAGACCACCAGGTCGAAAGGACGTTGAGGCAGCACGGCCAATTACGGGATGTCCATTACCCAGAGACCAACAGGTCGAAAAGGACGACCAGACAGCACAGCCCACCACAGTATCTCAATAACCCAGAGAACACCAGGTCGGGAGGACAACCATACAGCTTGCCCCGCACCGGGATGTCTCTTAACCAGAGACCACCAGGTCGGGAGGACGACCAGGCAGCACAGCCCACCTCGGAATGTCCCTTACCCAGAGACCACCAGGTCGGGAGGACCTTCAGGCAGCAGGGCCTACCACGGGATGTCCTTTAGCCAGAGACCACCAGGTCGAGAAGGACGACCAGGCAGCACTTCCCACCACGGTATGTCCTTTACCCAGAGACCACCAGGTCTGGAGGACGTCGAGGCAGCACGGCCCTCCACTGGATGTCCCTTACCCAGAGACCACCAGATCGGGAGAACGACCAGGCAGCACGGCCTACCATGGGATGTCCCTTACCCAGAGACCACCAGGTCGGGAGGACCTTCAGGCAGCAGGGCCTACCACGGGATGTCCTTTACCCAGAGACCACCATGTCGAGAAGAACGACCAAGCAGCACGGTCCACTATGGTATGTCCTCTACCCAGGGACCACCAGGTCTGGAGGACGTCGAGGCCACACGACCCACCACGAGATGTCCCTTACCCAGATACCACCAGGTCGGGAAGGACGACCATAGAGCTTGCCCCACACCGGGATGTCCTCCACCCAGAGACCACCAGCTTGGGGAGGACTACCCGGCAGCACGGCCCATCACAGTATGTCCTTTGCCCAGAAACCACCAGGTCTGGAGGACGTCGAGGCAGCACGGGCTGTCCCTTACCGGGCTGTCCACCTTACCGGGACCACCAGGTCGAGAAGGACGACCAGGCAGCACGGCCCACCAAGAGACGGATTTTACCCACAGACCACCAAGTAGTTAGGATGTTCAGGCAACACGACCCACCACTGGATGTCCCTTACCCAGAGACCAACAGGTCATGGAGGACGACCAGGCAGCACGGCCCACCACAAGACTGACTTTACCCACAGACCACCAAGTCGTTAGAATGTTCAGGCAGCACGGCCTACCACGGGATGTCACTTACCCAGAGACCACCAGGTCGGGGAGGACGATCATACAGCATGCCCCACACCGGGATGTCTCTTAACCAGAGACCACCAGGTCGGAAGGACGTCCAGGCAGCACGACCCACCACGGAATGTCCCTTACCCAGAGACCACCAAATCGGGGAGGACGACCAGGCAGTACAGCCCACCACGGGATGTAATTTTTCCGTTATCCAGAGGAAATCTTTTACCAAGAGACCACCAGGTCTGGAGGACGTCGAGGCAGCACGCCCCACCACGGGATGTCCCTTACCCAGAGACCACCAGGTCGGGGAGGACGACCAGGCAGCACGGCCCACCACGGGATGTCCCTTACCCAAAGACCACCAGGTCTGGAGGTCGTCGAGGCAGCACAGCCCACCACGATCGGGATGACGTTCAGGCAGCACGGCCAACCATGGGATGCCCTTTACCCAGAGACCAACAGGTCGAGAAGGATGACCAGGCAGCACGGCCCACCACGGGATGTCCTTTATCCAGAGACCACCAGGTCGGAAGGACGTGTCGGAAGCAGCACGTCCCATTACGGGATGTCCATTTCCCAGAGACCAAGAGGTCGAAAAGGACGACCATGCAGCACGGCCCACCACAGGATCTCAAATACCCAGAGAACATCAGGTCGGGAGGACGTTCAGGCAGCACGGCCCACCACGTTATGTACTTTACCCAGAGACCACCAGGTCTGGAGGACGTTGAGGCAGCACGGCCCACCACGGGATGTCCCTTACCCAGAGACCACCAGTTCGGGAGGACGACCAGGCGGCATGGCCCAGCACGAGATGGCCTTTACCCAAAGACCAACGGGTCGAGAAAGACGACCAGGCAGCACGGCCCACCACAGTATGTCCTTTACCCAGAGATCACCAGGTCTGGAGGACGTCGAGGCAGCACGGCCCTCCACGGGCTGTCCCTTACCCAAAGACCACCAGGTCGAGAATAACGACCAGGCAGCACGGCCCACCACGGTATGTCCCTTACCCAGAGACCACCAGGTCTAGAGGACGTCGAGGCAGCACGCCCCACCACGAGATGTCCCTTACCCAGAAACCACCAGATCGGGGGGACAACCAGGCAGCACGGCCCACCAAGAGACGGACTTTACCCACGGCCACCAAGTCGTTAGGATGTTCAGGCAACACGACCCACCACAGGATGTCCCTTACCCAGAGACCACCAGGTCTAGAGGACGTCGAGGCAGCATGCCCCACCACGGGATGTCCCTTACCCAGAGACCACCAGATCGGGAGGACGACCAGGCAGCACGGCCCACCAAGAGACAGACTTTACCCACAGACCACCAAGTCGTTAGGATGTTCAGGCAACAAGACCCACCACAGGATGTCCCTTACCCAGAGACCACCAGGTCGGGGAGGACGACCAGGCAGCACGGCCCACCACGAGACGGACTTTACCCACAGACCACCAAGCCGTTAGAATGTTCAGGCAGCAAGGCCTAGCACGGGATGTCACTTACCCAGAGACCACCAGGTCGGGGAGGACGATCATACAGCATGCCCCACACCGTGATGTCCCTTACCCAGAGACCACCAGGTCGGGAGGACGACCAGGCAGCACAGCTCACCACAGGATGTCCCTTACCCAGAGACCACCAAATCGGGGAGGACGACCAGGCAGTACAGCCCACCGAGGGATGTAATTTTTCCGTTATCCAGAGGATGTCCTTTACCCAGAGACCACCAGGTCTGGAGGACGTCGAGGCAGCACGCCCTACCACGGGATGTCCCTTACTTAGAGACCAACAGATCGGGAGGACGATGAGGCAGCGCGGCCCACAACGAGACAGACTTTACCCACAGACCACCAAGTCGTTAGGATGTTCAGGACGACGAGGCAGCACGGCCCACCACGGGATGTCCCTTACCCACCACCACCAGGTCAGGAGGACGTTCAGGCAGCACGGCCCACCAAGGTATGTCCTTTACCCAGAGACAACCAGGTCTGGAGGACGTCGAGGCAGCACGGCCCACCACGGGATGTCCCTTACTTAGAGACCACCAGATCGGGAGGACGACCAGGCAACACGACCCTCCACGGGATGTCCCTTACTCAGAAACCACCAGATCGGGAGGACGTCCAGGTAACACGGCCCACCACGGGATGTCCCTTAACCAGAGAACACCAGGTCTGGAGGTCGTCGAGGCAGCATGGCCCACCACGGGATTTCCCTTACTTAGAGACCACCAGATCGGGAAGACGATCAGGTAACACGACCCACCACGGGATGTCCCTTACCCAGAGACCACCAGATCGGGAGGACGACCTGGCAACACGGCCCACCACGGGATGTCCCTTACCCAGAGACCACCAGGTCTGGAGGTCGTCGATGCAGCATGGCCCACCACGGGATGTCCCTTACCCACAGACCACCAAGTCGTTAGGATGTTCAGGCAGCACGACCTACCACGGGATGTCCCTTACCCAGAGGCCACTAGGTCGGGAAGGACGCCCAGGCAGCACGGCTCACCACGGGATGTCCCTTACCCAGAGAACACCAAATCGGGGAGGACGACCAGGCAGCACGGCCCACCACGGGATGTCCCTTACCCAGAGAACACCAAATCGGGGAGGACGACCAGGCAGCACGGCCCACCACGGGATGTAATTTTTCCCTTATCAAGAGACCAAGAGGTCGGGAAGTACGAGCAGGCAGCACGGCCCACCACTTTTGTCCCTTACCCAGAGACCACCAGGTCGAAGAGGACGACCAGGCAGTACAGCCCACCACAGGATGTAATTTTCCCCTTATCCAGAGATTATCCTTGTACTATCGCGAGGAGCCGAGGAAGACCAAGTGAGCTAACATGCAAGAGAATGACTATTTATGACCTGCAGTTTATATTTTACATTCTTCCTATATAGAGGTATATATTGTAACAATAGGTGTTGATAGAGTCAGGTGATATACACGTCAATGATGATTTATAATATGAAGTCAGTGTTAGATTTATCTGTTGTGAGATGTTTCCTTCCATTGCAAAAACTCACTGAAAATTATGTCATATACAGAAGATGCTGCCAGTTGGAGAGCTTGATAGGGTCACGAAGGCTGGCGGGGGGGGGGGGGTGATGATGATGGTGATAAAGATAACGATGAACAGGGGCGCTGGAACGATTTTTAAAGAGGGGGGTCAAAATCGTGGTGGAGACCAGTGTCTGAGGCCCGCCTAGGGCTACAGAAGCCAGCGACCATTAGAGCTTTGTGGTGCACTCTGAGCAATTCTGGGGCCTAGTGCACCAAACCGTCGGTAGAGCGTCGGTGACAACGTCCGTCGTAAAAACACCAACCTTCCTCGTGAACTCTGTGTCGGTGTGAAAGCTGGTGTGTACTAAGCTGTCGGTCGCTGGAAACTAACGTCCACTGGACGTAAAATCTGCGACTCCTACTGAGCAGTCGAAGATGGGCCATGCAACTTACAATATAAGTAGAGTGAACTTATCTGCGCGATATGTTCACATAACACTCTGATAGCGTTAGGAACGAGCTGCTATCAAAATTATAATGATTGCAGAGTATCAGTATGATTATGCTAACAACTCGCACATTATGATGATTAAGAAAACTCAAACTTTGAAACTGTATGATTTGTTTCAAATTTCCTGGAGATAGCCATATTTCCTCCTAAGTACTTCAATATATTTATACACTAAGCCATTGTACATGATAGATTATATCATGATAAAGGAAGATATACCCTGATTTTTCTAACTCGTTTACATTGTTTTTCGCTGATATTTTTGCAATGATAAATGGTATCGTTCTTTAACTTGGCATGCTTAACCTGGGAGTCAAACGGCAATTTTCTACCGAATTTCAGACTTCTATCGCGAAAATTGAACAAGTAGGCAATCTACCTCAATGTTAAATTCAGTCCATCATTGAATTTCTGGGTCCTCATTTTGTGCATTTGGTTGCTTTTGTAGCTCAGTGCAATCTTCCGAAATCGACATGTCTATGTAGAATACACCCTAATGTGTATTCTGGTCCGAAATTACAATAATACTTCGAATCCTGTTGGGTGTTAACAGGACCAAATCCTCGAATATGCTCAGATTCATGAGACCCCGTTATGGACTGAATTTTAACATTGGGGTAGATAGCCAACTTTTTCAATTTTTGAGATAGAAATCTGAAATTCGGTAGAGAATTGCCGTTTGCCTTCCAGGTGAGGTATGCCAATTCATAGAACGATAACATTTAGCATCGCGAAAATATCGTCAAAAACCGGTGTAAACAAGTTAGAAAAATCAGAGTATAGTATTGATCATTTTGTACCAAAAGGCATGTTTTGTTGGTCCTTTGTAGTTATATGAATCATGTGTTAACCAACGCTAAAGTACAATACATGTGTAAAATACTGGAATTGCCCAAGGTATAATGCGTATTTATTATCCACAGATTTATTGTAGGTTTCATATGGTTTATACTTGCATTTGCAGTGCGAGTTGTTGAGGTAAATGTTTGTATAATTCAATGTCCACACAATACCTTTGCAGGATCACAAAGTATGTTTATCTCCTACATCAACCATTCGAATAATATGCATTTGTACCACGGTTGCCACCTTTAACAATAGGCCAGACTGTGGTCATACACCATCTGCCGTGGAATATGGGAACACGCTTGATATCCGTGGTACAAGTCAGATAGACCACTCACACCGTGGGTATGGCTCATACACTCTGTAATATCGTGTATGAGCCATACCCACTGGTGCTCGTGCTCTATCTACTAATATACGTGTTACCCTTTACGACAGTTTGGCGCACTAGGAATCTGAGCACTTTCAAATATGCCTGAAATCGTATCAGCTATGTTGTAAATTTCATTGTTCACTTGGAAAATATTCTATCGATAATCACCAACTCCGAGGGTGGGATGGACATAGTTCACCTATAGACCTACATAGTACGTACATGTGCATACTATACTCGCATTTTAAAACTCGTTTATACCATATACTTTACCCGAGACTCATACGGCAACTTTATATTCAAATTTCTATAAAATTTTATGCTAAATTTTTATATTACGTCACGAAAATTGAAAAGCGACAATATACCTAAATGTTCAATTTAGTCCTATTTTTTGGAGATCCACGATTTTGTACATCTTTAGAAATCAGCTTGGTTGTTTGGAAAACAGTTAAGTGTATCTCCTTGCCCAAAATTACCACATCACTAGTATTTATATTCCTGCTGGATATAAACACGGCCAAATACAGGAATATGAGCCGATCCCTGAGATGCCGTTTTGGGCTGCAATTTAGCATCGGGGTATATGGCCAACTTTTCAAACTTTCGGCGAATTTCCGCTGAAATTTGGAAGACACTTGTCGTTTGATTCCAAGATGAAACGTGCCAAGTTATGACATGATTACATCAAGCATCACAGACATATAATGGAAAACTGTGCAAACCAGTTATATAAAAGCGAAGTATATTCAAATGTGTGTATATACAATGAATACTGTTGTTGTATTATTAGTAATCAAACCACCAAGGCTATTGCATGACTTTATCAACCATTTTGATACAAAGAAATGTTTGGTTGCCATGCTAATTTACCATTTTGATGCAAAGAAATGTTTGGTTGCCATGTTAATTTTTCCCTTTACGGGGAACCATATATAGAAAAGCTCACCTGAATTTAGTAAACGTTCGATTTCCACAACTTTGACAACATATAACTGATTGATTAACGAGGAGACCCACATATTTTTTCGCATAAAAATAACACATTGGGTCGTAGATAAATGTACAAAATATAAACCAACTATATAGTTATAATGGCTAAAATGAATCAGTTTGCGATTGTTTTGGCGTGAAACAATCCATAAGTCCACATTGAAGAAAAAAATTGATCCCATATTTCTAATTTTGAATACGCAATGTCATAATGGTGATTGTTTAAACGTGTTAAAATCATCAAATGAATTTCAAATTTTAGGCCGCCTGACAAGAACGCCATGTAACACAGGGCGTGGCGAAAAGGTGTACAGTAAATACTACACATTTATCATTGAAATTTATGTTTCTCTTCCAGTATAAAATATATATAGGTATACATGTATACATCATCTTGATAAAAATGAGTGCACGTATACACTGATATTTCTAAAAAATGTGGGGCTACTGCCTCACCACAAAATCATTTTTACGATATTTAACATACAAGTTATGGGGGAGGGGGGGGGGTCTATAACTGGCCCCCGATATTTGAAAGTGTGTGTGTGTGGGGGGGGGGGGGGGGTCAGAAGACCCTCCTGACCTGGTGCCCGCGCTTATGACGATGAAGATAGGGATGTTTATAACTTGCATCTTTTTCTATATGTACCGTTTTGAAGGATGTTCCCCACTATAGTTAATGAATGGAGGCTGAGTATTGGGTGAAGAGCACATGTCCGCTAAGCTGTGCTGCAGGATCTTTGACCCATTTGGGAAATGTTGGTGTGTTCCGCCCAAGGAAAACAGGCAGTAACGAATTTATTTGAGCGTTTGTCACAGGACAAGATAGTGGAACTAGCTGCATATTTGTCTCAAAATAAAAGCAAACATTAAATAAATGTCTTCCAATCGAGATCTGTGCCGACTGTGCGCTAATTTTGATTTGCTCGTATGACTTGTATATGATGTGTCAAAATACATTATGATAAGAGTCTTATCATAGCGTTCCCGGCTAGGTGCTGCGGACATCAAACTGTCAGTGTCTTAGATGGAATGTTTGGTCGTAGAAAACATGTAAGATGATGTATATAGAAGCGTCATGAAATTGTTACAAAGGTTGAACGACCATTATTGAATGTTTTTCAAGCTCAAGTGTTTGGTCATGTATTTTTCTTTCCATGCTAGACTCTATTTACAAAGTTTGTGATGTCTTGTTGTAACTATTTCTGTGACACACTCCAGCCGCGCGCGAGCGTCCACGAGCGCGTGCCTGGATGCCGCGTGGTCCACGGATCACAAGCGTGGCAAACATTTGGAATAACAGGTTCGAACTGATACATGTCTAAATGTGATGTACCACCAGCTCTATCGCGTATCAATATTGTAGAATAAGTTGCTTATGCCCAGTTTGAGGTTTGTGCCTATTGTAATTGTGTATCTACTAGTGCACTAGATCTATATCTTAGTGGGCCGATTATATCTAGATCTATACTCTGATTTTTCTAACTTGTTTACACTGGTTTTAGGCGATATTTTTGTGATCTAAATGCTATCGTTCCATAACTTGGCACACTTCACCGGGGAGCCAAACGGTAATTTAGTTACTACCAAATTTCAGACTTCTATTCATTGGATTTGGTCTTGTTTAAATTGATTGGGATTTGAAGTATAAGTGTAATTTTGGACAAGAAGACACAATCAGAGGGTGTATTCTAGACAAACATGTTGATTTCGAAAGGTTGCACATCTACAAAACCGAGTATATGCACAAAATTGTGTGCGGACCCAGAAATTGAATGGCAGGGCTAAATTTAACATTCAATTGGGGTAGATTGCTAACTTGCTCAATTTTCGCAATAGATCTAAAAGTTCGAAATTCGGTAGAAAATTGCCGTTTGACTCCCATGTGAAGTATGCCAAGTTATATAATAATACCGTTTAGCATCGCAAAAATATCAGCGAAAAACAGTGTAAACGAGTTAGAAAAATCAGAGTATAGATATAGCAGGGGCGGATCCAGGAACTTGCCATATATATAATTTTCGGATTTGGAGAATCTCAATAGCGAGCGATTGCAATAGATCCCCCCATCCGTTCTCTCCGATAATAATTGGGATCTGGTAACTCAATCTATTCCAGTCGAGAAATCGAAATAGAGCTCTAGATCTAATTTCCGATGACAATGGATTTAGTTTACAGTTTTTTTGGGGGCGCCGCGACTCCAGATCCTGACCAGTAGTCGTACTTGGATCAGTGCTTGTACAGTAAATGAAAAAAATCAAAATTATGGCTGACGTATTTTCATGATTCTGCAAACATAAGAACGAGTGGGGGTAAATTTACATGGAAACAAAAAATTCCAATTTCACACCATCACATGACCATGTCAGCAGCTCGTATGACACATTTCATTAAGTGTACGAGCACTGGTCCTGGTACGAGCACTGGTCCTGGTACGAGCACTGGTCCTGGTACGAGCACTGGTCACCATACTATATAGATCTAGTCTAGGCCTACTCAACTTCAAGTTCTACACAAAACCTCATATGACTTTTAGCCATAAACCCATAACTCTGTTTAGGATGGTCGAATCAATTTTATATTTTAAATGTTTCCATTTGGTACAAAAGTCAAACGATATTTGTTTTCCAAATTTCAGGCTTCTATCTTGAAAACTGAAAAAGTTGGCAATCTACATCAAAGTTACTAGTAAATGTTCGACCCAAATCGGATCACGAGAATTCAAGCAAATTTGGGGATTTCATAATCTTCACTCCGCTAAGAAATGTAATACATGTATGAGGAAAGTTTTTGAATTGGAACTTGGAGGAATCATACAGGTGTATTCTAATAAAATATCATTCTTACAAAGTAATGTGCAATGCAAACATCGAACAATACGCCAAATTCTGCTCAGACTCGCAAATTTCATGTTTGAAGTGAAATTCAACATTGGAGTAGATTGGCAACTTTTCCAATTTTCAAGATTGAAATCTGAAATTTGGTAAAAGAAAAAAATACGGTTTCATGCCAAATGGAAACAAAAAAAATCAAATTGATTCGACCATCCTAAAGGATGTTATGGCTAAAAATCATATGAGGTTTTGGACATTATCTCGGCTGGATGGCAGAGGGGGGGGGGGGGGGGGGGGCTGGCTGATGGTGGGGTACGGGTAGGGGGGGATGAGGGGGCATCAAGCGTTATATGGAGCTCAACAAGGGGGTGGAGCACAACAAGGGGTAGGTGGATGGCAACTTCCACCCACTGCTTTCGAAAAAGCATTATGTAATTGTTTACCTGCCCCTTATTACCGATGAATTATTAATGAATTAGACATATCTATTTTGTGCACATGAAATTCGACATAGATCTACACGTGAAAGGAGTGCAAGGTGTCCATTTTCATAAACTGAACTGCCCTCCCGGTATGTGCAGTTTGGATAGTTTAAAGTGTATAGACATCTCGATCTGGGTCCCCCATGTGTATTTTACAACTGTTTTTTTACAATGTCGATATTTCAAATTATTCAGCCTTTAGCCAAAATTTCTCACTCGCCCACCAGGAGCGGGGGGAAGGGGGGGGGGGGGACAGCGCTTTGACCCGCAAGTGATTATTTCATACGTTCTGCCCTGCTATATGTCACGGTTCTTGATAAATCAGAACCAACTACATGCATTTTATTACTAGCATGCACTGTTTATTATGATATAATTTTATTGTCGAGGTGCTGTCGAGGTGTACTATCAACGTCATGTAACTGCTGTTGATCTGTGGATCCATTCGCTGTTGGCGTGTATCAAAGTCAGGAAGTTGTGTATCGTCCAGATACCATTCCGGGTTTGTTCAAATAATTTAAGTATGCTTCGTGTACTCGTATATATGTTATTGGGCTTTTTGCGCTGATAGGAATTTACCACTCAGTACAGTAAACTATGTAGTATTTTGTTGTGTTGAAAAATTCTCCTGCTTGAACACTACGACACCGATAACATGTATATGTAAAGTTATTGACTACCGTCCGCTCTTCGGGATCCTCGAGGATAGTCCTCTCTCATCCGAGTCCTTGCGGACGCGCATCCGCTATTCCGGATCCTCGCGGCAGGGCCGCTCACCGGAGGTCGCGGCGGACACGGTAACTACTTCATCATTAACGGTAACCAGGTAACAGCCCACCCGACACTCCCAGGCCTACGGACACCGTTCAGAAACTGGTTCATCACCACGGTGTTAACTGGCGGGGCCTGGCGAGCCGCGGTCTGCCTCGGGGACGGAACCCCGTACAGTCCGACATGCTGGCCAGAGCCTCTGTCACATGTCCCGGGAAGGGAGAGAGCTGGCGATCCACAGGGCCGAAGGCCCCCGAGTCAGCAACTCGTCTCTCCCAGCCCGGGCCTCCCCACGGAAATCGTCCCCAGGGCTCTAGGAGCCCACTACTCAGACCCAGGGAACACAAAGCTCATGGCGAGCCTCGTGTGCGTCCTAGTCTCGATCTTGGACAATCTCCTCGAACGAGTCGCTTCCAGTGTATATATAATACACCACAAACTGTAGGACGCACGCGAGGTTAAATCGATCCATTGTTATAGTTTACTGGAACGTAAATTACAATACGTCGCCGTGGCAACGCACGCTCGAACGGAGCATGTCAAAACAAGGCCAAGTACAGAAAGGCCACATAAATGGCTTTTATGTTTACAATCACCTGCCGCGTGCTTAGGGCAAAATCGCCACATTACCCCCTTCTTACAATGTTGGTCCCCAACATGTTCCGCCCGCGCCCAAAATGCTCGAAACCCGACGAAGGCTTCGCATGGCGGGGGCCGGAAGAAGGCACGATGGCAACGCCCAGAAGTCACGGCGCAAACACTAGGACTTTAAGAGTCCCTTTTGGAAGAATGGGGAACTACCCCCGGACTTATGGAGTAAACCATAACGCGCTTTGCAATTTTGAATAAACCCTCATAAACAAGCTAAAATTTTGACCGAGGTGGTCCAAAACCGTGTGATGACCTTGGAAGGTCATCCGTTATAAAAGGACGGTGTGTCGAGTCTTTGGAATATCTTTAAGGTTAAACTTTAAATTTAGAAATTTTGTAAAACGACACACCGAGTGATCAAAAGTGATAGTACCTCTAAAAAGTGTTGCCGACCGCCCTGCCGGCCGGCTCCTCAGATCCGCAGAACGGGTCTGAGGCAGGGCGGAGCCGCAGGAGCGACTCCGGTACGCCCGCATGACATATGTGCATCTAACAGACACACATACACCTGCGGACAGCTGTCGCAGACAGCTATCAAAGCCAACGCGGCAAGCCGCATCGACTGCCAGTATCTGTATACTGCAACCCGCACAGGCCTGTGTAAAGACACGCAGATGGACGGACGTCTGCACTAACATGCAGCCGCCCGCCCGCCCGCACATCTCCAGCATGGCCCGCCTGGGGAATTTACAACTGGCAAAATCACCCGCATCTCGAACACCGGACACGCGGATCCCGCGGGATCCAGCGCCGCATCAGCGGACGAAATGCGAGTGGCACAAAACACATGTGCTACACATCTGGAGATTAATAAAAATCCGGGTACGACATTTTTACATATAAATACATGTAACAAATGATGACAGCTATACTACACGTGCAGCAATGCACACGGTGTCGCTGCAAAACTCTGTCCCCGGTCATACTGACACACGCCCGGACCAAAATACATGCACTATTAACTCATGCGGGTGCAATCATTTCCCTCCGGTGACTCCAAATCAAACCATGTATACGGGTAGAAAATGAATTTCTATCCCGGGGGACCTTGCAAATATCATACAGTAATTAAGATTAGTCATTCGCTTTTGCGTCCGCACCGGCGGTAAATGACGTAAAATTAATCACCCCAGCAAGGTAGAAATTGGGCATAAAATTGACAGTAACCACTAACTTGTGGCTTGTACGAATATGTCAGACAAAAACAACAATAAATTGCCGTTCTCCAGTCTTTTCAAATATCACAGCAATCCGTCACTGTCAAAATTAGCGCAATCCCTTACACCCCTCTCGCGAAAGCAGAAATCTCCCGATTTCTTACTCTCTATTGCACCGGAAAGGAAATTTCACATACTTGTCTCACTTTGTATCAGTAAATGAGCAAGAACAGAATTCTCCAGAGACATGCCGCACACTTGTGGCTTATAATCCTCCCATAAATAATAAATGAGATGGAAAATAAACAAAATCACTCCCCATAGCCGCTGGCACGCTTACAGGGCGATCGGACATACCCATGACGTCCGGACAGACAATCGGGCGCCCTATGGGCGTTTGCAAAGCGCCCACTAGCAACCCCGACGTACTGCCCGGCCGCGGAGCGGTGCCCGGTCCAGCCCAGAGCCTCCTCAAACGACTACCGGAGCGCGGAGCCAATAGATTTAGACGCGGAGCCGGCATGGTCCATAACCGCACTGGTTAGGGGGCGAACCCTTCATACCGGCGCCCAATCTAGAGGCGCCCAAAGATGGTGAAAGCAATAGCCGGCGGACGTCCGGGGCTGCCCGCGGACGGAGTCCAGGCCGGACGTCTACCATTGTACGGCGTATTGCCCTTATCCAATGAAGATGAAATTGGAATTAGAAGCCACCACAAGTGTTGCGCATGTAATATACGACCCCCTTCTTAGAAGGAGGCCGGGGTTCCGGTCATTCCGGCCGGACCGCGTATTATAAGGTACGATCCGGACGAGAACGAGCGTCACCCGCTGCCGCGGCTGGTCCGCACACGCGGACTTAACAACCGCTCCATTATCATAATGGATAGTCGGTTTCCTGCCGTAAGAAACCTTAATCTACTATAACCGCAATTACAGTAGTGGCTCACGGGGGATAACTACACCGAAGTGCGTCATCTTAAAGCGCCGCGGACGCCGGACGAGTCACGCGGACGAACCGCGGACATCAGTCCTCATCGGCGGACACTATCCCCGCGTCCAGAGCCAGTTCCCCAAATCCGTGGGAAGACGCTTCTCCCGTAGCGGACGTAAATCCCAACCTCAGTCTGGCCATATAAGAGGTTGTCCCGGGACCAGGGGCGTCCGGCCGAATCAGTAAATTCGTCCGGCCAGCGTAACCGTTGTACGGATTACGCCGGACAGCCGTCCATAAGGTGCGGACAGGCCATCCGCACGTCCCTGGCGCTAGAAACTACAGGAGGGCGGATGCGGAGCGGCGGCGTTACGACATGAAAGTCTCCGCGGACCTCAACTCCGAAGATGGCCACAAAGTAGCCACCCGCGGAGGTAAGTCGTGCGGACTCTCACGGAACGACCTAAAACCCATCCATAGTATGATAGACGGGTACCGCAGACGCATCCGCATGGGCGGAAGGTTATTCCCACCCATACCGGGCTGGCGCACGTGGTTTCCGGCGTGGCCGCCCGTCATCCGCAGGTACTGGAGGGAGTGGAGGTACCTGCGGATCGCCGTCATCTGGCTGATAGCCGCCCAGTCCATCATCTGACGGGTCAGAGAGGTCCGGGAGGCCCACCATACGGCGCACACGCTCGTCCGGAGTCCGCGGATGCTGACCGGACGGATCCCATACGGGAGCATCATCCGGTTCCGCATCTTGAATTAGCGGATCCATGACAAGCGGGCCCTCGTACTTCTTCAGATTATCGATATGGACAACCAGAACCCTGTCCGGATCGGAATCCCTCCGGATCCGGTAGTCCACATCTGTCACCTGTTTCAGTACGGTAAACGGGCCTATCCACGGCTTAGCAAATTTATTGCCTTGCTTAAGCGGCGGATAATAGTAGCGCACCTTGTCGCCTTCCGCAAAAGCTGGCCTACCCTTAGCATGGGCGTCATAGCCTCGCTTCTGCCGGAGGGCAGACTTGTCTAGGCGCGCGCGCGCGAAATCATGGGCGTTCGCCAGGGCGCGGCGAATCCACTCCACGTACTCCGGACCGCACTGGGGTACTGCGCCGGTCTCTGCCGCAGTTGGATACATAATATCCACGGGCAAATTTAACTCCCGGCCGTACAACATCGCGTGCGGAGTAACTCCGGTCGAAGAGTGGACCGACGACCTGTATGCCATTAAGACATACGGGAGGTGGTCATCCCAATCATTCGCACGATCATTCACAAAGGCCGCCAGCATGTTGAGGACCGATCGATTAAAGCGTTCGACTTGGCCATCAGACTGGGGCCTGTAGGGGGTGGTACGCACCTTGGTACTCCCTAGCATCTGTGCTAGGTTCCGGAACAGGTTGCTCTCAAATTGCGTGCCCTGATCCGAATGTACCTGTTTAGGTACCCCATGGTACACCACCCATCTATTCACCAACAACCGAGCTACCTCGTCCGCAGTCTGGCGGCGCAGTGGGTAGGCGTCGGTATACTTGGTAAAATAGTCGGATATCACCAGGATGTACCGGAAACCGCGCGGGGTGACCCGGTGGGTATCCAGTATATCCAGAGCTATCCGATCAAACGGCGCGCCCGCCTTAACCGTGGTTAAGGGGTGGCGGCCAGGAGTCGGGACTCCTTTGCGAGCTTGACACCGAGGGCAGGCTGCGCACCACCGTTGCACGTCCAAGCCGCTACTAGGCCAATGAAAGCGCTGTTGTAGCCTATGGACGGTCCTCCGGATTCCCAAGTGACCGGTCACCCGGAGGTCATGCAACTGGTGGAGTACTTCTTTCCGCAGCTCCGCCGGAAGCACCAACTGCCATATTGGAGGCAGTGGGGTCGGTGGCTCATAGCGCCGGTACAGGAGGCCATCCCTCAAGGAGAGTCGTTCCCACTGAGATACTAGAGACAAGGTCTCCTCCCTGTAGGTCTTCCGCTCATCCTTCGAGGGCTTCTGGCCGGCCTCAAGGGCTGTGATTACCGGTGCCAGAGCTCTGTCAGCTCTCTGCGCCGCAGCTATCTGCGCCGGAGAGTAGCCACCCAAGTAATTAGGCTCCTCATCCGTCGCGTCCGGCTGCGCCGCAGCGGCCATCACCACAGGGGGCAAGGACCGCTCATACTCAGACTCTCCAGAGGACGAGGGTACCCACGAGCAGTACACCGCCGGACTCGAGGAAGACTCGCTGGAGCTGAGCCGCACCTCCGCTTCATATGCGGGACGCCCTCGCCGATATCGGCGGGTCCGCGCGCGGAGGTGAGCCCTAGACGCTCCGGCCGCCGTGTTGTTAGAGGGGGCGGCGGCCTGCGGTCTCCCCGGAACGTCCAATTCCGAGTCTGAGGACGAATCCGCGGCTTGCTGGAATGGTGCCATCCCTGCACAACCCGGATTCTTGCACTTATGACAACGGGACAGGCCGTCCGCGTTGCCGTGCAACTTACCAGCGCGGTGCTCTATCTGCATGTCATACTCTTGGAGTTTGACGAGCCACCGCGCCACCAAGCCATCGGCCTCACTATAGTTGAGGAGCCATCTCAGCGAACTATGATCAGTCCGCAAACGGAAATGGCGTCCCAACAAATAGTGCCGGAAGCGCTTGGTCATCGTAACCACCGCGAGCAACTCGCGATGAGTGGTACAGTAGTTCATTTGAGAGCGGCTCAAGGCCACACTCGCATAAGCTACTACCCGCTCTTGCCCGTCCACGATCTGCGAGAGGACACCGCCGAGCGCGAAGTTACTCGCGTCGGTGTCCAAGATGAACTCGCAGTCCGGACGAGGGTGCCGCAGCACCGGGGCCACTACCAAGGCCTGCCGGAGTCCCGAGAAGGCGTTAGCCTGCTCGGCGGACCAAACAAAATCGGCGCCCTTTTCCGTGAGGATAGTAAGGGGACGCGCGATCTCCGCAAAGCCGCGAATAAACCTGCGGTGGTAGCTCGCGAAGCCCAAGAAGGACCTCACGTCCGCCACGTTACATGGCGGAGGCCATTTCTGCACGGCCGCCACCTTTGCGGGGTCTGGTCTCACTCCGGTGCCCGTTACCATGAAGCCCAAGTACAGGATTTCCTGCGCGAATAGCTCGCACTTACTTGGCTTCAATTTAAGCCCTGCTCCGCGGATGCGATGGAGCACCATCTGGAGGTTGGTGAGGGTTTCCTCGAACGACCGGCCATACACGACGACATCGTCGATGTAGACCATACATCGCTTCCAGAGGAACCCTTTGAGTACCATCTCCATGAGGCGCTCGAACGTCGCTGGTGCGTTACAGAGCCCGAACGGCATTACCTTGAATTGGTAGAGCCCGTTCTTGGTAACGAAGGCAGTCTTCGCCCGATCACTCTCCTCCATCTCCACCTGCCAATACCCGGAGGCCAGATCCAGAGCACAGAAATAGTGCGACCCGGCCAGGGCATCGAAGGTATCCTCAATGTGCGGGAGAGGATATGAGTCCTTCCGCGTGGCATCGTTGAGTTTCCGATAGTCCACGCAGAACCTCCACGAGCCGTCCTTCTTCTTCACCATAACCACCGGACTGGCCCAAGGGCTGTCACTGGGTTCGATGATGTCCAAGTCGAGCATCTTTTGCACCTCCTGGTCTATGACCTCTTGGTGCACTATTGCTGCCCGACGAAGACGCTGCTTGAGAGGACGCTCGTCCACGAGGTCGATGCGGTGCTTGGCGACGTCAGTCTTGCCAACCGCACCATCAGGACCCATGAACACATCCGCATACTGCCGTAGCAGTCTGCGGAGCGCTTGGCGCTGCTCTTCATCCAGCCGGTCCTTCGGAACCCGAGATTCCAAATGGTCCGGCAGGGTGAACGGATCATCTCCGGCGGCCGCCGCCGCGCACGCAGCGCGGCAGACCGGATCGTCGGGGATGACACGACTCGAAGCCGCGGGAATAGCAGTAGCTGCTATGCATCCGCGCTTCAGTACAATCGGAGCATCCGTAGGATTCACCACAAGGATGGGCATCGCGCGGGGGTTGGACATGACCAGGGCCCCACCCAGCACGAGCCCAGTTCCTGCGGCGAAACTGCTCACGGGTTGCACTATACACGGACGACCATCGAGGGGCATGCGGGGACGCCGCGGCCTCGTCTCGATGATCATCTCACTCATCGGCGGCACTACTACAGTGCGCGATGTCCGCATCTGGAATGAATGCATCGGGCCCGAGCGGAAGAGGAAGTGTGTGTCCTCTCCCATCCGGAACTCGCCAGCGCTAAAGTTGGCAATCACCCGGTGGACCCGTAGGAAATTCATCCCAATTATCCCGGCCGCTCCGATATCCGCCACGATCGCCTCTGTCAGATACACCTTGTCCCCAAGGGTAATAGGCAGATCGATGATGCCATGGATACGGATGCGGTTGTCTCCCGCTCCGTAGAGCTTGTACGGTCCGGGATCTCGCAACTCAAGGTTGCGGAGTGCGGGCTCCTTCCTAAACGTTCCGGCGGCCACGAGGGTCACCTCCGAGCCTGAGTCTATGAGGAACCGGACCGGCTCCCGTCCGAAGGACAGGGGCAGGTACCAGCAGGGGTCCCTCACCAGCGCGCAGGTCGGGCGATACCTTTCGCACGCGCTGGGCTCATCTACGGAGTCCTCGCCATCCGCCTCAGCCGCGGAGGAGCTAGACTGGTCTCCAAGGACTACTTCCGGAGAAGTCATATCCACTTGGGGTCCGTCCTGCTCATCAGCGGGTGGGGCGACATCGTTTGCCACCGAACAACTATCCCCGGACGCAGTGTTGGTCGCCACCACGTCCGGATCTAGTTTCCCTGCCGCGGGTTCCGATTCTGCTGTCCCGGAGGACCAGACCGGAAGGAATTCCTCCGTTGCGGGCCAGGGAGAGCTCCCTGGTATCCGCGCGACCGCAGGCGTTCCAACAACTCCGGACACTTCAGCCAAAAGTGTCCCTGCTTTCCGCAGAAGTAGCAGGGACGGTTCTGAGCTGGTCCGGAGGTGAACGCGCAACATTCTGCGGCTCCCGGAGCTTCGAGCCCGGCGCAGTGCGCAATCATCTGCGCGGCGCCGAGGTCATATTCCTCTATGTCGCACTCGTCCGAAGGCGAGTGCGGCGCGGCGACCGGTGCCGCAGGAGCGGGCGCCCCTGTAGAGGGTGCCGGCGCACTAACCCACTGCTGGGTAGGTTCCCTGGCGGGTTCCCGGACGACCGGGTCCTGCCACGGGGTCACCTGCGATGCCTTGACCGGAGGAGGAGTCGCCACCTGCGCGGGCACAGCCGGGGCCGGAGCCGAGGCTGGAGGCAACTGTCTAGGACGGACAGCCATCTCAAGCGCAAGCGCGGAGTCTATCGCCTCCTCCATCGATCGTTTTTCATGGGTGGCCAGCCCGTACGCTAGGTGGTAAGGCTGGCCATCGATGAACTGATCGATCAGCATCGTCTCGAACCGTCTGGAGTCCATGTCCGGAAAGGCTTTCCGGCCGAGTATGCGTAAGCCGTACGCATAGTCTGTCACGGACTCAGTCGGCTGGCGGATACGCGCCTTGAACTCTCGTTCAGACTGCCGCCGATTGGTCGTCGGCGGGAACAGCAGGCGAAGTTGACGAGCAACCTCGCCGAACGTCACTGTTCCTACCGGCAGACACGGCATCACGCGGAGAGCTTTCCCTTCCAGGCTCCCCGCGAGGACGTGTCCAGCCTCAGGCTGGGACCATCCTTCGTACACGGCGGTACGCCATACCTGGAGCAAGTAGTCCTCCAAGTCGGCGTTATCCCCGTTGAACCGTTTCCGCCACGAAGAGTGGTCGGGCCCGTCATCGCGTTTGTTACGCGCCCGACGTGCGGTCCCGGCTCCGGGGTCGTCCGTGTACTGCGGCAAGTTCCGCGCGCTTCCCACGCCTGCGGCGGAGTCTGCCGGAGCAAACATCGACGCCGCGGACATAGGAGCAGGGAAGCTCACGTTTGCCGCCGGGATCATTCCCGCTGAAAACCCACTCTGGCTAGGTGCGGGCGGGGCTCCCATCGAACCTACTGGGTAGGCTCCAGAAGGGGCGGCAAAGCTTGGGGCCGAAGCCGCCTGTTGCCACTGCCCGTCCGACACACTGTACGTGCCAGGGTAAGTCGACCACGCGGCTTGCGCTCCAACCGTCGGAACGGTCGAGGCGGTCGCCAACGTGGTGCCTCCGAGCCGCGGGGCAGGCGCGGGTCCCATTGCGGGGGCCACTGGCGCCTGCGGACTTGGCAGGACTTGGGGAGGGGCTACTGGCCCAGACATCCCCGGACTTAGGGTGACCGACGGGTCAACGCTCGAATGCAGCTGATTCCGCTTGAACAGTACAAGCGCCTCGGAAATCAGCCACCTCTCCCTCTCCGTCAAAGGCCCCGAGTTGCCTTGTGACAGCGGAGAAGGGGAGCGGTTCCGCCGGTCTGATCGTCCCTGATGGGGCGACCGGGCGCGGTCATAGCGCCCGAGGGGAGCCAGCTCACCAAGTGCGTCGGTGAGCTGATCCACCACACTGCCCGGTGCGGACCGACCAGAACCCATGCCAGAGGCCCGCGAGGGAGCCCACCCGGCCGGGTGCGGCATCTGGTAGGACTGGTCCGCTCGTCCAGAAGGACCCGCATGCATCGGCGCTCGATTCCGGACGCTCGAAGGCGTCTTATGGAAGGGTACCGATTGCCACGGATCTGTTCTGGGCGCGGGCGGGCGCGGCGTAGAGCCGTTGCCAGCTCCACCCACCGCGCCTAACACGTCAAGGTCCGGCCTTGACGGCAACTCCTGCTGCGGCCCCGCGGGGCCCGACTCTACGTCCGAAGACGGAGCCAGGGACGCCGGAGTCGTCTCCGCGGACGGGGTCTTGTCCACGGAGGTTTCCGCGCGTTCCTTCCGGCCGCCGGAGTCGTCCGGAGACGTCTCACGGGGGCTGTCGCGTGACCGGGTGTGGTCCGCGACACTTCCACCCTTATCCCTCCCCTTGGATTCATCGGCCTTATCTTTGGCCTTCTCTTTCGCTCTCGTCATTTTTTCGAGACGTCCTTGAGGAGCGGGCGATCCCCAGGGACTAAGGAGGCGACAACACTGTGACGATAGGCTGCGATGGAACACTGTCAGACTGATCCTGGTCACGGCACCAATGTAAAGTTATTGACTACCGTCCGCTCTTCGGGATCCTCGAGGATAGTCCTCTCTCATCCGAGTCCTTGCGGACGCGCATCCGCTATTCCGGATCCTCGCGGCAGGGCCGCTCACCGGAGGTCGCGGCGGACACGGTAACTACTTCATCATTAACGGTAACCAGGTAACAGCCCACCCGACACTCCCAGGCCTACGGACACCGTTCAGAAACTGGTTCATCACCACGGTGTTAACTGGCGGGGCCTGGCGAGCCGCGGTCTGCCTCGGGGACGGAACCCCGTACAGTCCGACATGCTGGCCAGAGCCTCTGTCACATGTCCCGGGAAGGGAGAGAGCTGGCGATCCACAGGGCCGAAGGCCCCCGAGTCAGCAACTCGTCTCTCCCAGCCCGGGCCTCCCCACGGAAATCGTCCCCAGGGCTCTAGGAGCCCACTACTCAGACCCAGGGAACACAAAGCTCATGGCGAGCCTCGTGTGCGTCCTAGTCTCGATCTTGGACAATCTCCTCGAACGAGTCGCTTCCAGTGTATATATAATACACCACAAACTGTAGGACGCACGCGAGGTTAAATCGATCCATTGTTATAGTTTACTGGAACGTAAATTACAATACGTCGCCGTGGCAACGCACGCTCGAACGGAGCATGTCAAAACAAGGCCAAGTACAGAAAGGCCACATAAATGGCTTTTATGTTTACAATCACCTGCCGCGTGCTTAGGGCAAAATCGCCACATATATACTCTAAGTACGATTGTCCCGTGTGTTCTTGTTATCCTCGCCTAGCTGTGTGTGTGTTGAGCCAAAATCATGCAAATTTGATATATTTCCAGATGTTTTCTGCAGTATACTTCCCTCGCCACCGCAGCAGACCTCCCCAGGACATTATCAGCAAACAAGGCGTGCACCGTGAATAAAGTCACAAAGATGTACTACAAGCGTACGTCGGCTACAAGGAAGACACACCACGGCTCACGAGGCCTCGCCACCAATGGTCCTGTACCTCCACCGCTCTCACTTCCATCTGCATCGTTTGTCTTCAAATGGCACTGAGTTCATTCCCTCAACTCTACACACGTCAACATCTACATACCCGAGACAGCGACCAGTCTTCAAACAGCCACCAAATGATAATTACTAACTATTTCTTTTCCTAATTCAAGTCATTTGTTCAGTCATTTCCTTGTATTGACGATTGTTTGACGTGTGGGGATATTCATTTTGCAGACCTGTTCTAAATATATTCTGAATGTTTAACACCGTCCACGTGTTATGTACAAAGAGGTGTTGTAAAACACAAACATTCATTATTACCATACATGTATCTTAGTAAGTGCTTAATCTAAATCTAGTCATGTAACTGTGAACTAAATATGTGACAGTAATAAATTATGTACCTGCTGAAAGCATATAGCAATGGTACAATCATTGCAGGTTTTTTTTGTTATTATTATGCTGTGTATATGTATATTTTTCAATATATCTTAATATAGATCACATGACTTGTCATATTTAGTCAACTATACAACATAAATAAAAGTAAATATTTTGTCCTGACAGGGTGTGAAGGAGCTCTGTCACCTGGAGAAGGGCGAGTGGATCACGGACCTGTGCTACATTGCTGTGGACGGGACCCTCGCCATCCTGTACACCTCCCTCCTTGACTCCCGCATCTGTGTGGTGTCCACAGACGGCGAGCCGCTGTCCGTCTCTGTGGACAGCCCGGGGGTGAGGCACCCTGAGTACACAGCCAGCAGCAGGGACGGCCGCCGTGTCGTCATTACTGGCGGTGACAGTGTCTCGGGCCCCGACAGGTGCGAGGTGTACGAGGTGCGGCCCGGGAGGGTGGCGAGGGTCAACACGTTCACCATGGACACAGACGTCCGGTCAGTCAGCTGGACGCGGGATGATGACGTCATCATTCTGTTAGGCGAGGTGTGTGTGGAAATTATATGGTGTAAGATAGCATTGGATTTTGTAGATAGTAAACTCTGCAGAATAATGTGATGTCATAGTGTAATATTCTATAGATGTTTGAATACAACCTGTTAAATATACTATTGAACAATATTACACATTCAAGGTGGGTGTTTCCAGTATAAATTAATATTTCTAAATTTATTTATAAAACAGTAAGCAGCCAGTTCATTTCACTGTGTCACTTTCTCAGTATATTTTATGGGAAATGTAATGTTGAATCATACATATTGACTGTTGGACATAAATCAGATTTACATGAAATATTTCTTGCTATGATCTAAACTTTATTCTCCCTAAAACACGCAGCTGTATTTTGTTATGACAAATAGAGACACAACAACATTCCACAAGTAACTGTTGCCTAGCAACCAACTCCTCACACCCTTGTTGTTGTTTACATTTGACATTGACAAGTAAACAAACAATCACTGGCGCCTTCATGCAGTCTACCTGCTCAATCACATACAAGAAATCTGTTCACACAGGATTAAATAATACACCATCTTCATTGTAACAGGACATTGGGTTGTGTTTTGTCAGACCATTTTCTCAATCATTACAATATTAACCAGCATGTAAATATAAAATGTATCCCGCAGTAGTATTTATGAATGATGTATCTTGTAGATAATTCTCAGGACCCAGTTTTGACATAATCTGTGAGTACATGACCATGTATAGTATCATATTCCTATATGATAATTACACACAATCACTTTACAAACCCCACAGACTGACCACCCCCTGGATGTGGCCCGAGTGTCCCCCACTGACGGCCGGGTGTTGTGGCGCCTGGACTCGAGCGTCACACATCTCAGGGAGGGTCGGCGTCTGTCAGTCAACCCCCGGACAGACGCCTTCCTTGTGTGTGATACAGACTGTGTCCGGGAGCTAAGTGACCAGGGTCAGCACATCACGGACATCTCCCTGTCAAGTGGTGTTGATCCTCTCGCCCTGTGTGTGGACAGCTCCGGCCGGCTGATGTTTCTGGGGGACGGGGATGCTGCTGACAAGGAAAGTCCGAGGTGGAGGGACATATACCTCCACAACACGTCCCTCGGACAGACTAACAAAGTTATACAGGCGCCTGAGCTGGTCTACAATACACGTCTCCATGAGGATAGATACCTGGGGGTGGCTACACGGGACGGGATCGTGATGTATGATGTATCCGCCCTGTTCTAACTGTGAGTATACACTATGATCAAGTGTATTTATGACATCAGAACAATACATAAACAAAACATTAATTCACACGTACATGTATAAAGAATTGATTTTGACAAATTTTGAACATGTGTCATGTGTTTGATGATAGTTGTGTAGTTATTGTAGTTGTATGAAATATTGAAATTTGAGACTGTATCGTGCTAAGTTCGATGTTTGCTGTCAATACCAGTAACTGACTTCTGTATTGTGTCTATTTATCAGAATCATGACGTCACTGCCGCGACTTCCTGCCGGCTACGGAACAACATCTGACGGTACGTGCTATTGAATGAAAACATGATAAATACTGGCTTCACGCTTAGGTGATGGAATATTGATATAGTTTGCAATATATGTATTATGTGATAAACATTTTATAACTTTTCAATAGTTGGAGCCCCACTCGACCATCCCACGAGACGCCCTTCACAGAGATCACCCTTGGAACCCTGCAACATTCTGATGTGTATCATCGTCTCAGGGACTATACGAATATGCTTACACCAAAAATATGGATATATGACCAGTTTGGGACAGTTAAACTGTTGATCGGAGCTGCTTTGACAAACAAACTTTGTGCAATAGTGACGGATAATTTCGCGGAATCAGACGGAACTGTTTCAATACATTGCTACAATGTATATTGATCTCTATATAATGACACTCAGCCAGCAGGCTGGGACTGGGACATATCACCATGTATCCGAGATCAGGTTTCTGTGTTTGTGAAATACAGGAAGGTAGACTCATAATGACATGCGGAAACATCTAGTCACACAACTAGTCAGTAATCTGGTCTATTGTGTATATAAATGTCCATGTACATATTCTCTTCTCATCTGCCTGGTGTATTTGGTATGTTTCTGTTTATATTCCTGTTGACATTGAGAGTACGTTAGTGATTGTTAGAAATTGTGAAATTGTTATAATCCTGATTGTGACGCAAACAACTGTGTACACTTTTCTAACGAATGTTGTCGTTGGTAATGAGAATCTAGAGATAGTTGGAACTATTTTGTATCAGCTTTGACACTGATAAATGCATAATGTTTGTTGTAGAGTGCAGTTTGCGTGATGACAATGTTATCAAAACTTGTAATTAATTGTGATATATTTGTCCAAACTCGTTGCAAATTGCGACGTAGCAAAATTTGCAATGATGCAATTGTGGTTCCCAATCAGTACATAGACTAGGATGTGGTTGCTGTCATAGAGACCAAATCATAACGTATCGTGGTGTATACTACGTATACACATAACAATCAGGTCTATCACGCCATAATGTACCATGATGCATATACACATTGCAATAGATAGGTATATCTCAACAATATATCCCGGGATAATTTTATATATGGACCCGCAGAGAGACAATTCCGTGGTCAGTTCTATTGCAACCCAGTAAAGTGTCTACCAATTTTAGAAGGACAAATAAATACCTGCTCAAGTGCTGAATGTAGACTGTAAATTGATATGCAGATTCTAGTCATTGGTCTGTTATGAGTTCACTGAAGCGTGTAAACAGTGATTAAAACGGAATCGCATGTTATTGAAGTTGTGCTTTTATTTGTACGCCTGGTTACATTTGATGATTGTTTGAATAAATTTGCACTGAATTCAGCTTTTCGTTTTTATAGCAGTTGATGTCGGTATTTTGTTGGAGGCAGTGTAATATGTCACAATGGAAGCAGGGTGATGAATTTACAACAGTTAAATTGTCCAAAGAATAATTCTGATAACACAAATACAGTCTACTGGCATGGTGATAAATTCTTTCAAAGTGAAAAACTTTCGAACGTCTAAGCATCTAGCGCAACAATTCAAAGGACATAAGATTCTAGTAACACGATGATACATATGACACATACTATGACTTGCAACATGAAATAACGAAAAGTTTATAACTACAACCCAGCACACACTTATATGACAGCAGTTTCCGAAAAAAGAAACATTCTAACTTTCATTCATAACGCAACAATTCAATGGACATTAGACTGTAGTAACCGGATGATATACATAATAGTTTGACATATCCTATAATTTGTAACATGAACAATATACGGAAGCAAATAATGAAAAGTTGAACTATAGCCTAAGCTTGAGCAGATGCCTACATTACACAAAGAAATATGGATACAATGTATGAATGTACAACAGAACATGAACGTTTTCAAGGGAAATATTATACAAATATTGGATGTTGAGGAGTCCAATATACAGTTTACGGGATGAAGAAATGTCATATTGGCCGAGGCGCAGCCGAGGTCAATATGACATTTCTGAATCCCGTAAACTGTATATTGGACGACTCTCAACATCCAACATTTGCTATATTATTTACCAATGAATGTAGGAGAAACCCAGAGTGGGGAAAACCCACATGTAACTCATGCTCTGATTTGCTGATAAGCACCCGCCCGTCCAATATACATTTTTGCCGTCCAATATAGACTTTCGCCGTCCAACATTGAGTATGTAGGATTGTCACGTGGTACAAATCGTCCAATCAGGAGTGTGCTTGCAGTGGGAATACCACCGAGTGAATAATATAAAAGTATATGTATTTAGATATATCGGTATGTTCAGTCATAATCTACTGCACAAATGTGTAGCATATCTAAGTAGTCCAAACAATAATGTGGCATGAACTGAAGCTTCAATCAGAGAATAAACATCGTTAATTACTCATACTTTTAATTGTCGTTCCAACAGGAGGCGACATATTCAAATTTGATAACAACGACCGATGGGTGGACGAAAATATCAAAGAATTTCCTACAATAATGTTTCCTTTTCTTCTAATAACCGTTTGCAATTTATTCATGTCTAATAACCACACGAGAGTGCGAGTATTTCGTGTTTCAACCAATGGGTGATACCAAGGATCGCAACTCCGTTATGAACACGATGTATGAGCTACATGTAACATCGAGAATTTTGTGCAGTAATGAATGAATGTGTGACGTAATGTTTACTGCGAAACTCATTAACATACTACTACGAAACTTTAATCAAAGCAATATTCCTCGAGGAGGCCGCAGAGTTATAAGTATTATATCTCTGTATATCGAAATCGTCTATATTCATGAATGGAAATTTCGGCGAGATGTTCTACAAGCAACATACGACTTTAGACTCTTTGTTGCATGCTTCATGATGCGTTAACACTAACACTAGAATGTATTGACAACAAATCGTTGTCGTAAACTGTGAAAAGACGATGTGCAGGGATTGTAAACAGCATACTTTTTGCTGAAGTTCAAGGGCGTCGTAACCGAGGGGACTAGATTTGGGGATAGGTGGGGGGGGGGGGGGGGGGGAAGGGGAGGTCTCCCTCAATATTTTTTTTAACATCCTTGATTCGAACATCTGTACAGCCCCAGTGCAGCATTACATAGCATGCGTAAGTCATTGATCGTAATATATATTGACATATGATATAAAAGATACAATATATAATAGATATTGAAATGAATCTCTCTTATATCAGTGTCGACTGGAGTGAGTCTGCTGCCATAAACGCCCTCTGTATTGAGCATATTGCAGTTATGACTCTGCTTTCATTATCTAATTGCTCACTGTGCCCGTACACGTTCAAAGCACATATGTGTGGTGGCAATTGAGTGTCATTTTTCATTAATTATATGAAATGAAATATGTAAAGTGACATAGTATAATTTCCGAGATAAATATACTTATATACCAACATGACAAGATAACTGCATGCTTGTGGGGATTCAAAGTACCCATTCAGGAGAGCTCAGATTCAACCACAGAACATAAAGAAAGCTCTGGCTTCTGGGGCCTCTGACCGGGCCCCAGACCCCACGGCCATATATATATCCTGTCATTTCCGCGCTATTATATAATAATAATAATAATAATAATAATATTGTAACAAAGACTGCATGCGATGCTATATGATCCTACCAGGCGTAAGCGCGTGTCATATGCGCGCACTCGTACTTAGACACAACACGCGCATTCGTTTTGTGGTATAAAGCGCGCACTCGTATTGTAACAGTATGCGCGCATTGATGAACGTACCAAAAGCGCGCACATATATATACTATGGCCCAACACGCATAGTTCACGCATGTCTAATGCAACGATCAGTAAAATACGAACTTTTTTCCCGATGTAACTGTTTTAATTAGTCATCTTAACGTGGTCCGCTACAAACAGTGAGGTAACGGAGAGTCCAAATTTAAAAGTCATTTCTTGAATATCATCTCTTCAAAATGACATTATTTTATTGAGTAAATGACCAGCATCCTAATACTGAAAAGAAAATAGGGGGTCACCGTGCTCGTTTCTTCTACATAATCGATCAAAATCACACATATTTACCTGAAATGACATAAATGCTGGCATTTTTGCACATTTTTTTGTCCATATTCACATCTTGCATCGTGTTTTCCATGCGAACGGATACGGTGACCCCCTATTTTCTTTTCAGTTTTAGGATGCTGAACAATTACTCTATAAAATATATCATTCTGAAGCTCTAGATCATGTTGATACAGGTATTTATTTAAAAAAAAAACCTTGACCCCCTTCCCTCACTGTTTGGAGCGGACTACCTTGAGGTGTTCTACAGATGTAGATGTATGATGTATGAATAAAAAGAAGTCCATGGATAAATCGTTTTATTCTGCATGTTTATTCTGCATTCTTAGTCAGAAATGGTGTACATGGCAACAGATGCGTACAATCACTACTACAGTGTACTTACTCTGTATAAACCGGATCTCCGGGGGACCAGGGAAAAAATCCGGTTTTGACAGAGCGCCGGTTTATCAAGAGCCTGAAGAGAGAGAACATCGATCATCTCACCCAATCTGCAGATACCGTCCGACTTCGTTTTTCACTGTTGCACTACATACCGTAACTAAATACCGGCCAGATATTTTGAGTACATGTAGTCACAAACTTTCTGGACATCGGCGTAGTTATAAATATTATGTTATTGGTAATAGATCGGATCTGTATAGATTTATTGCAGAACATTCAAGTAAATAATTTGAGTCAACTGATTATTAATTGTAGGTTTTCTATTGATAGCATTATCATCTTGTGCTTTTAGCATATCTCAAAAACAATTGCAGAATATACATAGTGACACAAGATTGCAAGATGTCAAAGAATTGTTGCTTGCGTTTATAGCATGCGCTGAATAATAATCACTTTGAACAATGCGTGTCACCCCAGTGATGAGCTTGCCATTTACTCAAGAAATCATGTCAGGTAAATCATGCATTCTTCAAACATTAGAAAAATGACGAAGTTTAGTTGTTGTTAATTACAATTTGTGAGCCCCATGTTCCTGATGCTGTTGTGTTTACAAAGACGTGTGACTAAAGCACAGCCTTAGACATCGGTCTGTGATCCGATGAAGTGTGACTGATTGCAATTTAGACGCCGCAGTTTTGAATTATTGGGGGTAACGCCGGTTTGGACAATACGATATGGCCGGTTGGGTCGTAGGAATAGGGCCGGTTTTCAGAATGGACAACATCCGGTATATCGAGAGTTGGTTTACTGTAGAAACAAAGGGGAAGAAATCTGGACCTGAGAGGAACGCCGGTATGGACGAAATTCCGGTATATACAAGAGCTGGTTTCGGCAGAGTACACTGTACCTGACTACTTCTGTCCACAACATTAATTACAATTTACAATATTAAAATACCAATATATCACAGTAAACTACATCATGATTTTTTTTCTTGGCTCTAACTATCAGCACTGTGATAATATTGATCATTAACATACCGCATTAGTGATGTAGTTACAGGCAAATACAAGTGATCATCATTAAACACTATGAAGGATAAAATCAATCTTATATCACTTATATAACATGGAATTATGACGCCATATAAAACTAGACATGCATAGCTCACAGGGTCATTGTGTATAAATCGAATTGAAAATCGGTACAACCTATCGAATCTCATCTTATATACTATCCTGCACAAATAAATAGTTTATGAAGCTTGCTGACCATATGTTGCTTATATGGATTTGTTTGTTTTAGGATTTTTCATTTTCTAAAGTTAGATCATCATATACAGTCCATGTTCACCATGAACTGGCCAATTAGCCCAATGAGGCTGGGTGCTTGTTGATTTTGATACACTTCATGTTATTTTAGTTAGTAGTGTGCACTGGTCAATATAATAAGAGATATTTGAACTTGGACATCAATCATCAGCATTTGTTTTGTCTCTATTCCGGATGGCTAGGAAAACCGATGTGTGTTTGATCAGGTTATCAGGGGTCATGTATGTCAGCTGGGTAGCGAGTCTGCGGAGATCGGCATTTGCCTGCTCGTTTGCCTGGCTATTTACTGTTTTTATGTAAGAGCAAGCATCGTATGCGTCCATGGAGTAACCCAGTGTGTCGTATGCGTCCATAGAGTAACTCAGTGTGCACCCCACATGCCCTTTGAAGTGGAGGCGATCCACCATGAATCGCGTCTTGGCGAATCTCGTAGGCTCCCGTTTCAGGCAATAGAGGTGGAGCTTACAGGCGTTGTCGTAGATGACAAGGCTCGGCTTGTGTGCGAATCGTCGCATCAAAAGGTCGAATGCCGTCCTCGGGGATTCAGCCACATCCATGACTTGGAATCCAAGACAAACACCATGAGGGCAAAACATGGTGAATAAACCTGCAATATAATAATAATAATAATAATAATATTGTAACAAAGACTGCATGCGATGCTATATGATCCTACCAGGCGTAAGCACAGCGTGTCTTTCAGAAATCTTCCGACACCCTGTGGATGTGCTGGACTTCATTGAGTCCGCTTGATAATTGGCCGAGCCGTTAATGAGGGGGTGGTTTGGGAAGAACTCCAATTGCTGTTGGATATGTGTCGTCTTCCCATCATACTCTGTGAATATAATTTCAGGATACATAGAATAAAGTTATAAATCATTATTCATATCAAACGTAGCGATTATAGCATATTGTGAATTTTCAAATACATTCGGCAAAATTTCTATTTTGCTCCGTTAATATATTACCTTTTCCTGGAACGGGGTGTTGAAATGGAGCGAGAGCGGAGTCAGTGAGTGCCTCGAGAAATCCTTCCATGGTATCTTGCTTGATATCGGTACAGTTGACGATGTCAACAAGCAGCGGGCAGAGCCTACGTATAGTGTCAAGATCCTTCTGGATGTTTTCGTGACCATTTCGCAGCAAATCGATGACACGTTCGTCACCAGCTAACTGCAAAATGGCGCAGGTTGGACTGCCTCTGGACAGCTCACCAAGTATCTTTTGGTGGGACTTCGGACACGTTCTTCCGGCTTCGTCGACTACACGCTGGAGGGCCTTGGACTTGCCAAGAGATTTGCACAGGCTCTTGAAAATCGGCAACTGTCATTGCTTCGGGGTTCCCGTACGTTCCCTTGCTCAAGCCGGAGTATACTGCCAGCTTCTTCCTGGTGTTAATATCGGCCACCATGACTCGATCTGTCATCGGATTTTCTGTAGCATACAGCAATGCACAGGGTGGACTGGAAAGGTTTGGTTCACCAGCCATAACACAGGTAGAGTCTATAGAGTTGAGACTTAAATAGGGATTTCATTTGAATTATTTCATGGTGGATAGTACATCATTATAAACTTACGAATATGTTATTATACGTCGGCATAATGATAAATACGAATTCCATGTGTTCTTTATAAAAATGTTCATCCATGCATTTCATGTTCTGTGCAGCCTCCGTGAATGGCAGCCGCAAATATTTCATATTTAATATGAAAACAATTTAAAAACAAGGTCACAGTCTTACATATAGAGCGCATAGTTACACCGATTCTCCGATCTTTTCAGATTATTGATGCGCATAAACAAGAAATCTTTTCCCATGCGGACTATCGAGAGGTTCACGCCGATGGAGAAGCAGAAACTGACCGCGTGTTGCTGTTACCGATTATCGAGCCGCCCCTTGAGGACCGCAACTTCCAATCCACGCTCTTTAGCTAACGCCGTGGTTCAGGCATCCGTTGGCTCTCTACGTGTTGGCTGGGGCGTTCCAGACAGAAAGCCGTCGTGGTGGCCTCTCGATATCCCTTGGAGCAAACGCGGCGTCCAGTCTGGGGTGAATCACGCACAACTGACAGCCATCATTACGGCCTGTTATTTGTTTCACAATCAAGACATGAAAAAACGTGCTGAGACAGAAGCCGTCGACGTAGGCGTCGTTCGACTGCCAACAGAATGCGTAACACGTCACGCGAGCTCACCACTAGATCTCCGTACTCCTGCCAGGGGAGTCGCCCCTAGACGGACGTCAACGACTCCTGTACGTGGAGTACCTGAACCATCCGCCCACATGATCCAGAGAACCCCCACTAGCACCACTATTGTCAGTCGCAGGCAGAGAGACGGGGTTCATGTGCCTGATCTGGATCGCCGGTCGTTAAAACATCAATCACCAATCTCTATCCAAATAGGCCTAGACGGACCATGTCTCCCATGAAATTGCTCCGCAAGCGAATGAGATGAGCACCGAGAAAATTCACACCATCGCATGCTTAAAATACGATAGATTGAAAGTAAAAGTAAATATATTACCTGATTACCCATGCATGCTTTGTTGTAATATATGCCTCGCTACATATTGTCAATTGTTATTACATGTACATGATCATTACAATGTTCATTATTGCAAAGAAATGGGAAATAAATACATAGAATTGGTAAAACTTGTAGGCTACATTTGTTGTTTCTGTTTTCTGGTAACTGTCACATGTGTTATTGGTGCATGAATCGATTGCCATTGTTCAAATCTATTGAACATTCTTTTTTAGCAGTACGATAGATAATTAGTACTAGGCCAAAAAGAAAGACACAAACAATTTGCACCTTTTGATAATGGACCTCATTGGTTTTTGGATGCGCGCATTTAACATATACCTCAAGGGCGCTCTAATTGCTATTACACGAATGCGCGCATATAACACCAATCGACAAGCGCGCATTCAACCAAGATTCGAGTGCGCGTAAAACACTGTAATAAGAATGCGCGTAAAATGCAGCTCTGCACATGCAAACTCATATTCAGCGAAGGTGCGCGCATTGGCGACTTTTCCGCGTGTGAGTGCGCGGAAAGGGTTCGCGTGCGAGTGCGCGCATATTGCAAAATATATACCTCCCACGGGGTATAGGCTGCTCCTTTGCCTTTCGGTGAATTGATGAGTGATAGAAAATTATGTTCGCTATTGTACCCTCTGCATTACTGTGCAAAAATTATTGCGAGCACATAATATACATCACATCATGATGAATCACAACATTGCATATCACAATATATCCATATTCAGAAACAATATATCCATATTCAGAAACAATATATCCATATTCAGAAACAATATATCCATATTCAGAAACAATATATCCATATTCAGAAAGTTTGGCCCCCTCTGGAAAAAAAACTCAGGTACGCCACTGTTTAGAACACAACTTTCTACACAGCGGATCTCTATGCCGTCTCCGTGCACCTGACATGCGCAATTTGAACAGTCCAAGTGTTGCCTTTGGTACGTCAATCATACCAAAACTGTTAATAGGATCCTCTTCAACATGCTTGATATATGCAAGTACCTTTAGCTTTTTTGAGCTGGACGGTCCTATACGTTCAGTGGCAATTGTGATAAATGATATGACAATTCTAGACACTTTGAGACATACCGTTTGAGTACATAAGACCGCAACGTAAGTCTCGCAAAGAAAACCCATTCATTAGGCAGCGTACATTGGAAAACAAGTTCGAACCTACTTGAAGGTTTTTTTCCAATAGAAATAGAACAAACAGATGTCATAGCGTCTACAACGGGACAATATCATACCAAACTATAGAACATATACCGTGAGAAGCCGTCAAACATTTCAATGGAACACACTGTTTTGGGGGGGGGGGGGGGGTTTTGGAAGATAATGTACAAAAACTATACTGAACTATATTTACAAAAACATAAACGGGAAATATATGTTGAAACCACGTGTCACGAACGGAGATGTTGGCTTCGTTGCAGGTGCCTGGCCTAATGAACTGTGAATTTCGTCCTCGCCCTTAAATATGTATGTTTATCTTAAAGTATTAGGAAAATAATGCCAATTTGGTGAATAAAACTGAAAAACTAATATATTTGAATACGTTTAAAAACAAAAATTCAGTTTAAGTCACATGGAGCAATGAGTAAATGACATGTAAATGATCGCTAATTAGCTTGTGGGAGGCCAGCCATATTTCCCGCCAAATCAGTTCGCACTCGGCAGTTTCCGGCAGTGTGACGTAGCAGGGGGAACGTTGTCCCCCTCGGTTGCCCCAAGCCAAGGACAAGATGGGGAAACGCTGTGTTGTGTTTGGGTGCGGAAACACACATAAAAACGGTGTGTCTCTTCACACATTTCCGAAGGAGCCATCCATCAATCGAGCGTGGAATCGATTTGTCGCCACGAGCAGGAAAGACTGGTTGGGACAGCCAGCACAGTACCGTGTGCAGCGATCACTTCACCGTCGACAACTTTGTTGTCAACACGAATGTCGGCCACGACCTAGGCTACAAAACCAGGTTTTGTTGCTGGAAAGTTTATTTACATGGCCCGAAACCCACATTGATGTGTTAATTATAACTCTTAAAGATAATTCGGACAGGGCCCACAGGCGCCACCCAGCGAACGATATTACGGCTATATCAAAACGTCATGACGTCAGAAAGTGGCATAAAATGATCACGTATAGTAATCTAACGAAGTAATCTAACGAACTGAGCTAAACTGCACAAGCCCGGCCTACTGTAGGCTATGCAGTAAAATAAATATACAGATTTCTAAGTGAATAATACCGCGTGGTGTAGGCCTATTCACGGTGATGTGGAGCACGGTGACGGTAGTCGCCGTAGTCATTTTAGCATGTTTACGGCGTCACCATACTCACTTAAGCATATAACACAATCCACGTCTGGAGCGAAACCAGAGTCTATAGGTTTTGTCGTGTATATTTTTGATTGCCACTATTATGCTGAGCTGTATGAATCTAAAGTTTGATAAATAATACCCTGAAAAAAATAACAGTGCGTTCATGAGCAGGTGACTCGGAGTGAACATGTAGGAGCACGGTGACGCTTGTGTGAGAGCCCGTGACTTTGTCTTTGGCCTATCTATACATGTAACGCTCGCATTCAAACAATATTGTCCTGACAAACTAGGCCAATGATTATAAACTGTAGGCTTTTACCTATGGGTATAAACTGAAGGCTTTTACCGAAACGAAAGTCATCGTGAGAGCACCAGGTGGCATGTTAGGCTATCCGTTTCGAGATGCGTGCCGTGATTATTTGCAGCCCTTGAGATTGGGTAGTGTGCTTGCCACGGAGTTCAGCTAGTAATATACACTAGCACTGTAATAATATATATAATGGAAGTCCAGCAATAGAGTCACGAATTAAGGGATAAACAGATATTTAATATTAACCCACATGAAACACTGATAAATTTTCAATAGCAGATGGTGAGCCGATGCTCCGACCCAAACACTCTTAACCATATATGCCTATTATGTCCTAATTTGAACCAAAAAAAAAATCTCTGGTGCTGACGTAGGCATAATAGTTCTGATGATCACAAAAGTTCTGACACCCGCATACTATCATAACCAGGGGTGTAAAAGGTACACCCACGTGTTCGGACATCTGAGCCTGAGAAAGTGTATGTCGTAGGCTTACATGTACACTCCAGAAATTCAAGTCAATGATTGCACTTGTAGATGAAAATCTACCTTGGTTTCTAACTATCACAGAAATTTGCGTTGTTAATTTATATGACACGACACAGAGATTCGTTTAGAATTAAAATTAATATTATTTTGTTGTAGTAGTTGACAATGGTGTGCACTGCTGTCATAATATCGTGAAATTAATGCAAATAAGTACTGCTTCCGATATCGTCCTCCTCCGGGACATCGATTACTCACCATGATTGCGAAAAAACGTAAAGACGTATTCCTGGCGGTCAAAAGAAATTTCCCGCCAAAATGGGGCTAATTGGTTCATTTTTCACCAATAAATTGTCAATATCTCAGAAATTAATTCGGTGACCTATATTTTTTATTTTCTCTACACGTGTATTTTTCAAAGATGTACATCATATAAAAAAATCAGTGAAATCTGACGACTGGATTTTTTTCTATTGCATTAATAATGATCAAAATTTGCATTTTCCCATTGACTCCCATTATAAAATTAATACAAAACACATGTTTAAAACGTTATCATAACTCGAAAACTAGTTCGGTGAGATATATATTTTTTTCACCTACTATCCCAGTACTACTTCATGCATAAACTGACGAATTTTAAAAAAATTCTGACGAAATTTTTGTTTTGTCCGAATTATCTTTAATTATCATTTAAAGACTCGACATATGTCCAATCGATCAATTTATTGAGATGAAATGGCTCGGAATGGTGGAAATACCCTAATATCGCTCACCCCATGGCTCGCCCCACCGGACCGGTAGGCTAGCCAAATCGACACTTTCTTTGGTTCGCTGGTCAACTCCCCCCCCCCCCCATCTGCCCGTGTGTCACAGACATGTACGTGGAATCTTGTTACATAAAAACTGATCATAATGTGCACCCAAAATAGATATTTAGACTTGAAAGGTAAGATTCGTCAACAAAAACTTTCACACTATACTACCCTAGACCAGTATATACTAACTGGACCAGTTATACTCAGCCTATCAGATATATTATAGATCTGCTAGCTAGTAGTAGATCTAGATCTATGTCAGTATAGTCTATGGCCATGGCTGATATGCTTGTATGTACGCAAGCGTATTGGTGACATACACCAAAAAAATATAATGCACGGCAAATAAACAACAGCAACAATTCGCCTTGGCGAAGTACTAATTTGCGAATTGCAATTGGCATTTTGCCCTTGCACATTACATTTTTTGGTATCATGTCACAACACAGTTCAACACTTGTGAACTTATGTGTACATACTACATGCAGGTATACTCAGGCTACTGACCCGGAGAAAAAGTTGCCTCTAGGAAATGAAGTGCCAACCTATTTTTTTGAAAATCTCGTCTCTCTACGCCTATATTGTGAACTTGCAGTGTGATGAGCTTCAAAACAATTGAAACTGCAAATTATGTTAAGTAAATTCAGATTTTGCAAATTTAACTCTTTGATCTAGATATATATGATTTTGTCAATTTGCTGACTTGGCATTTTGCTTGTGAGAGGTTTAATAATGCCTAGATATAATGATTGTCCAAACTGGTTTTCGTGACATTTGACAAACATGTCCCGGCCCAACTCGGGTGCATCCTAGTGCTGATAATAGCTTAAAGAACCCCCTACTGATAAAACATTGTTCAACCCACAAGTCCATACCAGTAAAGTACTTTCCATCTTCAAAAATACAGGGGTTGGTATAAACATTTAACATGTTTCTTTGCGAGACCACAACTGAAAAGTGATGCTGTGCCAACACTGAAGGCCGGAGTGGTAGACACCCTGCATGGTAAAAGGAAGGAGCCGAGTAAGAGCAGGGCAGTGGAGAAAAGGCGTCATTTGGAGGTACATACATTGGCTACAGTACAGGCAATGAAAATGTTCTGAATGTGTTTTTACTACGTACTCCAGTTTCAATATTAGTCTAAAAATTGTCCGTAATGATTTGTGGGCATAAATATGAAGTCAGCAAATGTTAGATGCATATGAAATTTATTGTTTGGTTACATTTACAGGTTCTGTGAGAGGTGCTCGCCGACAGCAACCCAGATGCTGATGATGTCAGCGTGGAGGAACCTCCATGCTGCATGTTCCCTCCCAACTCAGTAACCGTAGGGACGAATACTACTGGGCCCCATAGACGTCCCCAAGGTATTCAGGTGTCAACCAGAGTCGACCGGGTCAACCGCAGGGTGCAGACTTCACCAAGAATATCAACCAAGGGTATACCAAAAAGAATTGTTACACGCACTCCATATACATTTAAATTGAATGAAATTGCAGTAAGCAGCATCAGTTCCTCCCAAGTTATGCCCAAGTATTAAACTGATATCCAAAAAAGTCCATGGGAATGAACAAAATCATGATATTGACAGATATCCCACCAGTGTAATAAAATGTATAAATATTCCAGATGATTTTCTCTTGATTTACCAATAAATTTCGTAATAACACTGCTGTTTGATTACAAATATGACACAAACATAGCCTGTATTATAAAACATCGATTTGGGGTGACAGTTGACAATTACAAAATGATTTTTGGAATTATTTTTCTCACATGCTTGTGGTCAGGCATTCAAGTTGTTGGCACCTGTGGAATGCGGACCCAGGCCTCACAGACCACACTTACAATGGACGTACTGGATCAACACCTAGCACCCCAGGAAGAACCTGAGGAGGATGTTGCGAGTGAATGCTGCTATTTTGATGACGACATGGGAGACTTGGAAGAGGTGGAGTGTGATGACTCGGACATGGAGTACAAGCAGTCCGATGACGACTGTGATTCCCCACTAGATTCCGATAGTGAGAGTATCAGGTTTGCACATGTTTAATCTCATTTTGAAATCTGTTAATCATGTTGTAATATAACTCGACTCTTGTGAATATGATCTTTGCACAAATCATGTACCAGGTAATAATTGCAATATACTTTATGGTTGTTATAATAAGCCTGTGTGAGTCAGTGCGTAATTGAATATAAATATGGTGTTCTGATTGCACAGGGAAGAAAACAAAAAGCCCCACGAAGAGCGAAAGTTGATTGTGTTTGAAAGTTTTCTTCTGGCCTTGTTTCGGATATGTATGAGTTGTGGCAGAGCCAGCGCCCAGGGCACAGTCATAAGCGTGGTTGGCACTTTCGTCTATGTCAGCCAACTGTGTGACCTGTGTGGAGCCACGAACCACTGGAGCAGTCAACCGTATCTTGAAGACATGCCAGCAGGCAACCTTCTTCTGTCTGCAGCCATCTTGTTTTCTGACTCTGTCCCCAGTAAGGTGCTGCGTCTGCTGAGAATGATCAACGTTCCAGTGCCCAGCAGGCAGACTTTCTACCGGCACCAGCGTTTGCACCTCAACCAGGTTGTGAGGAGGGTTTGGACAAAGGAACAAGAAGATATCCTCTCAGCGGTTCCTAATGATGGTATGGTTCTTGGTGGAGACGGAAGATGCGACTCCATGGGTCACTCAGCCAAATACGGATGTTACACTGTAATCGACCTGGACAGCAAAAAAGTCATCCATGTGCAGCTTGTGCAGGTAACATATTTCACCACTTGCTCCCTTTTACTGTTGTTTTTGATTTGTTTTTTGTTTTTTCGTCTAACAATGTTGCCCTCGTTTTGTTTGGTGATCACTGGAAGAAGTCATACTGCAAGGTATGAGGATTCAGGTGTTTGTAAACATGCCTCAACTAGATTTTCAATAAATATATTCATATGTGACAGTAGAAAAGTCATACATGTAATTACAAATGTATCTGCTGTGTTATAAAGTTTGTGAAAAGCTGGTGCTGCAGAATGTTCATTTCTGTATTGACATTGGTTACATGTCAATAATTTGAATACTAGTACATCATGTACATGTTCATGATTTGACTATCACATAGCTACATCAACAGATCATACCAATACACATGATACAGGGTCTGATGGACACATTCTGATGGACACAACTCTACAGGATGCAAACCATCGATTTTTTGCACCCCTGTGTACAAGTACCTACCACCTCACAGATCATCATTCAAGGAATTCGCTGAAAGGCTTGTGAAGCAATTAATGATCATAGAGCAACAATGAAATAACTTAAAAAATAAATGCGAATATGAGCGAGTAATGGTATACTAATATAACAGCAGACAGAGATTGACAACAGTTTGTTATTGAGGTGCACACAGCTTGTGAACTAGTCACAAAAGTGTGTGAAGTCATGTATATGAGGTAAGACGAGGCTGAGCATTGTTTAAAATTGTGTTGCATTTTCGTATTCAGTTGCATTTTCCTTCTACTAACTATGTGATTGGAGGCCTGAGGTTTCAAGCCAATATGCTACTTGTGTACTGTTGGCCCTCAACATCGTTGCCTTGATACTCTCAGCAAAGACATAGAATGATCATGAAACTGAATACATGTACTTAAAAATTCACTATTAAAGCATGAAATTCATTATGTATATTTTTACTTGGTGTCAGAAAGTATCAATGTGGCTTTGCAGAGTAATGAAGTTGGTGGTGCATACCACATGGAATTGGAGGGGTTGAAGAGGACCAAAGCGCTGCTGGACGAGCACAAGGTGAAGGTGAAGGTCCTTGTGACGGATCGACATGTACAGATTCAAAAGTGGATCCGGGGAAAGTGGCCACAAGTGATCCACTATTTTGACATCTGGCACGTTGCAAAAGAACAATGTATCTGAATGTTTTATCAGTAAGAATTATATTTTCTGATTTGCTATGACAGGGTTACTAAAGAAGCTCGAAGCACTGGGCAAGAAGGCCAAGATGTCTCTGGTAACGAGATGGATTCGGAGTATCATCAATCATATGTATTGGGTCGCCACCAGCAGTAATGGTGATAGTGATCTGGCAGCTGCCAAGTGGGCAAACTTGAGTTCACACCTTGCCAACATTCATGAGGACATGGACCCATTGTTCCCCAGATGTCTCCACCCCAAACTTGACGACCAAGTCAGAAAACCATGGTTTGACCCAGGTATCTATTGCACATCATGTAGTACCAGTATATTTGAGAGACATTTAATATTTGATCATTGTAAGCATCGAATGTGCATCGTTTCTGAAATATTAAATGTAATTTGGTTGGTGATTTTTACAAGGTTGGATTTCCATCCACGAAATATATCCCTTGGAAACCTTTCTGTATCACCAAAAAATCTAACCACAGGTTCTGATGTATATGTGAAACTGACAGACATCTTGGAGAACAAGTTGGTTGTGAAAGATGTCAAGAAGTTGTCTCCTTCTGGACAGACCCCTATTCTAGAAGGGTACCACAGCACCATGAACCATTTCGCACCAAAAATGTACCATTTTGGGTACCAGGCAATGCTCAGCAGGTACAAAACACATCTTGGGAATTCAGCTGTCATATACTTCAGAAGCATTTCATTCATATGTATCCATCCATTAAAGTCTCAAAACAGGTACACAATACTTTGTTGGGAATTCAACTGTCATATATTTCAGATATATTCATTTGCATGCATAGATAGATAGATAGATGATACTAACGTAACCCTGTAAGGGAACTTGCCTTACCACCATCCGACCAACTTTGGTCCGCGATATTTGGTGGCGCGTCGCCGCAGTGCAGCGCCTGGCATATTTTTGGTTCCCGTGTATGTATGTAGTGTATGGACGGGATTTTCTGTGTACTGCATTGATGGATATTTGTAGCGCGGCCCATGACAGATCCGGGTACGCCTAGCGAACTAGGTTTCTGCCCCTTCACCACCGCCGATACAATGAGTGCAGCAGTCTACAATGTATCACCTGGTCACCATATTAGTGTCCGCTCCAGGCCGACGGACTGAGAAGTGAGGGTGACCCTTGATCCGCTGAGTGAATTTTGATCGCCGAGAGCGGGGCTTGAACCCGCCGACGTCGAACATTGAATTCCCTTCAGCAGCGGGCGAACGACTTAGTGCGTTGCGCCACGGCCACTTCATACATTCTGTTTCTTAGTGTCAAAACATCTAACTTCAGAGTACAGCTTACTGCCCTCCATCACAACCACAACAGCTCCAGAAGACAAGCACAAAACAAGGATGGAATCTTGGAATTTGTTGTCAAGTATCCCAAATTCAAAAGAGGTGCACCAACACTGTCTAAGATCATGGCTGAACCAAGCTATGGTTTGTAACAATCCACCAATATACTCAGTATCCAGAAAATGATTACTATGTGACATTCAGTATTACCATATAAAAGTGTCATTTTCATGGATTCTCAATTTTAGAACTCTAGCACTAATGTATTATGTTGAGTCGTCCAGTTTATTCCAGAATGTTTTTCATGCATCCAAATTTATTAATAGATTACACAAGAATTCTGCTGAAGGAGTTAGCATTGATAGCATTCAGCTATAATAGCCATATAATTGACATATGCTTGGTTGATAAATGCCAGTCATATTTGAACGGATTTTTGAATGTATTGAAGATGTAAAATTCATTTGAGGAGTAAACAGCTCAAAATGAGCGGGAGGCAGCCATGTCCTAAAATTGAGGTAGAAGTTGTGAATTCAAATTCTCATACACTGCAAGGACATATTTGTACATATAATGTAGTAAATTTTACTTACCAGTCCACTACTTCAAACAGCTCAAATTTGATGTGGTTATTTGTTATTTTACAGATTGTGATTGTCATTATTGTGTATGCTTGGGTATGTATGTATGTTTTGGAGAGAATAAAAAATGCACTGGCACAAGATAATTGTAAGAGTAACACCTAACATAAAACAGCAATAAAAATTCAATGAGCGACATTGAACAAATTTTGTTGGATTATTTAAGTCTACTTCTGACTAAAAGTTCTTTAAGGTTTTGATGCTTCTTGTAAGCTGTTGCTATTTTAATATCATCATCAGTATTTTTGTTGAGTTGTTTCATATGCTTTTTAACAATTTGGGCCGAAAGAGCACCTGTTTTTGAGAAGGGTACTATATACACCAGGTCGAATTTATTTTTACTTTTGTTCAAAGGGTCATACTTTGTAAATTTTTGAGTGTTGAGGCCATGAGGTTCGAAAGTGCCTAAAGTATCAATCCAACAATATTCCCTTTCAAGTCGCCATTGTTTGTTTAGAAGTTCATCACCAAGATCGGAAACCTGTTCAATTGGTAAAAGAGAAAAACAATCGATGGAAAATTCAGTTTTGCTGTGAAATTTAGATAGATGACTGTATAATGCATTTTCCTCATTGCAGCTAGTTATTGCAGCACGGTGACGATTGTTTCTGAATTTGAGTGATTTACCGGTTTCACCTACATATTGTTTTTCGCAAAGCTTACAAGTGTATAGATAAATTATATTTTCTGAGTTGCAATCCAAAGCTGAGTTGATTGAGTAGGTTTGTTCAAAAACTGATCCTGAGAAATTTTGACAATTTGGAACTAAATGACATGTTTGACATAGTCTAGAATTACAAGGTTTTGAGCCAGATGAGCTGGAAGTGGGCAATTGAAAATCAGCAGCTAGCCTTTCCTCACTGTTTAGAATTCTCAATGTTTCATTCTTTATTTTGCGAAGCCAACGTTTTGAATAGTTACGTTTCGAAAGTGCCTTGAATAATGTTTGGCAAGCTAATTCAACATCATCTGGATAGGAGCAAATTTGGAAAAATCGAAAAACTTGGGACTTGATTAGTCCTTTATAAGTGTGCTTTGGATGAAAAGAGAGCTTATGCAGCAACTGATGAGTATCCGTTGGTTTGAAGAAAACTTTTGCTTCTAATGTGTTTTCTTTGCTCCTGAACAAAGTAGTATCCAGAAAATTAACTGAATCAGTGCTAATTTCAGCTTTGAACTTGATTGATGCCCTATGTGAATTGAATATTTCGAGAAACTGATTAAATTTGGAAGTGCCGTGTGGCCAAATGAGGAAAATGTCATCTAAATACCTATAATAGCAATCTGGTTTGAATGGACACATTTGTAATGCTTGCTTTTCAAATTCAGCCATATAAATATCTGCATAATGAGGTGCATATTTCTGACCCATGGCTGTGCCTGAAACTTGTAGGAATGTCTTACCGTCAAATTCAAAGTCATTACATTTAAGTGAGATTTCCAATAATTCTATTATACCTTTGAATAGTTCATTGTTTTTCAGAGTCGGGAATGCATTTTTAATTGCTTGGATACCTTCTTCATGATTTATATTAGTATACATACTTTCAACATCTAAAGTGATTAGTAAAGAATTTGGATCTAGTTCAAACCCTCTCACCTTATCTAAAAAGTCATACGTGTTTTTTATATATGATGGATGCTTATTTGCTTGATTTTTTATATATGAATCAATATACATAGCTACTTTTTCGGATTCACTGCTGCAGTCAGAAACAATTGGGCGCCCTGGTGGCATTACATTTGGAATTGGCCAGGAGTCTTTGGGTTTATGAATTTTAGGTAGCATATAAAATCTTCTTTGACGAGGGTGTTCTGGTGGTAAAAGAAATTGGAATACTTTTTCAGAAAGGCATCCAGAATTGCGTAATCCTTTTAAAATTTTTGTAATTTTTTCTGAATTTTCTAGGTAAAGAGGAGTGTCAAATTCTCTGTAATGAGCTGGATTGTATAATTGACGAAAACCTTCATTAATATAATTTTGCTTATCCAAAATTACGACTGCACTACCTTTATCTGCTTTTTTGATTACCAAGTCTACGTTATTTTGTAAATCCTTTATAGTTTTATATTCAATTTTTGTTAGGTTTTTGGTTTCTGGTTGAATTTTCAAATTTTTAATTTCTTTAGATATTGCCGAAATGCAATCCAAAACAGGCTTGTCAATTATGGAACTGGGTGGAGTCCAGGTAGATTTTGGAGTGAATTTTGATCTATTTGTAAATGAATTTGGACGGTGAGAAAAATAATTTTGAAGTTTGAGTTTTCTACCAAAATTTTGCACAGCTTGTTCAATTGGATCCAATGTTATTTTGGGTGTGGGAACAAATGTCAAACCACGATTTAGAAGAGCGATTTGTGTGTCCGAAAGTGTAAATTTGGAAAGGTTTACAACATTATTAGTCGTACTGGAGTTCGGTGGACTCTCAGAATGATTTAGTTTAAATGACTGAGCCAGAATTTCACCATTTCATTGGCCGTTTGTTCAGTCCAATGAATGTTATCTGGCTGTGTATAGAACTTGATTGGATCCAACTGTTTAACAACTGTGAGATTGCTGAAACGTGAACTCATGTCATCCAAAGTTGCGTTTCTCTACAGACGGAAGATTGTCTGAGTAGTTAATTTTTGGAATAAGAATTTTGGAGTGGGGGAAGATTCGGAAAGCACTGCTGAGCATATTCCTCAGCTCTGGAATTGAAGTAACACTTGGTTTGGAGCTTCGATTGTTCAGGCCAACACTTAAGATTAAGTTTTTGGGGGCATCAAATGATTTTTTACAGGCCGTGAACATCATTCTGAGATGGTTGAACAAAGCTCCAGGATAAGACACAACTTGGATATCACTGACGGGGGATTTGGTGATGCGAGAGAGGTTAGAAGAGCCGAGGACGACAGTGGAGGAGGTTAGTTTAGGAAGTGCCCAAAGAGTTTTGGGCCCTCTGATAGTAGAAGGAGAGACATGGAAAGTGGTGTTAGGAGAGTTTTTGGGAGAGGCAAAGCGAGAGCGTTTGCCTTTAGGTTGAGAGGAGGGTGAGAGTTCAGGAGAAGAAGGAGAGCGCAGACGCCGTTTGGGCGTGGCACTAAGGCGGTTATCAGGAGAAGAGCGAGAGAGAGGTGGCCAATCATCAGATGATGAGAGGCAAGGAGGATTAGAGAGAGTGTCAAGGAGTTGGAAGCGGTTAGAAGTGGACACAGAGGGAAGGGTTTTAGGGAGGGTGTTATTTGAGGATGGAGGTACAGAGCGAGAGGGTTTAGTATTGTTAGTAGGAGAGTTGGCACATTTTAGGTCCATTAGGAGGCGGCCAAAGAAGTTAGAGCCTTGACCATGACGATTAACACCCCAGTGGCTGTCAGGAACTGGATGGACAATGTGACACCCTTCAGGTAGACTCATCAGAGTGTCACGGAACAATTTGCAAGAATTAAACTTAACTTGAAGAAGTTGACGCATGATTCCATTTTTACTTTTATGCCAGAACGGGGACAGGCTAGGAATTTCACTAGCCAAACGTTTAGCCACTCCTGCATGGGGAGCCCTAAGGATCCGATTGGCTAGGTGTTGACAGTCATGGTACCGGGCTTTGTGATACTGATAGATGTGCTCAAGGCTAGGGAATCTCATACCACGATAGGATATATTACATGGAAAGAAATTACTAAGTGGGTGTTTGTGACCTTTAACCTCACAAGTCTGAGGTTTTGATTGAGAGTTAGAATTTGGAATAGGGGAATTTGGAAGAGTGGAGCTTTTGAATTTCTGGATGGTGGAAGCCTGAAGTTTTTTGCCGAAGTGAGATTTAGCCTGCTGAATGACGAGAGCTACCGAATTTGCAATGTCCGAATCAGATAAACCTAAAGAGGAAATGTGGGCCAAAAGGTTTTGAATTGAGCTCTCGTAGTGTTCCACCAATTGTTTGGTCACGTTTTGTACCCAATTTTGATTGATTTTGGAGATTTTTTGTTTGATTAGAGGACCAGAACAAGCAGGTTTGATGAAGTCATCCAGGTGTTGTTGTTTTTTACTGAAAGCCCTGGTGACTTGGCCTTGAGACTGCTGGAGCATTAGTGACAGGTGGTGAAAGCATTGAAGGAGAGTGTAAAAAGAACGGAAGTGAGGAGGTTTAGAAAGAGCCATGATACGTTTCAGCAATTAAATTTGAAAGCATTAAAACCAGAACTCGATTGATTTGGATGATAAAACCGAAGGATAAAATCATAAAAATAAAAACAATTTTATAAAATGGAAACAAAATGAACGAAGAAGCCTGAATGCAAAGATATGGTCAATAATCTGACCAGATCTAAAACAAAACAAAATAATACAAAACAATATCAAAAAAGGTTACTCACAATGTACTCTGCCTGTTGCACGACCGGTTTCGGAGTTGAATCCTTTGTCAAGTGCTGAAGTCCCAGATGTCTCCACCCCAAACTTGACGACCAAGTCAGAAAACCATGGTTTGACCCAGGTATCTATTGCACATCATGTAGTACCAGTATATTTGAGAGACATTTAATATTTGATCATTGTAAGCATCGAATGTGCATCGTTTCTGAAATATTAAATGTAATTTGGTTGGTGATTTTTACAAGGTTGGATTTCCATCCACGAAATATATCCCTTGGAAACCTTTCTGTATCACCAAAAAATCTAACCACAGGTTCTGATGTATATGTGAAACTGACAGACATCTTGGAGAACAAGTTGGTTGTGAAAGATGTCAAGAAGTTGTCTCCTTCTGGACAGACCGCTATTCTAGAAGGGTACCACAGCACCATGAACCATTTCGCACCAAAAATGTACCATTTTGGGTACCAGGCAATGCTCAGCAGGTACAAAACACATCTTGGGAATTCAGCTGTCATATACTTCAGAAGCATTTCATTCATATGTATCCATCCATTAAAGTCTCAAAACAGGTACACAATACTTTGTTGGGAATTCAACTGTCATATATTTCAGATATATTCATTTGCATGCATAGATAGATAGATAGATGATACTAACGTAACCCTGTAAGGGAACTTGCCTTACCACCATCCGACCAACTTTGGTCCGCGATATTTGGTGGCGCGTCGCCGCAGTGCAGCGCCTGGCATATTTTTGGTTCCCGTGTATGTATGTAGTGTATGGACGGGATTTTCTGTGTACTGCATTGATGGATATTTGTAGCGCGGCCCATGACAGATCCGGGTACGCCTAGCGAACTAGGTTTCTGCCCCTTCACCACCGCCGATACAATGAGTGCAGCAGTCTACAATGTATCACCTGGTCACCATAATAGTGTCCGCTCCAGGCCGACGGACTGAGAAGTGAGGGTAACCCTTGATCCGCTGAGTGAATTTTGATCGCCGAGAGCGGGGCTTGAACCCGCCGACGTCGAACATTGAATTCCCTTCAGCAGCGGGCGAACGACTTAGTGCGTTGCGCCACGGCCACTTCATACATTCTGTTTCTTAGTGTCAAAACATCTAACTTCAGAGTACAGCTTACTGCCCTCCATCACAACCACAACAGCTCCAGAAGACAAGCACAAAACAAGGATGGAATCTTGGAATTTGTTGTCAAGTATCCCAAATTCAAAAGAGGTGCACCAACACTGTCTAAGATCATGGCTGAACCAAGCTATGGTTTGTAACAATCCACCAATATACTCAGTATCCAGAAAATGATTACTATGTGACATTCAGTATTACCATATAAAAGTGTCATTTTCATGGATTCTCAATTTTAGAACTCTAGCACTAATGTATTATGTTGAGTCGTCCAGTTTATTCCAGAATGTTTTTCATGCATCCAAATTTATTAATAGATTACACAAGAATTCTGCTGAAGGAGTTAGCATTGATAGCATTCAGCTATAATAGCCATATAATTGACATATGCTTGGTTGATAAATGCCAGTCATATTTGAACGGATTTTTGAATGTATTGAAGATGTAAAATTCATTTGAGGAGTAAACAGCTCAAAATGAGCGGGAGGCAGCCATGTCCTAAAATTGAGGTAGAAGTTGTGAATTCAAATTCTCATACACTGCAAGGACATATTTGTACATATAATGTAGTAAATTTTACTTACCAGTCCACTACTTCAAACAGCTCAAATTTGATGTGGTTATTTGTTATTTTACAGATTGTGATTGTCATTATTGTGTATGCTTGGGTATGTATGTATGTATGTATGTATGTATGTATAAGGGAATATTGTTCGAAACATTTTTTTGACAATGATTATGTATACTTCAAGTTTATATATGTGATGATATTACAGTATCAAAATGTTGCAAACACGAATGACAGGAATATGAAAGCTTTACTTTTGGATACTGTCATCAGTACAAAGACGTGAAAATGTGTGTGAATATTGTAAACACCATGATTCTGTTGGTTGTTGAATAATTGTCTGTTCACAGTATTTGAGGTAACAGTTGTAGAATTGCATAATATAACCGACTGTCATGTTTCTGCAAACTTAACTCTGAGAAAACTACCACACAGGGTTTGAGAAAGTAATTATTTAATTCGAAATTGCGAAGCCTGAAATTGACAAGTTTGTCAAAGCCTGTGATGTGTTAATGGGATTTGTCAACATTACAACTTTTGCTGAAACATACAACAGTGGGTATGAACGTGATATAATATTGTGTATCTGTTTATTATGGTTAAGGTTGTATTCAAGATATGTATAGTCGTGTACAATATATGCCATTATGCTCTGTTGTTCGTGTGAATACCTGTTTGATAGTAACCTTTAAGTACACATGGACATGTTAACTATGTGATTTTGATTGCCTTAATGGAATTGTAACATACCAGTAACTCAATACTAAATTTCAAAAATGCATCTATGTTAAACTTCAGTCTTCTCTATTGATATAGATATAGCACTAGCCAAATTATCTTCTACTTGTTTTAGAAAATATTGCATCAATAACTTCTCAGGGATTTATCAAACTGTCTGATAATACATTGTATCTCTAATTTAGAACTACAACCCTCCCAACCTCCCACCATATCTGTTGCTATACTAATCTATTGCTATATCCTACTCTCAATTGTGTTGTCATATGTCATGTACATTAGCATAATGTATGCATGTTCTCAGTTCAAATAAGTAAGACCTAGATCAGTGTACATCTGTTTGCTTTTTCAAGTTGCAGAAATGTTGATAATGCAAGAGTAAATATCTGCTGAATGCTTCAATAATCCACACAAATGTTCATACAAAAATCACAACCTGTGATACGCATATACGCATTTTATACTTTTATTCACTCAAAGATATTAAACTGTCAGACATGACTTGAGTGTAAACATTATGGTAAAGGAGGCAGCTTGAAGTCCACACAGCCATAAGGACATAGCCACATTCCAGCTGAAGCTCACAATTCGAATCGGCATAGCAAATAAACTTCTGAACAAGGTCGGCCATCGTTGTGTCATGTAAACAAACCCCGTCCCCTTCGCCCCAGGCCCACCAGTTCCCCCTTCTACGTCACAGGTCACGTGACGTATTTTTCTCACGCTCTCAGTTGTGGTTCGGCAATCATCGGAAAACGCAATTATTTTTCAGTCTAATTAATTAACAAAGCTTCGCATAGGTGTCATAACAGTATGTAAGTGTCTTTTATATTGATAGTTTCAAATACATGAGCCTTCATGAAGCAATGTTCCTAGTACTTTAATACTGGGTATTGATTTCACGTCTACTGAGTAGGTGTGATACAGATTGTATAACCATTCACAGCTTTCTCAATAGCCCAGACCTCCGTCTATCCCACTTAGACATACCCGTGGTACAAGTACAATAAGCTCGGATGACTCGGTGTATTTGGCATTCCCGCTGGCTGCTCGACCCAGGTAGAGCACTGCACTATACTAATACAACTCATCCACTGAATGAATGCCATATTTAATTTGTCTGATACATTTTAAATTTTTATTGAATTTAGAAGAAAGAGTATCCTGCGATACATGGGCTGGTTGTTCAATATTGACCAGTGCGCACGGATACGACTCCTCAGTCTGTTCGTCGTCTATACGCCAGTTTGAGTTTCTTAGTATTCGCTGACGAATAGCGTACGACTAACTGATGTGCGTCAAAAGTGAAAGACTGCTAGTATTAAACTCCATGATTGAGATGTCATCGTTTATCAGAGACGACAAAACAATATCAGTCAGGAGTTAGAATGGAAAAGGTACATGATATTGGGGCCCTACAAATGCAATATACTGTCATAATATGCATGCACATCCTGTGGTAGGACGCTTTTCAGACACTGCAGATCCTCAAATTTCCGTTTTGTGATAGGAATGCGGGCCGTGTACTTTGGGCGTAGTGTGATGGTGGATTTCTTCATTCTCTGTGGCAGTGCAGAAAGCTCATCATCGAAAGAGGTTTTATAGTAAATCCCATCCAATGTATACATGAGGACTCTAAGTTCTGTAACTCTACTGTCGCCTGAAGACTTTCCTGGACATACTGATGAGATGTATGCACAACTGAAACCTTCCCTGAAGTCGCTGTATGCGAGTTGCTGGACAACGTACGGTTTGGGGGACTTCCTTGCAAGTTCCATGATTATAATGTAATCTCGTGGTGCATATATGTCGTTTATTTTGCGCTCGATCACGGAGTGCATAGAGTCGCACTCCATTTGAGTATGTCCAGTAATGAAATACTTCTGCAAAATTCTCTTTCCAGTTTCTTCTGCCAGATGTAGTAGTGCATTTGACAAGGTGGCATTGCGATTTTGATAACCACAGCCGTCAGACCATATGATGATGGTTTCTATCGCAGGGTTGTTTTCAATGAATTTTCGAAAATGCTCGTATACGATCCAGGAGAATACATCGGCGTCCAGTCCTCCGTTGGTTTCATCCCACATGTAACAATAGCCATCTGAGCTATCCATGCAATACATTGTGAAGTTATGGACCTTCAACTTTGTCTTGTAATACATCGTACTAGCATCAGTTTTGGGACTCAGCAACACGGCTTGCAGGTCCATACTTCAACACAATACAGTTGGATCTGCTTGAGCCTTCACCTTGTCTGCGTCTTTTTCTTGTCTCGCCCTGTCTTTCTGTGTCCTATGTTTTGCAAGTTTCTCTACTGTGATGTTCCCATGTTTGGCAGCCAAGCACACATCGCACTGGTCCTTTCTTGGAGTAAAAACCGAGTATGATTCAGTGTGGAACACTTTGCTGAAGGAAGCAATACTCACAGCTTCCATGTTTTGCGATGCAGCTTTTTCTTTGTACTGTGTATACAATCTGTTGATTGTCGTGCCTGGCTCCAAGAATTTCAAGTGCGCATACACCTGCCGACAGTAGTGCGACGGTACAGTCGCTAGTGTTGCCAAAAAATCAGTGATGAATGCAGTTGCCCTAACTGACAATTTGTTAAGTGCCTTTCTTGCCGCTGGTTGTCTTTCGTCATTATATGTTTGTGATGTCCCTTCGTTTTGTGTTTTGTTTTCTGCTGCCCTGTTCGTGGCTTGTGGGTCTTATAGCCAGTGCGCCAATGTACGTTTGGACACACCAAGTGTTGAAGCGAACATGTCCTTGCATACCTGGTACGCCTTGTGTTTATGGGACAGGTAGTACTGACAAGTGGATTTTCGCCTCGATTGGTCATTTGATTTCTTTTGTTTTACGTCTACTTTCTTCACTAAAGTACACACATACAAACGCCGCTCCTGCCCAGTTTTCAGCGTTGACCAAAAATTGTGAAATTTGGCGAGTCTGTCTTTCTGGCATATGTCCTGGCATTCTATTTTTGAAGATTGTCTGCAGAATTTTCGATTGGCATGGTCTACCAATTGTCCTGGCTTGTTGTTCTCTCCCGAGCTTTGTTTTGTACATCTTTCCCTGTAATCTTCGTGACGTCTGCAGGTTCCTTTTCCATTCCTTTTGCCGTGTTGCTTCATATTTCCTTTTCCTTTTGCGAGATCTTGGGTTCAGCGCATCATCGGTGTCACTGTCCCCCTCACTCGTAGCCAACATATTGGTAGCATGAAGTTCTTCGTCAAACCTGGAAGATTCTACCTCAGTTGGCGTTTCCAAAGCAGCATCTTGAGTTCCTATGTCATCTTGTGATACGTGGTCGATATCTTGTTGTACAACAAACTGCTCATGGGCAGTGATCCTCTCTTCTACCATAGGTTGATCCACTGCTTGCAAAGATATGACATCTGATGTTTCATCATTTGGCACGAGATTGGCATCACTCAAGACACTTTCATACAGCAACAGATCTACTTCTTCAGCACTTATTGTGACATTTTCGAACAATGGAACATCCACATCAGATGCTCTATGACAAGACTCATCATTGATAATAGGCATTTCAAATGAATGAGACAACATTCCAGAGGGTACATGATTTTCATGAACTGTGATTTCTGCAGAACTACAATCCTTCTGAAAGTTCGTTCCAAGCTCGATGACCCCTGATGACTGATCCAGGCAAGGTGTGGATCTACTGGCCAGCTGCTGGACCCCAAACGAACGATCCAGTCGAAGTGTGGATCCACTTGCTGGTTGCTTGCACTCTAGCAACTGACTCAGGTGAGTAGTTGATCTGGTAGATGTGGCCTTCAAACAGAGCAGTAAATAATACCTGTTGTATGCACTGATTGTAACAGTACTCAGAAGCAACAAAATAATATTTTCAGATAGTACCTCGCAAGAATGTATCAAGACCTATGTGTGGACAAAGGAATAGTATGACGTTGATTACGTTAAATTTCTCACCTTCTTGTCATAGTTGGGAGACCAGTTCTGATCTCGGCAAGGTGTGGACCCTCTGGCCGGCTGCTCGACGATATCGGCGTGAGGCTGATCCACTGGAAAGCTGCTTGACCCCTGACGACTAGACCCAGGCGTGATGCGGATCCAAGGGCAAGGTGCTTGGCCCCTGACGCCCCGACAGGAGTGAGGTGTAGATCCACCAGCCAACTGCTCGACCCCTGACAACATCTCTGGGCGAGGCGTGGATCCACTGGCTGGCTGCTCGACCCCTGACGACATCTCTGAGCGAGGCGTGGATCCACCAGCCAACTGCTCGACCCCTGACGATATCTCTGGGTGAGGTGTGGATCCACCAGCCAACTGCTCGACCCCTGACGATATCTCTGGGTGAGGTGTGGATGCACTAGCCGGCTGCTCGACCCCTGACGACATCTCTGGGTGAGGTGTGGATGCACTAGCCAGCTGCTCGACCCCTGGCGATATCTCTGGGTGAGGTGTGGATGCACTAGCCGGCTGCTCGACCCCTGACGACATCTCTGGGTGAGCTGTGGATGCACTAGCCGGCTGCTCGACCCCTGGCGATATCTCTGGGTGAGGTGTGGATGCACTAGCCGGCTGCTCGACCCCTGACGATATCTCTGGGTGAGGTGTGGATGCACTAGCCGGCTGCTCGACCCCTGGTGATATCTCTGGGTGAGGTGTGGATGAACTAGCCGGCTGCTCAACCCCTGACGATATCTCTGGGAGAGGTGTGGATGCACTAGCCGGCTGCTCGACCCCTGACGATATCCCTGGGTGAGGTGTGAATGCACTAGCCGGCTGCTCCACCCCTGACGATATCTCTGGGTGAGGTGTGGATGCACTAGCCGGCTGCTCGACCCCTGACGATATCCCTGGGTGAGGTGTGAATGCACTAGCCGGCTGCTCCACCCCTGACGATATCTCTGGGTGAGGTGTGGATGCACTAGCCGGCTGCTCGATCCCTGACGACATCTCTGAGCGAGGCGTAGATCCGGTGCATGCCGGCTTCGGACATGAGACAAGACAGAATATGTTATGGCATTTTATTTCCAGTACTCATTGTAATAGACTTTGGTACAAAAGCATAATATTTTTTACAGTTGTGCTTGACAAATGACCAACCATAACAATAAATAAATGATTGGATGACCGGTGAACACTCGATGAAATAGTAGGACGTTATTATGCCGAGCAACCTAGCTACCTCAAAGACATCTTTTCTCATCGCATGACCTTCTGGGGGCTGATCCTTTCCACAGGGAGCTGTGGGTCCAGTGTGTTTGGTTGAATTGGAGCCTGTGAAAATCAATTGAATATCGATTAAGCATAGTCAACTCGACGAATCCCAAATTTTGTGTACGATTTGAAGGATGAACTTAGGGAAATTCAGATGTATGCTTACACTACCTTTGGTCTTCTTCAATGACATTTGGAGGAGCATCTGGCCACGATTCACTGGAATATTTTTACAGCCCAGCATTTTGCTGCCTCTGCAAAACAAACTTGAAGGTAGTGAACTTGTCAGATGTTCATAGGTTTATAATTTATACCGTGCTCAATGTTAGTGTTTGTTTACTTCATGTATATCTGAGAGAACACATTGTAGGTTTGAAGGCTGGGCAGTGGATGTGTAGAGAAACTTATTGAGTACAATACATATTTTTTTATTCAGTAATTAACCATTTTCTGAAGGATGATATACTCATCGAGAAAACCTGGGAAACCGAAAAATGAATATTTAAAACCAGGAATAAAATACCGAGTAAGTATTATGAACTGGAATTTAATATTAAAATCGGGAAAAAAAGTATTAAAGCCCAGAAATATTTAATTCCAGGTTCTGGTATTTTTAATATATTTAAAACCGAGTTTGATATATATATTCAATTCCCAGTTTCAAAAAGTTTCTTCAGAAGACAAGTACCCTGAGTAAAAAAATGAATGTCCTATATAACTTCTCTGGATGTGTAACGTTAGACGCTAATTATTTCGATGAGTATAGGACATAGATAGAATAGATCGATAGATGGTGGTTATAGGCCAGAAGAATGTCTTTCCGTCAAAACTTATAACTTATAGCGGGCCCACTGGTCTATCACATATAATTCGCCATGGAGAGTTAATTAGTTGTTGTTTATTGGGTTAATTAATTATCACGATTCAGTTTAGGACAGAACCACCCACACAACTGTCACGCAACTGTCTTTTAATTAAGGCAAAATAATATTGTGTAGGCCTATAGATTGCAATGCAAAAAAACTACCGGTATGTAGGTTTACAAAGTTATGCCCTGTATTGGTGACCGTATACAGACTGATTGCAGGAATAAAAAAAATGTCCTGCAGCGATGTTCAGGCATACCTTCTAGTTTTTAATAAATAAATTGATGTTACACGGTAGCTTGGGCTCATAATAATATTATACTTAGCACATATCTACTTGTGGACATAGTGGTATGGCCATCTAGACCCTATGGTTTATTTTATTATAGGCCTAGAACCCCATGTACTAGTATTAATGATGTCATTGAAAATTTAGATTATCAGATAGAGATATCAGTTATCAGATAATCGGTTCATACCATTTTGATACATCTTCTAGACATATGCATATGTTTTAACTTCCAGTATTGTCTAGCATGTGATGGGTTTCACATGTATAATCGTTAATCATGACAATAGGATTGTGTGTCATGCATGACTGAATGTGAGTAGGTCTATACGATTATGCAGATCTATGGGTGGTTATGTTTGTATTTAATTTATGTTCCACTTTGCAGAACAACAAGAATTAATTAATTAGATAAATCTATAATAAGCGCATGAATAATCGTAGGGATACAAGTATCATAACGGAACCATTTTGTTTTGCTATTATCTGAAATATGCCGACAACGCCGAATATAATACAAGTATAACGCCATGTTTTAGAAAACATGGCAGAAAAAAACCCGGCCCTTTTATGTGTACGTGTTTCCCATGGACTCACAAAACTGAATTCAATACACAATCAACACATAGGCCTATATATGAATAACTCACAACAATAGTTGTACAGTTCATATAAAAAGTCACACAATCAGTCACATCAAAGTAAATGAAACAGGAAATCGTGTACACCCTCAGCCAACTTATCTCCCCCAAGTCCACTTAGATGTACGGTATCCTTGCCAGATCGCCGGTGCCAGTCTTTGGACCTAGCCGTCGGCAGCTCTGTTAAAAACATCCTACTAAATTCCTGCTCCATAAGTCGCCCAAGAATCTGGAAACTATCTTCTAGTTTAAAATCTCACATTCCCAATATGCCCCAAAACATCACCATAGGTTTAAATATTCACATAGAGGCGGCAGGATTTGATGAATATAGGCCTAAAGTGTATATGTACAGCCGTATTACAATGGATAGATGTCTAACCGTTCCTGCACAGGCCCTAGGCATATGTACAAAATTCCATAGCAGGGCTCATATAAAACTGGAATAAAGGTTATACCTATTGCCGGGTTTTTAAGTACCCGTGGTCGAAAGCACGGATTCGTCACGGCTTCGTTATGGCGGCCTTGGCTATTAAAGGCGATCGCGCTTGTGAAGCAACAAAATTTCTCATGCTTCAGTTTTGTTATGCTACACGCTTGATCGCCCCACGAAAAATGGCCTAACAGGCCTAATGCAATTGTAATAATTCGAAAAGATAATTTTAAACTATTCTCTGAAATGCTTACACCTAATGTATCACTGTCTGTCGCTGCAATACAACATATTCTTAGTGATTACTCGTTGGCGTAGTTATATAACGCAGTGATTATATCTGGGGCGGTTCAAATATGAGAAGTTCCAAAATAACCGGCAGGAGAATCGGTAATTGCACTTGCGAATACCAGCCGAAAACTAATTTGAAACAGCACTTCTCATTGTCATTCAAATTCTTATTGTTAGTACAGTGATATTAGCAGTGTTTTTAAATCAGTTTAGCGGAATTTATCGGCTTTTATTGCAAATTCGCGAAACCAACACCAATGTATGCTGAATCTAAGAGAGTCGTCCGAGAGAGTCGGAAGACAGGAGATACATAGGGTGAGGTCAACGACAATCACATATACCCGGCCCTGAGGGGCCGGGAATGATCTGCCACTTTGGCCCAGAGAGATGCGTATGGGACTTCGCGTACGGGGGGACTGGAGGTTGTAGGTTCGATACGTGAACCAATACCTACGCAATGTTTTTATCACAAATAAATTTCAGATATGGGCCTATATAAAATATACATTATTAATCGAGTTGTCAAGCATGCGATTGGTTTGCAACTTTGCATAGGCCCCCTAAATCATGATAATAGGTTGTGTGTCCGGCATTATGGCATAGTCTACATGTGAATCTGGGCTAGACTGGGGTATACCATTATATGTAGGCTAGATCTATGGGCGGTTGTGTTTGTATTAAAGTTTATGTTCCATTTTGCAGAGCAACAAGAGTAAAGTAATTATGGATAAATCTATACTTTTCTAGATGTAATTGCATGAAATAAATTGATCGCGTTTGATATAGGCCTAGAAATATCATAACGGACCCCATCTGCTTTGCTATTATCTGACCGGTGTAACCATTATATATCAACAAGAGGCGCTTTGGCGCAGTGAGTAGAGTGTGGGATTTTTCGATGATGATTTGATGGTCAAGGGTTCGATTCTCTAGCAAACTTAACTATTTTTTTTTATTACAAATAACATTTAGATACAATCTAAATACATATATATTTTATCTATTTAATTACCTAAAAATGTAGCATTAGCCTTTAGGAGTGGGGTAGGGCTACGCCTATAGTGTGGGTGGACTATGATTGCTACTGTCGCTTCTGCTAGGCTGCTGATCGATCAGATTCACATTTTGTTATCAGGTGTTTAGGCCTATATAGATTTCTATATTATACATTTGATGCGCCTACAGAGTATCATAGGTCAATTTATTTGTCTTTTTTTTGCGTGCAATCCGGCACATATTCTCTGGATTATCGCCCATGGCGACCACATATTGATCGCAAACATTGAATAGTTACCGAGTCCCAACTGTGCAGCATGCAAAAACTAGGCGCCGACCTTCAGCGCTCCAATCAAAACATTTATCAGAAGAGATGGTGCTGATGAAATCAGTAGAAATGAAAAAGTAGAAATGCTTTCTCGAGTCCAGACGACAGTTTGAAAAGAAAATACTCGCGCCACGAATACACGACAAATGGCCTAAGTCAAACATGACAGTGTGCAAAATGGCCTAACTCAAATTGGCTAAATGGCCTAAGTCTCTGCATGTAGACTGCAGTTGCGAGTAAGTGGCCTAAGTCAAATGTGGGAAAATGGCCTAAGTCACAACGAGTTAGGCCAATTAAATAACGTTAATTATAAGTGCATTTCCCGGCACATAGGGTTACTTTTATTGGTGTAGAATGTCAAAATGAACCCTATGGAACTAAAATCTCATTTTGTGAAAAAAATGACTCAGGCCATTTTTGCTTTAGCCTGTCGATATAGTAGTTGACACTGGTAAGCCCAGGTGCCATGTGTGATCAGATAGCTCAAAGTTGGAAAAAAACTATTTCAAACTGACTTGTTGCAATCAATTTATTAAATATGTTTTCTGGTTTGATCAGTTACAGTCAGTACAATTATAAACTAATGTGGTAATAGAGAGATCAAATATAAACTGTGAGGCCGCTAAGGCATGAGTTAAAGGGCCATGGACTTGATATTTGATGTGATTATTAAATTGTTCTACGTGCAATAGTATTCATATATATATATGCATACAGATGGAAATAGAGCCATTCTAAACACACATATGAGATCTAGAGCGGTCCGAAGACCGATATTCCACGTGGAGAGCGGTCAGCATCTTTTTACGTAAAATACCGTTTCTGACGTCACACAGGGGAAAAGATTATCTGTACAGAATCTTTGACGCTAGGAAGTGGTTGCAATTTTGTATGGGGCAATGCACTGAAGAACGGGGTTAGGGCAGGGTTGGGTGCGTCTGGGGGGGGGGGGGGGGTAGGCGTATCACGAAAATGTGTTCCAGTCTGAAATGGGGGCGGGGAGGCACAAGATTTATTCAGGATCTAATTCACAACAGTTGTACAATGTTTCGCTAGAAATGAACATGCATACCAAATATGCCTACAAATGAAAGACAAAAAACAAAGTTGAAATTATGGATATGATACGGTAAACTATCACACATACAACCAATATTTATAGTGAGTGACATGGGGGCATTAGCACGTAAAACCTCTACCGCCCCCCGCCCCCCCCCCCCACACACGCACACACCCTTCTCCCCGGAAGGTGAAAAGGCAGACAGGATAAACCGTGATGTGATCTTGCCGGAGGGGTGGAGGTGTGGTGGGTGTGTTAAATAGATATATTCAAATGAATGTGTCCGATATTATTTTAACACTGGTATAATTACATTATTTTTTCGATGTGCCAGCGATCAGACAACTGATTGACTTGTTTGCTGGTGAAAATATACATGGAATGCTAGGCCTACTCTGTGATCAGGTATAATGGTTATACTGTAGAATGGTATGCCACACAGTTTCGAGAAATCTCGTTGTGAGGTCTATAAATTAATTATTTGCTTTCTTCTACATTTATATATTGGAAAGCAATACAATATCAATTGATATTTAGTTCATACACATTACCTATATATAACAAGAACTACCAACCTCCGAATAAGGATATAGGTGTGTTATAGTGGGAATGATGTTGGCAATATTTTCACAAAATCACAGTTTCGACCTCTACTGAAACAAACGCCCAAATATCGATTCTTTTGCATATTAAATTGGATTCATGACAGTAAGAACTCTGATATTGTGCGTTTAGGCCAACGCACCCCCTCCTTCCCCTTCTGGTTCGACCCACTAACCCCTCATTGAGATGTAGGGCCATGTCCGTAGTTTTTGGTGTTCGTATCGATATACACAATACACGTAGGCTACTCATACTTTTAAAATTCTGTCACACCGTTTTCCTACAACATGTCAGCCAAAAACTAAAAGCTCAGGGATCGATTCCCGTTTAGAAGCATACTGTGTACTAGAAGCATAAGAAGACGTTGGGGTGTAGACTTGTTCATACAAAAAATGCTGCTCTCAAAGGATTGCACCTTCAACCCAAATTAAACAGAAAATTGAATGTGGACTCAGGGCCGGTGATTTGGTGCCCGCCCAGGGGCCCCAAAAGCAGCTGAAGCCTCATTCGTTAAATGCGCAGGAGCATTCTGTGACGCTCCCGATTTCAATTTTGAACTCAATGCGTTTTTATCTGAATTCAAGATGATGTTCCAGATTTAGACACTGTCAACTTGATTTTTAGATCATTCATTTCAAGGGATTTTTGAACAATATTCTTCTTAGGTGGCGGGCAGCAGACGTATATGGGGATTTATTTCTAGATATATATTTGCAAAGGAAAATCACACGTTCAATATACTGAAACGTATTCGATTTGTTTGTTTTACGGCAACAATTTTTTTTTTCAAGAATAACCTGCGTCTAACTCCACCCCCATTCCCGTACACGCTCACTGCGAATGGTTGTGGCGGGCTCATTGGCTTTCATTAGGATTCAAGAGTTTTGGGAGAGAGAGAGGGGGGGGGGGGTTATTGGCAGAATATCATCGTATGCGTGATCGTATTACAACAACGATAATCTGCGTAAAAAAAGTTCTCTAAAATTCCGCGCCCTAAGCCTGGGCCTAGTCGGCCTGTGCGGTAATAGGCCTACGGCTCTGATAATGCTAGCTTTTTTTAGCTGAAAGAATTAAATCGCCGTTTGATTCTTAGGTGAAGTAGGCCTGTCAAAAATATTGGCATACGTTTGTCAAGTTACATCACGATTAGTTTCAGTATATCGCTGAACTACAGACAGAAGCTATTGAGCGTATGTAGGCCTGTGTAAACTGGCTATGCCATGGATCTTCCGGAAAGTAGGAAAGGCTGACACCTTCCCGGTGTGTAGAACCTTCGCCGACACTACGGTTACCCATTCTGCATATAATTACAAAATTACCATAAATATTGATATAGTAATTATCAAATTCCCATACCTATTGATATGATATGAATAGTATAGTAGTGATGAATGGAATCCCTCCAAAAACCCGCAATTATAAAACAACCACCTGCAAACGACAAACGTCTTTACCAGCGCGGTCGTTCCCCCGTGACGTCACAGATCACAAAGAACGTAAAATGCCAATCATCTCTCGCAACAGCTGTCAGGTCAATTTTTTCGACAACCCGAGCCATAAATGATACCATTTCTGCTGTGTACATACTCAGTAGATGCTTAACTTCATTATTAAAACAAGTCACTTTTTCGTGTCCATGGCCCTTTAAGCCAAAACCTCGTAAATCATCTGTAATCGCCAGAAACAATTTGAAGCGTTCTGTCCCATGGCCATCTTGGGATGTAGGTAACTTAGTTACCTACATCAGGTTCACACCCAGTGACACAGGTGGAAAAAAATGACGTCGGACTGCCATAAATATATATTAATACCAACCCGTGTTTCGAGAACACCACAGCCCTAGGTGATTTGTCCTTCCTCAACACCAGATATTTCTTCAGTCAACATATCCATGTAGGGCCTACCATTTAGTGTTTTTGCCTATTTGTTATTTGGAGCCTTCCGTTCATAAAACGCACACCGTTTATACACATATCAGAATATTTACTTGTGTTTCAAATGTCATCACTGTTGCTACTTATTTTAAATGCATGAGATATGAGACTGTTTTTTTTCTTTTAAATGATTATATCATTTGAGGAGCTAAGCACTCTATAAACTTTGGTAAATTATCGAAATATGCTTTATAAAGGTTGAGTTTCAGACCGAGAAGCGGCGTTGTCTCTTCCGAGAATGGGCGTGACAATATTTAATCATACATTTTAATCATTTATCGTCAACAAAAACAAACAAAATTGTTATACAACGACGAAAATATATCAGTGGGCCGTATGTCCTTCATTGCTTGTTTGATACTGACATGGGAAACGGAATATCCATTGCATTATTTTATGCGTGGTAACTCTGGCCTGCATGTCGCCAATTATCTATGCCGAGAATCGGGTATCCAATCCCGAGAATCGGGGATTTGGGCCGAGAAACGGACCAACTTTGCCGAGAATCGTAGAATCGAGTCTTACGCGCGACAATAGCACTGCTAATTGCCGTTTGTATAAATTGTATCAAGATAAGGGACAAGTATAAATAAAGGATAAGGTACACCATTCATATATACGTCTAATAAAGTCCATTATGTTGATAAATGATATATTTGACGTAGTCAAGCACGTAGAATTGGTTAATAAAACTCATGGTTTTACATACGATTTAATTTGAACGCCTTGTATTTCTCTCATCTGTGTGCAACTAATTATTGTTCTGAGCGGATACGTCTATGTACATAAATATGCGCATAGGAACATCGGGGGTTGATCATAAAACTAACTGATGTCAGTGTTGCTTTGGGCGTGAAATTGATTTTTTGCATAGCTCTTTTATACCGAATATGTTGTATTTTACGTTTGCTATTGTCATCATCAAAATCTGGTTGCATTTGTGGTTATAGGTCGATGCTCACGGTTATAAATATTTTTGACATCCGAATAGGGCCTGTAAGTCTCGTTTCATATATGTCGTAAAATGACGTATTTAGGTACGTAGTGGTGACAAACAATGCCACGTGGTCATTTTTGCTGATTTTGCTTGACTTTAGAAGCACCATACAAAAATATTATTAAGAATATTGTTACAATTCATTTTTGTCTTAATTACACTTACTCTGAACTACAACATGCCACTGTTTATAATAATGAATGGATATTTTTCATGGTCAATTCGCTCCCGAACTATGTTCTGTTTTGCAGCATGTTTTTGGACTGCATATTCCAATATAACAAGATTATTTTTGTGATGTTATGTCAAAAAAAATTACAGAACATGTGCCACATCAAATATAGTCACAAACACCACAACATGGCAGAGCAATCAGCAATGCCCCTCTAACATGTCTAAGAGCACCTAGATATTACTCGCATTCCAACCAGGCTCCCCCCCTCCCTCCCCCCCTCCCCCGCCTGCCGACTCCAGTCAGACGGGCCAGCTGAGAACATGTACACGGGCCGTCAGGTCCATTAAGGTCAAAGTAGATACTTCAACATTTGTACAATGTCAGCTCATGTTCATTTACATCCTGCGTGCTTTTTGGGCAGGAGGCACATCCTTCTGCAGCTTAAGGCTTATCCATGTTACATGTATCTCTGATAGCATTTTCTGCACAGCAACATACAGTATTTTAAGTAGTTCCGGATTTCAAGTAGTTCCGGATCGCTTTTTACTTGAATTGCTCTTAGTGCACTGAGAATATATTTCATAATAAAAACTATTGTGTTTTGGGAAAGTATGGGAGTTGTGGCTGACAATGTGCGAAAGAAAAAATTCAGTGTCGTTTCATTCTTCGCGTCACCCGATCGTAAAGATGACCCACCCACCAGTCTTCGTTGTCATCCGAATGTAAACAAAGCAGTTCACCAACGAAAATTCTTCCATAGCTGCGGAAATTGTCGAGGCACAGTTTTCATTCATGTACCAAAATGTCCTCCTATTTCTCACCAAAGCATGTATACACGCAGAATGTACTGACCATATTTCTTCACATTGTAAATCAGCATAACACGATTGACAAAATTCAAGTAGTTTCGGATTCCGCGCGCCATTGCTTGTTGCCGAACGTCACACACGTCAGCTGGCTGGTCACGTGACTTTCAGGAGTTTGGGGACCCTGTCAAAATCTCAAAGGGAGTGGTTGTGACCAAAAAAAATATTTATGGGCACATTATTCTTGTTTTTTGTAAATTTCACGGTGAACCTATAGGCCTACAGGTTAAATAAACTCTACATATTGGCAGTATTAATGAATGGAACCATAGGCCTATATCTACGCTACCTTTATCGTTTTACCCCGTAGCAAATTTTTAGGCATATAAATATGTATCCCACTCTGGCGATCTACAGAATTACAGTAATGAGCACAGCTATCAGCATATAATTCTGAAACATATAGCGCGCAAACTCCTTGGTGCAATGTAGCACCGACATTGTATAGGCCCTACAACCGGCCTGAGAAAAGGTGTAACTGACCAATTTCAAAGTACGGACAATGAGTGAAGTGGAGAAAGGTGAATTGATATGCCGTGCATGCATGTTTGTTACCACATTTTATATTTTTTTCCAAAGTGGAATCACTGAAATAAAATTCATAAGCAAAGGTGTTTAACTGAATTGATAAAATTCATTTCAATATCGGGAAAATTTATTAATCAGTAGATCTACCCCACATCTATAGTGTGGGTATATCTATTCCACAATTTATCAATATTTCTGATGCTATACAATCATGTTTGCTGTTTCCAGTTGTCAAAAATGTTTGCTTCATCTCTTTCTAGAATCAAGCCTGGTTGACGGGTTGCAGGAAATAAACACTAAAATCCTAAACCTGGATGTTTTGCGTGCCGTGGACGTAAAACAAGAACAACATTTTTTAATCATCTATTTTGAAGATATTTTCCAAGAATAATTTTTGCTGTCTTCGTCATGATATTTTTGTTCATCGGATATATTGAGAGGACATAAGGTTAAATGTCTATTTATTTGCAGTGACTAGTCAGTTATTGACAAGCTGACAGTTTTCTACGGTTTAACCCCTAATCTGACAGTATGGCGACTGGACGCACCGAAACCTTTCTGAAGATTTGCCATGTATTTTGCAAGAAAACTGGATTTAACGAGAAAACTAGAATACCATTATAACTGAACACACGTCAGTTACTTCGGAGATCAGAGAAATATTCACCACAAATTTGCTGAAGGAGAATTTTCGTTCAATTACTATGTCGTACACAATAACGTAGAATGCGTACACAGAAGCATAGAAAGTGTTATCAGAAGCATATATACTAGACATAGTATATGGAAGGAAGTGTGTAATGCACAGGGCCTCTATTACACGCTATTGTCGTACAGGGCGTGCTGAGCTACTCACGGGAGTTGCATGAGCCATCATGAATATATGGATTTTTTACCGAAAACATATTGTTATGGTATGATGAATTCAATCTGTCCGACCAGCGAAGTATTTGCCAAGTATTTTACCAAAGAACTTACACTCTCTGATTATATTTCACGAGTAAAAAAGCCAAACCCTCGTTTCACAGAGGTACATTTTTGTGAGAATGCAAAAATGACGAACTGAGTAAGGTGTAGATGGGCAACTTGATCACCGTACTTCCGTCTGTCACGCAAGCATTCATCGGTCGTCTGATGCGTGATATGGATCGTGGTGCATCAGGATTGCCTGGCCTCGCTTTTTTCTTTGATCCATATCGAGCATTTATGAATGTGTGCATCGGTAGGAGGTGATACTAGCATCGACTTCGCCTGACAAGACGGCGGTGACCTTTTGTGTGACTAAATTACATTGTATGGGCGAGTGCAATGGTAGCTACAAGCGATTCTAATACGGTAGTTCAAGATGGAATAATAAACTTATGAGTACATGGCCATTCCAAAGATTTCATCAAATGACCTGATACTGAGGCAAACAAACTTTTTAAATGGCACTGTTATTTGTGTTGTGGTAAACCCATATGTCTACGAAGGCTAGCTGTTAGCTTACTCTCAAACGTTTCCCATATCACTAACAGGTGATTCTATTCATAGCTGTGGACAATGCATGGATGTACATTTTGAAAAACATAACTGCCACTCAAGCTGAAACAAGTTTACAGCGAAATTCATCAAGTTTTAGAATCAGGATTTTTTTTTATAATTTACATGAATAGATCATTTGGCCACAATAATTCCCAACATTGACTTCAGGTGGTATTCGTGAGTAAACAAAAATTTCAGGACATCCCAAATAATTGTGGTTTTGGAAAGGTAAGGAAAGTTTTTTACTCAAAAAAAATAATAACAATAGGTACCGGGGCTTCCCTGTAAAATAATCTACATTAAAAAATTATGTCAGATTTCACAGTTGCCGGAAGATTGAAATTGTTTTCAGTGGGCTGATTGCATAAGTGTCAATTTTATTTTTGTTTCCTTTTAAGACTAATTTGTTTTTTAAAAAATATGATTTCGTATATATTGTACAAAAAAGCACTATGAATCTGATTATCAAGACAAAATAGGGGTCATGGGAGAAAATTGAGGTGTTTGGTGTCAGGATATATCTGATGGTGATCAGGTTTTTTTTCTAATAGTTTTCTGCCCATTTCCATTGCTAGTCAAAGACGTCGTATCCAGTTTTTTTCTTCTACCACTGTTATTTTTTTCAAGAAGTGTCCAGATTTGGTGTATTTTGTAGCCAGAAACACAAGGATTCGGATTATGAAGAAAACATTAAGGGTCACGGGGGTGAGGATTTGTGGTAGTTGGAGTCAATATATCCGGTGTGTTTCATCCCATGTATCCATGTGCGCTAAATCTGTGTTTTTGAATGTTTGGAAGCACACAATTTCTCACGAATAATTTCAAGGTTGGGTCAACAGTGTACCACAGTTAATAATTTAGGATGCATGTTTACCAGTGCACTGGAGGTTGCTATGACCAGGGGCGGATCCAGGATTTTTGAATAGGGGGGGTGCTCTTCTTAAATGTACGTAATCTTGAAATAGTGTGAGCGAGCGAAGCCTTATGCGGTCTGGGGGTTTGGGGGGCGCCGTAAGCCCGCCAATAAATTTTTGGAATTTAGTGTCTCTGAGATGGTTTCTAAGGTGTATTCACAACTGTACCTTGTGAAATCACTAAGTAGATTTTCACTTTAGGAGTCTGTTTTTGTTGTGAATGGAGGATACATCATTGACTAGCGAGTGAAGCCTTATGCGGTCTGGGGGTTCGGGGGCGCCGTACGCCCCCGAGATAATTTTGTAATTTAGTGTCTCTGAGATGGTTTCTAAGGTGTATTTTACAACTGTACCTTGTGAAATCAATAAGTAGAATTTTACTTTAGTAGTCTGCTTAGTTCTGTTGTAAATGAAGACATCCAGAATTATATCCAGAGTTATAAAGAACCCTGTCTGTAACAAATGAATAAAATAAAAAATATCCCCTGTGTATATTCAATGACAGTTTCAGTATGAAGTCAAGTGTGTCGGACTAGATTCATTATTGGAGGGTTGGGGGTGGGGGGGGTGGCAAGCTGGTTAGAGGAGTCAAGCGACCGAGCGAAGTGAGGTGGATAGGTGATAGCTTACACGGCCTGGGGTCTGGGGCCCGCTCAAGGGCCCCAGAAGCCAGAGCTTTTTTCATGTTCTGTGGTTGATTCTGAGCTCTCTCTGGCTCTGATTGAGTATTTTTCATTCCACACATGCATGTAAATATTGCTGGTATTTAAATTTATTTATCTCAAAACTACTCATTGTCACTTTACATATCATATGTCATATAACTTGAAGAACTCATGATTAATGACACTCAATTGCATAATTATTGACCAACGAATGTTAGGCCTATGTAACGCTGTAATGCACCTTAACATATTTCTGAGTCACGGATTTTTTTGTTGAAAATATATTGTGGGGCTCTACCCCCCTCCCTCCGCCCCCCCCCCCCCCGGTCAAAAATATCAAACGAGGAAAATTACACTCATATTTCGTTACATATACTCGGATTTTTCTAACTCGTTTACACTGTTTTTCGCTAATATTTTTGTGATGCTAAATGCTATCGTTCTATATAACTTGGCATACTTCATCTGGGAGTCAAACGGCAATTTTCTACCAAATTTCAGACAGCTATCGCGAAAATTGAAAATGTTGGCAATCTACCCCATTGTTAAATTTAGCCATATTATTTAATATTTGGGCCCGCACACAATTTTGTGTATTTGCTCGGTTTTGTAGCGGAGCAATGTTTCAAAATCATATGTTTGTGTAGAATACACCCCAGTGTATCTTCTGGTTCAAAGTTACAAGAATATTTTGATTCCTGATGGATGTAAACAGGACCAATTCCTCGAATATGCTCAGATTCTCGAGATCCCGTTTCGGGCTGAAATTTAACATTGAGGTAGATTGCCAACTTTTTCAATTTTCGCGATAGCTGTCTGAAATTTGGGAGAAAATTGCCGATTGACTCCCAGATGAAGTATGCCAAGTTATAGAACGATAGCGTTTAGCATCACAAAAATATCAGTGAAAAACAGTGTAAACGAGTTAGAAAAATCAGAGTATAGGTGCATACCCACATTTTCTATAGCTTTTTGCTCTCTCTTTTTTCTTTTCTTCTTGCTCTCTCTTTTTTCTTTTCTTTTTCTCTTTTTTTCACGGCCCAATAGGGGGGGGGTGCGCGCCGGGTGCACCCCCCCCCCCTGAATCCGCCAGTGATGACAACCGATGTTGGTACTGTAGTACTATAACCATGAATAGCAATTACCAAACCACACGGTGATATTGGCGAAGAATGTAAGCTTTCTTTTCGTGACATCAATGGGAAATAGATCTATATTCCGAATCAGTACCCGAATCAATCAATACAGAGGGTAGCAACAATTTTTCTATCACTGATGGTGCTGTTGCCAAGGCATATACAGAAAAAAACCTGTGAAATATGCTCAGCACTCTGAGTAGTTTATTGTTTAGCACGTAGATCATTATTAGCAAATTCAGCATGCTTCAAATACACGTTTCTGCCCATAGCAGCATGATTGAATCTTCGATATCATTTCATGCTGTATTAGTACTCTGCCTGTCATATTTTACCATGTTTGTTCAAATTTTCATTCAAGTTCAAGATATAGCGTGCGTACGGAACAAGCGGGGAACTACATCGGTCAATTATCATTACATTTGCACAAATTCAATGTGTAATTTAAAACATTACAACATGGATGCAACCACACAATTATTAGGACTAAAGCAGAGAGCCAACAATTTTATCATGATATTACTGGAGTTTGACTACCAAATGCGTCCAAAGTGATCGGAAAAGCAAGCATGCAGAGCATTGCCGTACGAGAACATCGTTGTCACGCCTGAATGAACATGCGTGCTATGATGTGCACAGCGTACTCACTCATACCACCTTAATTGGATTGAATGGGTTCATCTTTGCGTATCAATATTGACCATAACTCGCTATTGGCCGACATGTATATATTGTTGTGTAAATATTTGCACGAATGCAGGCTTAAGTTCCGAAATTCAATATTCTTCAACAATGACTCTTCGTCACGAACATTTCAACATCGATTGCTTTTGATATGGTCCCTAAATTGAACCGCAACTACCGGTAGATGGCGCCCGATCCGGAACTACTTAAAGCGATCCGTTTCTACTTGAATTTGTGCAAACAAACAATGCTCTATTTCTCAGTTATTTAAAAGCACGAAATGCCACTTTTTGCAGGATTTCTGCACAACTATTTTTCCACTCAGAAAACGTTATAGAGACGTTTCGTTACGACTTGAGAACAATAGAAATGGACTTTCTTTGATGTGCGATCCGGAACTGCTTGAAATACTGTACCCATGATACCCGGCTGGATTTTTCAGGTTTCCGAGATGCAGTGGTATCCCATTGCGTGTAGCATGCAATTAGTTGCTCCTTCTCATGGTTAATCTCGGACGGATTAAACGTCACACACCCCTAATCCCTTACCGCCACTCTCGCACCTAGCAAATCATTATACTCACCCCCTCACCTGGTGCTGAACCTTCGCAATCACATCTCAGTTATCGATTTTGTGTCAACCAGGCCCAGCACATAACACTATACATCAACATTAGATCACCCCGTGCATAATATGGTATATACATGAAACCTACACATGAGTTGGAAGCTTATGAATATCTTTAATGTCACTATTGTAGAACTCGAAAACAGATATCTATCTTATTTTCAAATATGGCATGTATTCTCTCCACTGGAGTTCTATAGCTAGTGTTACGTTACTGTAATTACCGGGATAAACTCACAAGGACGATCACTTGACTTTCCAGACGGGTCGTTCCTTACATGGCGAGCATAACTGACAGTTCTACAGATTCTGTGTTTTGAGCATACAATAAATGAGTCATAACAGAAATAAAAAATCTGGTCGTGATCATGCTGATTTTCCACGCTTCTTCGATTGTCGGAATTGGCAACAGCTCGCTGAGGAATATGTGTACATACAATGTTCTGTCTATGAACAATAAGTAAATGTATAAATCTCTTTTTGTACACAAATACGTGTCTCAGGTTCTATTCCGGAAATCGTTTTTGAATTACCAATCTTCACAATGAAGATCCAGACAACTCAGAAAACTTACCACTCATATCCATAAGTTTGATGATGTCCTCTAATCCTGAAAATTGTAAGATGTAAAATATTATATCTCCAGACAAATCCCTAAACATGGGTTCGAAATGTGTGAACATGGTAGCGTCATCGCTGTTGGAATTTTGTTGCCCAATTCATAGCTAGAAGTATCATGTCCCCGAATGCAGTCAGGGTTGTAGTTATAATGCCGCTAGGTCGGTTCCCCGTGGTTATATGACGTAATGGGTGGTTATACGATGCAATAGGTGAGGTAATAGGGGGTTATATGACGTAATGGGTGGTTATACGATGCAATAGGTGAGGTAATAGGGGGTTATATGACGTAATAGGTGGTTATACTACATAATAGGTGGTTATATGACGTAATTTGTGACATAATGGATGGTTATGTGACGTAATAGGTGGTTATAAGGTGGCTATATGATGTAATATTGGATATAAGGTGGCTATGTGATGTAATAGGTGCCTATAAGACGGTGGTTATGATGGTGGTTATATGACATAATAGGTGATGTGATAGATGGGTATATGCTGCCTATATGACATAATATATAGTTAAAGGATGTAATAGGTAGTTATATGATGTGATAGGTGATTATGTGTAGTAATAGGTACATATTAGATAGCTATGTGGTGGTCATGTGACATAATAAGTGGTTATACGCTTGGGCTACGATATGACCACACCCCCTAACGAATGAACCCTATGACTGCCATGTTATGATCACTCCCTTAGCTGATGTACGTTATGACTACTCCATCCAGTTATTATTCCCCTAGTGCATTAAGATTATAAGGGTATACTCCCTACGACGTAACCGGGCAGGCCGTCAGGGTCACTTCTAGTCAGGCCCACTGAACAATTTGTTTCTTTCCAACATACCCCTATACTTGAGAATATTCCCAAAATAAACTTTCACACCATGTACTCATGATATGCTCGTATCTTATAATGTAATCAAATGACACGTGTTGTCTATCCTACCATAAAATGAAGAAAACCATTTTTTTCTTTGCAATTTATTGTGTATTATTTTCGATTTCCTCATCATCCAAAATTCTGGAACGAGATAAAGTAAACATGATTATACCTGGAAAAAGTCTTACAATTTAGACACGCTTACAATAAATAATTTTTTCAACAAACGATCCCCAAACATGCAACAGCATAATGGGTCTCGTTAGCAAATTCTAACTGGAAAACATATACTCACACTATTGGCCTCTCGGCCGACCCTTCCAGGGCCCATAGTATTGTGTTGTTCCTGAAATGGGTAAGCGAAACATAAAATACCAGGGGTATTTATATTATTAAATATTCATCTCTGATATAGGAGTTTATTGGAAAATCATGTACTTACAAGTTCTGGTCCTCCTTGAACCCTTGACAGTCTTCCCGCTCCACCAGTGGCCACGGTCTGCAAAAAGGATGAGACCTGAACTATAATGAACGTGCATGACTACATGTATTATCTGTACGGCCAAATATTTCTATCTGTGGTACGTGTAAACGATGTACATACTCAACACCCTAAACGATGTACTTACTCAGGGACCGGAAAGAGATTTCGGGGGGACACCCCCCCCCCCCGAAAGGCCCCCTGCAATCGGAGTTTCGGGGGGGGGGGTGTCCCCCCGAAATCTCTTTCCGGTCCCTGAGTAAGTACATCGTTTAGGGTGTTGAGTATGTACATCGTGCCCCTGGTTTCGATGGTTATATGATGTAATAGGTGGTTATATGACGTAATAAATGACGTAATAGGTGGTTATATGACGTAATATGGTGGTTATATGACGTAATAGATGACGTAGTAGGTTGGTTGTATAATGTCACTTTCGGTTTTGGTGGTTATGTGATGTAAGAAGTGGTTATATGGTGGCTATATGACGTAATATGTAGTCATATTGCCTATATGATGTAGTAGCTGATTATGTGTCATAATAGGTACGTAATAGATGGCTATGTGGTGGTCATGTGACGTAATAAGTGGTTATATGCTTGGGCTACATTATGACCACAACCCCTTGCAATGAACCCTATGACTATCAAGTTATGATCACTCCCTTAGGCTTAGTTGATGTACATTTTGACTACTCCATCCAGTTATATTTCCCCCAGTCCATTATGATTGAAAAGATATACTCCCTATGACATAACTGGGTCAGGCTCTCAGGATCACTTTCAGTCAGGCCCACTGAACAATTCATTTCTTTTCCACATACCCCTATGCTTGAGAATATTCCCAAAATAAGCCTTTGCACCATGTACTCATGTTATACTATTATCTTATAATGTAATCAATTGACACGTGTTGGCTATACTACCATAAAATGAAGAAACGATTTTTTTTTGCAATCTATTCTGTTTTATTCTCAATTTCCTCATCATCCGAAATTCTGGAACGAGAAAAAGTAACATGATTACACCTGGAAAAAAGTCTTACAATTTAGACATGCTTACAATAATATTTTTTTCAACAAATGATCCTCAAACATGCAATAGCATAATGGGTATCGATAGCAAATTCTAACATGGAAAATATATACTCACACTATTGGCCTCTCGGCCGACCCTTCCGGGGCCCATGGTATTGTGTTGTTCCTGAAATAGGTAAACGAAACATAAAATACCAGGGGTATTTATATTATTAAATATTCATCTCTGATATAGGAGTTTATTGCAAAATTGTATACTTACAAGTTCTGGTCTTCCTGGACCCCCTCTTGGCGGTCTTTGCGCCCCGCCTCCTCCACCAGTGGCCACGGTATGCAGAAAGGATAAGACCTGAACTATCATGAACGTGCACACCTACATGTATTATCTGTACGGGCAAATATTTCTATCTGTGGTAAAAAAAACGATGTACATACTTAACACCCAAAACGATGTCCTTATTCACCTCCCCCCCCCCCCCCCGAACTCCCGAATGCAGGAAGCCTTTCGGGGCTCCCCCGGCGGTGTGACGATTGGATCGCTGGTGTTGGGTGTTCTGTAAATACACGTATAACAACTATATCATCATAGGTATTACATATGCGTCTTTATAATATATGATTATACGTAAAGAATCAATATACAAGGGTATGAGTTTTACTTACTTGGCTGCCATTCTTTAACTTCATTGTTGAGGAATTTATGAAAGAGAAAGAAAAAATAAACATTTCGAAGGACCGTTTTAATTATTTCGTAGAATTTATCAGTAAAACCGTTTGCACAAGCGTGTAAGAATGAAACGTGTAATGGGTAACATATTCGCGTATCTTGCTTGCCTCGAATAGTGAGACGGGAAAAAAATACATTCTAATTTCGGCTTGAATAATTTATGTACGAGCAACGAAAAGGTTCTTTGCAGGATTGAATTATTTTTCCGGGTATAGACGGCAAGTAACTTTGTGCAAGAACTAACTTTCACCGGTCATAGTGATGAAAAGAAATAAAGAAATTAACATTTAACTCCAATCGCGTCCTGTTATAGACTTTACACACCCATACCCGAAGAGTCATGAAGAAAGTCAATAATTTCATGGAATATGTCAACGTTCAAATTTGCGAATACTGCGGCATTGTATCAACGAGTAAAGGAATAGAAATATACATATTATGCGCTATAGAAAAGCTTCAAAGCGGCAGCATTTTAATCATAAGTTGACGCGCATTGTAAGGGCCAGAATACCACCCCCTCACCCACCCCGGGACAGGTAACAGGACGTAACACCTCCTGATTGGTTGAACCCATAAAGACTGGGTCCAATCAGGGCGCGAGGCCTCGAAAAAGAGTAACCCGGGCATGTAGTCTCCTACATTTGAGATCAAGTATTTTAAATTAGAATAGTTTACTACGTTGGAAAAGTAATGATATGTGTACATGGCCCTATCCTACAGTTTAAGGAACAGAGACATGTCTCATTTTGAAGAATATTTTAAGCAATTTGATCCGAAGACACGTGTTACGTTTAGGTAACGACCGGGATATCAACTCACAAAGGACAAACTTTGCTTTCCAGACACGGACTTTATTAAAACTCCTGGCTTCCGCTGAACAACCAAGTCTTTTCCACAGATCTTAACATACAGCCCACTTCCCAATGTCTCGAATCACTCGGTCTCTAATCTCTCCAATACTCCCAACTCCCCACTCCCCGAGTCGGCCGCTGGTCAGGCCTTTTATATTAATTACCTCCCCCCAACCCTCCCATCCCCCACCCACCCACAAGGGCTCTGATCATCCGACTGACCGGTGGATCCAGAATCATCCCAGAATCTTCCGTCCTCCAAACATGGAGCAGAACGGGGATCACTCTGGATCCATCCAGACACGTGACCAGAGGCCAGCATGCACTTCGAAATAATTATAAGCATTAGCAGTACAATTAGTAACCTAGTTATATTTCCCCTATAGTGATAGCAAATATCTGACCTCTGGATCCCCACCTCCGGGCGATTATGCAACGCTGTGTTGAGTAACACCTAAAAACTATGTGTAACACACGCATGTCACGCAAGCCGCAATTTTTTTCACCAAGCTTTAAATGCTTGAAGTTCGCAATGGAACATGCCGAGAAGTTTGTGGAAAAGAGTTAATAGTATCATTTGATTGGAACGAATTGTCATTTATGTCCGTCCTTGGCAAAGGCGTGGACATGTAAGGGGCAGACATGGATGATTCCCTTGGCTGAACTACACTCTCCCTAAGCACTGTCAGTTTGCTGTAAAACTGGCTCTGATACTGCTTCGGAAGTTTGGCGACCATACATAACAGGTAACAGGCTGAACACCTCTGGGTTGTGTTGCTCTGAATATTTTGATGGTATTTCGATCAAGTCCGTTTCATTGCTATATTTCACAACCAACGTAGTTTTCAATTGCTCCCTGTTAATAATCATACTGCGTGTGTGAATATGATGTCTAAAAGGGACATACACCCGAGTCGGAAGCTTGTGGATTTCTTTGACGGCATTGTTGTAGTATTCAAAATCAAAAGCCCATGTTATTTTCAAATATGGCATACAATTGTCTCAATCGAGTGCTATACGTATGGCTTCTGGTGCCGTGCTGAATGGCAACACATTCGGTTCCACCTTCAGTCAGGTCAAATACAGAAGGATGCGATCTGTTTCTCCATATAGTTTCAAATATATTCGAGATGTATGCAAATTTTGAGCCGGTCCACAACAGGCACGGAATTTAGGTCGAGAGTGGCTGACGGTTGAACATATCCTGGTACATTGTCAATATTTTAATATGTCATGATATTAATATTTATAAAATCCTCAATTTCCTTCGGGAAATTGGGGTATATTCTCCTATTTGTAGACGTACAACTCTAGTCAACTCGCTTGGGTCTAGATCTAGTCATCAATTCTTTCACAATTAATCTTGTAAGCTTTTACTGTTCAAAAAACGTCATAGAAACTGTGCCCATTAATAACTACCTTGTTTTGTTTCTTGAACAGCACCCCGTAGTCGTGTCAAGACACAGCTTCATCGTGGAATTGAATCCTGTCACCATTCGGCCTCAAATCCGAGTGTACCAACTAAATACAAACCATCAACAGCAGCATGACCGAAAAGGTCCACCTCCCGCATAAGATGAATAACTAGAATTAACAAGAAGAAGAAGAAGGAATGAAGTTTACCAGCACTTTGGGCACAAGAAGGCCATTTCAGTGCCAAACGAGGATATAAAAGTAGTATCAAGAATGATAAAACCGCAAATTCTACAACTAATAATTTCTAGTGAACAGTAAAAGCTTACATGATTGATGTCACATGTATATATATTGTTTTTGCCCAGTGTATACATTTTTTTGTATAAAAAGCTTCCCTCTCCCATGGCCTCCCAAGAACTTTTCCTGTTTCCTGACCAGAGTATACTTGTCATACAGCCTCCCTCTCCCAAGGCCTCCCAAGAACTTTTTGTGTTTCCTGACCAGAGATTACATGGCGCACAGCCTCCCTCTCCCAAAGCCTCCCAAAAACGTTTCATATTTCCTGACCAGAGGATATAGGCCCCTATGACGCACAGCTTCCCTCTCCCATGGCCTATCGAAAACTTTTCATGTATCCTGACCAAAGTATAATGTGATACAGCCTTCCTGTCCCGAGGCCTCCCAAGAATTTTTCGTGTTTCTTGACCAAAGTATATATGTCACACAACCTTCTTCTCCCATGGCCTCTCAAGAAATGTTTTCTGAACTGAGTAGAAGTGTTTTGTGAACTGAGTATATATCTCACACGACCTCCCTCTCCCATGGCCTCCGAAGAACTCTTGATGTTTAGTGACCAGAGTATATGTATGTCACACGGCCTCCCTCTCTCAAGGCCTCCCAAAAACTTTTCATCCTGACCATATATATATATATGTCACATATATTATGCGGCACAGCCTCCCTCTCCCAAGAACTTTTGGCCAAAGTAGCGCATCTTACTCTGTTAATAATACTCACCCACTCCCTAGATACATTCAGATGTAAGTTCTTGGAATAGATCCAGGACTCATCTCCAGTTTGACCAATGTTTTGTAATAAACTTATCAAAACACCTCAATCATAACAATCAGGAAATATATAGCCAACATAGGCCAACACATACATAGTCATTCAGATGTATGCATCCCTACCTGCAAACTAATAACAAATCGCCTTGTCGCGGGAAAGTGCAACGTTTTATTATAATTGGTAATAAATTATGTATCCATACCTCGAAAGATATTTTTGTCCTGAGTGTTTCCGCTTCTTTACTACTTTTATATCTTTGTTTGGCACTGAAATGGCCTTCTTGAGCCCAAAATGCTGTTAAGCCTTATTTCTTCTTCTTCCGCTTCTTTCCCCATATACTCTTCCCCTAGTCCTTTCCGATAATTGGCCAGCTGACATTCTTTGCCGACCTGCACATAAAGGTATTCGTGAGGCACTGGCGGAGTAACTCTGGCGTGCATAGCTGCTGCCAGAATATGACGAGTTCTCTGAAAATGTGCAATAAAAACCACACCTTATCAAAATACTTCTTGTCAATATATCTATATATTGTAACTTAGTAGGTTATAGCAAGGATCTTATAGACGATCCTTGGTTATAGATCGTGTGCGTTACAGAAAGCAATCGCGAATACACTCGCAAAAAGGGTGTATGTAAATTTTCAGACCATGATTGTTTGATTTGTTTATTCAGTGCTCACATATACATACAACCTAATTAACCTGATGTTCCTTTGGATCATTGCTACTGGCGGATGGCATTTCAAAAGCATTTTCTCTAATGCTGCCAGCACTAGAGATTTTTAATTCTAGAACTTGCGGTTTATCATTCTTGATACTACTTTTATATCCTCGTTTGGCACTGAAATGGCCTTATTGAGTTAAACTTTATTCCTTCTTCAGATACATATATGTTACATATAAATGAGAGAACATATACAGTGACAATGGAATGAATGACACGAGCACCATGGATTCCCCCCACCCCCCCCCACCCCCCACCCCAAAAAAGTTACAAAACTTATTTCCAGGGTGGTCCATTTCACACAGATGAGGATGGGAAAGATAGGACTAGAAATATATTTTTAAAAATATAATACATGAAATGCATGAAGAGAATATAAAACCGTGAGTACACAAACCCACAAGACCCACAAGAAGTAGGGTTAGGCGAGATTTCGACCCAATTACTTTAGGGACCTAACGTCCAGATCATTTATCTTCAGGACAAGAATAATACATTGCATCTCAATATATTGGTTTTCTAGTTTTACACATACAAACATTGACACACTGCATCAAGCTATATGTTATACCGTCAAGACTTCGGAGATCTTCATCATGTTCATTGTCCTCCATATGACCCATATTTGCCGTCATTTCAATGTACAGGTCCACAAGACCTTGTTTTCTGTCCTTACAGGCATGCCGCAGTATCGTCGCGGTATTTCGGATGTGTTGTTCCAAAAAAGATACCCCGACGAACAGGGGGTTATTCAACATGGTCGAGGGCGGCAGCGGAGACTATGTTGAATAACTCCCTGTTACTCAGGGGTTTCTCTATTTTGAACCATACAGAAAACTACTCAGCCGTGACCAGCAGGTGTTTAACCAACATACCGCATTGATTAAACACCTAAGAGAACAATGCAAGTATGGTTTGATAAGAGATTTGTGGACTAATCCTAATTTTAACTGTTCGACACCTTTATCTACTGGAAGCCAATTGAGTGCCAGGATTTCACCGGAAATTTTCCATATATTCTGATTAAATTTAATCGAATTTGTAGGCATTGATAACTTGGTATCACCAGCGTTGCCAGGACTTCACCAGAAACTTTCGTTCTATCCTGAATAAATTTAATCAGGTTTTGAGGCATCGAGAAAATTGTATCACCAACTTTACCAAGATTTCACCAGAAATTGTAAAGCTTTCCTCAGACATAAACATGATAACGAAGAAACGATATGATATTGATTGTTATGAATTTATAGATCTGGACATTATTCGAGTGAAATTGTGAAAAATTCCACGTTTCCAACATGCTTCATTAGACATGTTCATATAAGTTGGTCATATTTGATAAGTTGTATTGTATGGTGCTAAAATTTGAATTTGACAAACATAGGAGACCTGATAGATTGATTGAATTCATTTAGTAAAATAACATACGATATAAATAACATTATAGTGCACATTAAAATACACAGATGACACAAGAAAGTGAAAACACTTATATCACTAAAAACACTTAGGTATTTTTTAGATGTACATAGATATGCACCAACCCCGGGGATGGAGGGGGACATCGGTTGGATAAGTCCAAAGTTTAGACGATTTATTACAATTATGCAGTTTTGGAACAGGATGGTTGCAATGGAAGACTCGCGCTTCAGTAAGTATATATTTAAATGTGATTATGCGATGTGCAGATTGAATTGGTGTGATATATCACATTGGTGTGATATAAATATATTTACATTCGTTGGACAAGGTAATATATTTGTTGAAAAAACACTTTGTGATATTGTAAACTTCAAAAATATTTAGTATCAAGAAATGGAAACAAAATGGTTTACAGATGTACACAATAAACCAAAATTACGTACCTATGTTAGACTCAAACACAAATTCGAAGCAGAGTCGTATGTTGTAAATTTTATGTCGAAACGAAACCGAAGTTTACTTGCACAATTTAGATTAGGTATACTCCCGCTATGTGTTGAAAGTGGTAAATAAAGCACTATACCTTTAGAAAACCGGCTATGCACAATTTGTAATTTAAATGTGGTGGAAGATGAATTCCATTTCTCATGATATGTGGTCGATATACTGCCTTGCGTGAGTTTATGTTCACGAAATTATCTAGTGTACATGCCGATTTTCACACCTATGATAACGATGAACGTTTTGTATTTATTAACAATAACTGTCAAAAACAACTAGCTCTCTATATTTGTAAGGCCTGGGAAATGCGTCAATCATTTGTTTTTAATGTAAATGATCTGTAGTGACATATAAGCCTTGTTGGCTGGGTACAATATGTTAAGGCACTATTTTCTGTATAAACATGATGAATGTGCATGTCACTGAAATCAACAAAATGCTATTACTACATGTTACTACTGCTTATTTCCATTATGGTCCGGATCTAAATCACATGACAAAATAGGTTGCCTAAAAGTATAAATATATTTAAATAAATGAGTATACAAATGTAAATGACTGATTGTATAAATATAACTACATGAGTAGACAAAAATTGGGAAAAAGATGGAAAAAATATAATTTTAAATACATAACAATATAATAGTGACTGGATAACCTAAGAACAAGTTTAGTGACTCTTGATAGAACTTGTCGAATAAAAAATATTCAACTTTGGATTTAAAAAACTGATTGAACACTTGTTGTTCTGATATCACTTGGTAACTTGTTCCAAGCAGTGACTGATGTGTACCAGAAAGAGGTGTGACCAAAAGACTTTACAGCTGAGATAAATAGGGACATTGGGCCAGATCTGGTGTTGTAGCGGGAATTTTGGATATTAATGAAGGAGGTTAGGTATCTGGGAGCATTTCCATAAAACATGTCATGTATATATGTAATTTACTTTAATGCAAGTATCAATCCGTTACCACCAATACAGTCAGATTTTGATGATGCCAACAACAAACGTAAAATACAGCATCCTGCAATAGAAACAAAGCCCGACCAAATAGTTTATCCAAAGACACACTGGCATCATCAGGGGCAGACAGTGTGTTAAATGTAGTTGTTTCCACTGCACATCTGACGGAACCAGTATACAACTGCCCAACAACCTATGAAAATAATTCAGGAATCCGAAACAAACCCCATGAAACAGATACATAACAAGTACATAAGTACCTAATCACAAGCCCGAAGGCTACTGAGTTGATGGTATCCTCGGGGACAGATTTAACGTCCGCCAGCAGTGACACCGACTCAGTGGTATGAATGCAAGTATCAATCTGTTACCACCAATACAGTCAGATTTTGATGATGCCAACAACAAACGTAAAATACAACATCCTGCAACAGAAACAAAGCCCGACCAAATAGTTTATCCGAAGACACACTGGCGTCATCAGGGGCAGACAGTGTGTTAAATGTAGTTGTTTCCACTGCACACCTGACGGAACCAGTATACAACTGCCCAACAACCTATGAAAATAATTCAGGAATCCGAAACAAACCCCATGGAACAGATATATGACAAATACATAAGTACCTAATCACAAGCCCGAAGACTACTGAGTTGATGGTATCCTCGGGGACAGATTTAACGTCCGCCAGCAGTGACACCGACTCAGTGGTATGAATGCAATTATATCTCTGTTACCGCCATTACAGTCAGATTTTGATGATGCCAACAACAAACGTAAAATACAACATCCTGCAATTGGTTGACGCGGACTTCCACTGGTAACATACCGACCACTTTGAATTCCTCGAACCCTATGTGGGTTCTAGGGGGAGCGCTTAAAAGAAAGCGAAAGACCTTATTTTGAGTGGTCTGTAGACGATTCTGAGGTCTCTTGGTAAGGCCAGAGTACCAAGAGGTGCTGGCATAGTCAAAGTACATTGAATCAGAGCTGACGTATTGAGTTTTTTAGTGTCCACATTAAGGTGTCTACCCTGTCTATACAGAAATTTTAGTTTGGCGTTAGATATTTTGATAATATTGTCAGCTATTTGGCTCCCACTAAGCGGTTGGTCAAGTTCAACTCCAAGATATTTCACACAGGAATTATTGGAAATAGATTGACCATCGCAGGTGACGTCAAGAGGCTTTGTACCATTCAGCCTTCTGGAAGAGCCAAATAATTGATAGAGATTGATACTTACATTCATACCACTGAATCGTTGTCACTGCTGGCGGACGTTAAATCTGTCCCTGAGGATACCATAAACTCAGTAGCCTTCTGGCTTGTGATTAGGTACTTATGTATTTGTCATATATCTGTTCCATGGGGTTTGTTTCGGATTTCTAAATTATTTTCATAGGTTGTGGGGCAGTTGTATACTCATTCCATCAGGGGTACAGTAGGAACAACTAAATATAACACACTGTTTGCCCCTGATGACGCCAGTGTGTCTTTGGATTAACTATTTGGTCGGGCTTTGTTTCTATTGCAAAATGTTTATGTTTGTTATTGGCTTCATCAAAATCGGACTGTATTGGTGGTAATAGATTGATACTTACATTGACGCCTTCTTTCCAAGGTGAAGAGATTGAAGTTCGACAGTGAGTCGTTGCTCAATATCAGCTACATTTTTGCCTACTACAAGGAGTGGTGAATTGTTGGCGTATAGCAACTTACATTTTGCTGCAGCAAGCATGTCGTTCACATATATGAGGAATACTAAGGGACCTAATGTGGATCCTTGGGGAACCCCACAGACCACGGTAGCAGGTGACGAAGTGTCGCAGTGAACTTCGACACAATGCTGCCTATCAGATAAGTAGGCTCTGAACCAGTCAACAGCAGGTTTCTGAAGCCCTATGGCTTCAAGCTTGTTTAGAAGGGTACTATGCTCCACAGTGTCAAATGCTTTTTGTAGATCTAGAAGTACCATACCTGTAAAATCACCTTTGTCTTGTTCGGTTTTGATAAAATCAGTCAAATGAGCTAGACAGATATCTGTGGAGTGCGAGTGACGGAAACCTGACTGGTGCTCATATACATGCTTGTGGTCTGAGAGGTATTGATTTAGTTCCTCATAAACAGTTTTTTTCGAATAGGTTGCTCACTATGCTCAGGACTGAGACCGGACGGTAGTCACCTGCTTCAGTTTTACTTTGTTTCTTGTATTTTGGTGAAATTTTAGCAGACTTAAGGGTGCTTAACAGTCAGGATCGATGCCTTATCAGCTGAATTCTGCTATGTTTTGTTTGGGCTATTGCTCTGCAGTTTAGCATTGGATTTCGCTGAAAATTGTTGCGTAGGTTCTATACATGACTGCAACATTTGTCCAATGTCCAAATTGAAGACCCGGTCGATAATCATACAGATCCGGAACGTTATACTCTGCCAATTAAATGTAACTTACATAGAAACAGACAGCGTTTTCGGGTGCAGCTTCTTGACTATAGTTAGATTACTTACCATAGAACAATAACCTACTGCCTGTTCTGGGGTTTTACCTGGACACTTGGTGGTAATTTGATGTTCAAAATAACATGTTATATATCATCCGCATTGAAAATACACTGGGCAAAAGAAATTGAATGTCAGTCGCAATAATAACGACTATATCTGTTGGCATTGTAAACTCAACCACAAACTTTATAAAGAATTCAGCGACTCTATTATTTTCTAAGAGTAGTATATAAGCAAAATCACAACAACATCTCACTCCTGAGTACAACGTTCTCGAAAGCTGAGCATTGACGGTATTTCCCATACGAATAATCCGTTGATCTGTACTTAGGGCTTCACTGACCAGCGGCACAAGACATTTTCAGTGAATCGCAATAGATATACATTTTCGCTCATCAATTTGACATGAATGTCGATGAGATACTTGAAATTGGAGGTTAGGTTATATTGATCACGGATATGTGAACTCGTTGCAGTTAAGAAACTGCACCATGTAATGCTTCGTGTACGCATCGTAAGTTACATTTGTTCCAGCCACATTCAAATCTATTTATTAACGGAATCGTCAATCGCTTTTTGACGTCACCTTCATAGATATACGCAGAATATAAATTCCAAATTTCATGTAACTTTGTTACGAAATGGCCGATATATGAACCAAAATTTCACATAGTATTAAACCATTGAAAGCACCGGAACGTAACCGATACGCAATCTTAAGGTCAGATGGAATTATACCAGTGGTAAGGGACAAATTTAGAATATGTGTGAGTGGAGAAGTTATGAACTCGGCACCATCTATAAGGAAGCGAGCAGGGATCTGATCCAAACCGGTAGCCTTGTTCGAATTTAGGTTGAGGATATTCTCTGAGGAAGCGAGCGGGAATCTGATCCAAACCGTTAACCTTGTTCGAATTTAAGTTGAGGATAAAACAAGTAACAACATCAAAATAGAAACTTGTATCCTTTTGAGTTTGCCATTTCCTTTCTGCCCTACATATCGGAACTTTCGAGCCATTTAAAGCATACAACTAGTATTTTCTGAAGTGAAAATCTCCAAACTGATCATATATAGCTTCTTTTCGAGGAAAAATTTTAGTGGATGTTATCTTACCAGAGGCGGATCCATGAATTTGGATTGGGGGGGGGGGGGGTGCAAACAAGGCGCAATCGGTCTGGGGGTTCGGGGGGTGGGGGGGGGCGCCATAACCCCCCCCCCCCAAAAAAAATTTTGCATTTTGATGTTTTCTGAGAGCATTTGGGGTGGTTTCTGGAGACATTTCTGCGACTATTGGATGCCTATTTCGTGTACTAATCAGAGACGAGTACAGGGTTCTTTATACTTGGTTCCAGGTTGTGGGGGACGTTGAATCACAACAACGAACGACAGATGAAAAGCCACGACAAATAGCTTATCGGCCCCGTATGGGACAAAAAGTTAGAAATTCAATCAAACATTGTACATAAGCTAACCAAACATCATATGCTGAACTGATGGAGTGATTTGGGTCAGTCAGGAGAAATGTATTTGTACTAGAGATATGATACAAATTTGGCCTTCATTTCTTATGGTATTTTTCTGCTCTGGGTCAAGTTAAACACAGCACCATATATGAGTGTGTCCAAAGCGATCGTTGTTGTCACTGTCTTGCTGCTGTTTGTACGTAGTTTCTGCCAAATTTCTTCTAAATGCCCTCGGTAAAGGGCGACTCTCACCGAATTGGGATCGACTGAGACAATTCGCCCAAGATCGAATTGCCCATCTCTAAGGAAACCGACGAAACTCCCTACCGTAAGCCTCGCTGCTTCATTTACTTCCGTCACTGGTTCAGTCACTGGTGTCCTTTTCCTTTTTCAACCAGTATAAACCTGCAAGCGACATACAGGTATGCATACACTGAATTATCAATCAATTATTAACCTTCACGTTTCCAATTAAGCACAGGGTATACAAGTAACGAATCCAAATGGTTTTGTGTCTCTCTAACTATGATATGACACACCAAAGAGTATAAATCGTATCATTTGATGTTGCATACCTTTATGTGTGGTATGAAGCGCACTCTCATCAATGTCATATCAGAGTTACTTGTTTTATATTTTCAGGAAATCACCACATGTGACATTCTTTCTTAGGCCATTGTAGCCGATAATAGTGATTCCACCATCATTCCGCGGTTCTCAGTCGATGCCTCTGCATTCGAATTATCATCAATTATCTGGCCTTCGGTTGAGTTGAACAGTTGCGACAACCAATTGAAGACCGTCGGTGTTGTATCGGGTTCCAGAACTGTTCTCACCAAGAATATTGGGCAAAGTCCAGGAAGTCCTTCAGCTTATTAGGTTACCGGACCTTTGGTCCGATAACCTATTGCCATGGCGTTGCGTCCGGCGTCCGTCGTCCGTCGTCCGTCGTCCGTCGTCCGTCCGTCCGTCCGTTCACATTTTTATCTTTAAAGTTTATGATGGAATATTTCTGAAATTTTGCACAAAAATACCTAAAAATATTTCCAAGGAAGGTTTTTTTTAGTTTTCTGATTTTCCAATTTTTTTCAAAATGGCGGCCGTTTTCGTCGAAAAATGGCCAATTTTGGACTTTGACAGTCATTTTCTCAAAATCTTATCAGTAACTTTTTTTCTTATTGATGCATAACACTCCTCTTATGTGCCCCTGTGACATGTATAAATTTCGTTGCCCTTGAATCGCTCGAAGTGGGCCATTTTGGGCCCAAACTCGGCCCAAATGGGACTCTCCCATGTTAAATTCTCCTATGCTTTATAATGGGACAAAATTAAGCCTAATATCTCACTTAATATTGAGATTAGAGACTAGGAATCAATTGTGCACATATAGGAAATGATATATCCTGAATATTCTGGTGACCTTGAATTTGACCTCTGACCTCGGTTTCAAGGTCAGAGGGCCATTTTCGTCGAAAAATGGCCAATTTTGGACTTTGACGGTCGTTTTCTCAGAATCCGTTCAGTAACTATTTTTCTTATCAATGCATAACACTCCTCTTATGTACCCCTGTGACACGTATACATTTCGTTGCCCTTGAATCGCTCGAAGTAGGCCATTTTGGGCCCAAACTCGGCCCAAATGGGACTCTCCCATGTTAAATTCTCCTATGCTTTACAATGGGACACATTAAGCCTAATATCTCACTTAATATTGAGATTAGAGACTAGGAATCAATTGTGCACATATAGGAAATGATATATGCTGAATATTCTCAGGGTCTTGAATTTGACCTCTGACCTCGGTTTCAAGGTCAGAGCACAAAATGTCTAATATCTTGCTTATTAACGACTTTACAGCTTAGGAACCAATTGTGGACATATAGGAAATGATATATGCCGAATATTCTGATGACCTTGAATTTGACCTTTGACCTCATTTTCAAGGTCACACCACAGAATGGCTAATATCTCCCTTATTATCGATTTTACAGCTTAGGGATCAATTGTGGACATATAGGAAATGATATATGCTGAATATTCTCGTGACCTTGAATTTGACTTCTGACCTCAGTTTCAAGGTCAAAGCAGAAAATGGCTAATATCTTGCTTATTATTGACTTTACAGTGTAGGAATCAATTATGAACTTATAGGAAATGATATATGCAGATTATTGTCATGACCTTGAATTTGACCTTTGACCTCCTTTTCAAGGTCGCAGGACAAAATAGCTAATATCTCGCTTATTATCGATTTTACAGCTTAGGAATCAATTATGAACATATAGGAAATGATATATGCTGAATATTGCTATGACCTTGAATTTGACCTTTGACCTCATTTTCAAGGTCAGAGAACGAAATGGGTAATATCTCGCTTTTTATCGACTTTACAGCTTAGCAATCAATTGGGGACATATAGAAAATGATATATTCTGAACATTGTCATGACCTTGAACTTCACCTTTGACCTAATTTCCAAGGTCACAGGACAAAATGGCTAATAGCTTGCTCATTATGGACTTTACAGCTTAGGAATCAATTATGAACATATAGGAAATGATATATGCTGAATATTGCTATGACCTTGAATTCGACCTTTGACCTCATTTTCAAGGTCACAGGACATAATGGCTAATATCTCGCTTATTATTGACTTCACAGCTTAGGAATTAATTGTGGACATACTAGAAATGACATATGCCGAATATTATCGTGTCCTTGAATTGACCCATGATGTTTTTTAAAGGTCACGGGACAAAATACTAATATCTAAAATATATATTGTCCGGTAACCTTTCTTAGCCCTTGGGCTAATTTTTTATATTTGATCTGACGCCCCCCAGATCTTGCTTCCTCTCTCGATCGCGGTTTATGAGTGGCGGGAAGCCGTTCGGAACTTGTTGCTCACCATTTTGCACCTTCAATAATGTAAGTCCTCCTTCCGGCAACCACCTTTCGTCTGACGACCAATTTTTGTACCTGAGTACAGCGTTACCAGTGGTGTCCCTGAACACCCTGATGAACAAACAAAGATATCTTTAAGTTCTGGAATGGTCTTCGTGGCTTTCTTCTTCAGATTGGTGGATATTTTGGGAAAACTTGGCGTCTATGTCTGGAAAATGGTGCTTTATGGTGACTATTTTGGAAAAATAAAATCTGCTTCCATAGTTAGATAGTTTGAATTCAGATTTGGCTGAATACATGAACACATTCATTCCATTAGCATAATTACGCACACATATTCTTGTGTATATAAAATTATAATCATATAGCAGAAAGAAAATAAACAAATTATCTCTTGACATCAAAGTTCTCCATACTACAGCATTTCAAAACAAAAATCAAATTCTGTTGAGTTATTCATTGAGTTGCACAGAGATTTAATGTTTTTTGTGTGAAATGTATAATAATTCCAACCTTCGTGGGTATGCCCGACCATCAAGAAGCTGATCGTTTTGCTCTTCACTATTCTCCTCTTCACTATTCTTCTTCTTCTTCACTATTCTCCTCTTCACAAGCACCATCATCAATGCCGTGTGCATCGACAATCATGTACGTCCCAATGACGTGAAACATCACCCTGGTTATATGCGTTTGCAGCAAGTTCTTTGTGTCACACAACTGAAAAAATGAAGTCAGTACGATAGTATAGTTTTTCAACAAAACTTCTAATCAAGTAACTAAAAATGCGAAAGGCTTTTGAACGGCGTGTGTCGGACGCATTTTTCATGATTTTTTTCCCCAAAATAGTGAAACCCAATAGAGAAAAAACATATAATACACTATGAACCAATATACATGTACATGTGTGTATTTATTTCAACGTATATTCAATGTCTCCCTGAGTAAGTCGCACATAATTACAGTTGGAGCTGAACCAAACTTTACAATCTAAGCTGGCTTTGCAATGACCGATGCTCAGTATGCTAGCTTGGTCAGATGCCAATGCTCACTCAGCTTTGCGCCCATATGGACGATGCTCAGCAAGCTAGCTTTGACCATTCACCAAGCTAGCATGATTAACATGCGCTCTGGGCATGGCTAGCATGGGTAACCGTCTCTTGAGCTTAGTGCGTTCATGGCATAATGTGTATTTTTAGTAACTGAATAATCCGCTTGGAGCAGGATGTGCTATGGGAAACGTGCAGAGGTGTTCCTAATGAGTGTGTAGATGGTGTCACTGTCATGTCATGTTTTGCTCAATGTGTTAGAGGCCAGAGGTGTAATGCGAGTGGCTAAAGGTGTAATATGGGTGGCTAGATGTGTAATGTGAGGGGCTAAAAGTGTAAAATGGGTGGCTAGAGGTGTAATGCGAGTGGCTAAAGGTGTAATATGGGTGGCTAGAGGTATAACGCGAGTGGCTAAAGGTGTAATATGGGTGGCTAGAGGTGTAATATGGGTGGCTAGATGTGTAATGTGAGGGGCTAAAAGTGTAAAATGGGTGGCTAGAGGTGTAATGCGAGTGGCTAAAGGTGTAATATGGGTGGCTAGAGGTATAACGCGAGTGGCTAAAGGTGTAATATTGGTGGCTAGAGGTGTAATGCGAGTGGCTAGAGGTGTAATGTGAGGCGCTAGACATGTACATGTAATGTGAGTGGCCTAAGGTGTCATATGAGTGGCTAAATGTGCGGTATGAGTTTCGAGAGGTGTACATGTAGATTGAATGGCCAGAGGTGTAATTAGAGTGGCTAGAAGTGCAGTGTGAGTGGCTAAAAATGTGAGGTAAGTGGCCAGAAGATTGATGCGAGTGTCCGAAAGTGCAGTATGATTGGCTAGAGGTGTATTGTGAGGTACCTAGAGGTGATGTGTGATTGGCTAAATGTGTAGTTGAAGTGGCTAGATATGTAATGTGAGTAGCTAAATGTCTATTGTAAATGGTTAAAGGTGAAGTGGCCAGATGTGTCATATTAGTGGGTAGAGTTGTATTGTGAGTGTAACTAAGGGTGCAGTGTGAGTGGCTAAAGGTGCCTTGTAAACAGCTAAAGGGGTAATGTGAGTAGATACGTGTGTACTGTTAGTGACTAACGGTGTAATGTGGATGACTACAAATTTACTGTGCATGGTGGGCCTACACCTCTAGAGGGCCTACACCTCTGAAGGTTTGCTGTGAATGGCTAGAGGTGTACTGAGACTGGCTAAATGTGTACTGGCTAGAAGTGTAATGTAAATGGTTCAAGGTATACTTTGTGTGGCTAAATGGGTATTGGGTAACCAAATGTGTGTCATGAGTAGCCAAAGCCTGGAGGTGTACTATGGGTGCCTAGAGGTGTAATTTGAGTGGTCAAATGTTTAATGTGAGTGGATAGAGGTGTATTATGAATAGCTAGAGATGTCGACGGGTGAAAGGCAGAACGTCGTAAGTGACATTTTTGGACAAAATGGTTTTAGGGCTTCATTTCATTCTGTGTAACCACGCGGATATGTACGCTTCGCTTTGTGCTTCAGGTCAGCTTATGAACAACGAAATATGCAAATGTTAAAATACACCGTAAGTGACAACTCCTGTGTATGCAACCAGGCAGAATGTCGTATATAACACAGATTCCCGGCAGAATGTCGTAAGTGAACAGTGTATGCCAGCAGAACATCGTATCTGCACATCCCAGACCGGTAGAACATCGTATCTGCACATCCCATACCGGCAGAACATCGTAACTGAAATGTTTCTCATCGCGCAGGGATTTTGACAAAAGAACAGATATGTCTCTGTACACATAAAGGTGTGGGTGCGTTTTTTTCTCTATGGATACACGCAGGCACATAACATTCCTGTTGATTTAATCCCGAAACTCGTGTAATCCTCAAAACCGCCACGTCCCTCCCTCAAAGTGTGTTGGCATATGACAGGTCTCTTTAGCATGACCTAGCGGGTGCGGGGGGGGGGGGGTCGGGGGGGGGCTTGAAAATGGTAGATTGGAGTTGGAAAGTTGCATAGCTAACTGAAGTCAACCTCTTCACGCTCAACTGTTAGCAACAGCACGGGGGACTATCCGTTCCCTATAAATTGGTTTACGGCGGTTTGGTTCCGTTTTACGTGTGCTTGTTTGTTTCGCCATGTGAGAGAAATTGTGGGCAAAAGTTTAACAGATTGTATGTGAGACCCGTATGCCTATTTTTATAATGTAATGCCTAGGAGTATTTAAAGTGTTATTTGCGTGGGGAAAATGATAGTTTCGGTGTAGTATGGGGTATATTGGATATGTTCCGATTCACCGAAACGAGCACAGGTCACAGTTCCGATTTCTGTGGTTTCATGTTCCGATTTACAAGACGTATAAAAACATTAGAATAGACAACATTATGAAATGTTTTAAATTCACTTTGGCATATTAAAGTTGAAATATTGAATTACCATCTGACCTAACGACGTTTCATGACTGAAGGAGCTTTAGATAGAAGGGAATATGACCGGTTCTGCTCTATTCTGATATATTTTATAAATTTTATTCATTTATTTTACCCCATCCTTCTGTCGAACCGGGTAATAGTGGACTCGCGAATTTCCCAAATAATTTAATCATATACATTGAATTAATTTCTTTTTTTTAGTTTACGCTCTTTCGTTTGATTGCTTGTTTTCTTGATCACTGCTTACATTGCTGCCACATACAGCTAGAAGTTTGGAAAATGTGTGTTTTGGGCTGAATGTGGGTTGAATGCAGGTGACACACCCCAGTAGTCGGATGTGACCTTGCAACCATTCCACTTTTGATAAGATTCCACGTTTTCAGATCATATGATGACATAAAACATGTAAAGTCGAGTTCAACACAAAACCTGGAATAATTTTTTACCATAAATTTATTTTGGTTCGTCGGATCCATTTGAATTTTTTATCTTTCCAGTTGGCATAAAATTATATCTTAAAAACTGGTAAGGTCGGCAACCTACTTCTTAAATTTCACCTCAAACAATATATTTGCGAGTTTGATCACAACTTGGCAAGTTATTCGATGTTTGAATCACACATTGCTCTGGAAAGAGATTATTTGATCGAAATACACTTGTATGTCTTCAAACTAAAACAAACATCACGATTGGTATATTGTTCATGGTCACAACTATTAGAAGAATCCTCAATTTGCTTGAATTCACGTGATCCTATTTGGGGCTGAAATTTACCACTGAGGTAGATTGTCAACTTTTTCAGTTTTGAAGATCTGAAATTTGATGAAAAAATATGATTCAAGCAGATTCAATTTGATCCGACGGTCCAAAACAAAATTACGGGCAAAAATCATATGAGGTTGTGTGTTGAAATTGACTTAATTTGCATACACATTTCATATGCGGACACAAAGTATGAAGGTAAGAAAGTTGCCACGTAAGCGTTCGCATTTGTTTTCAACAAATGATATTCTAACTTTATATCTAGACATGTAAGTGTCGGTAAATCTGAACATCAAAACATCGGAATCACCATGACGGTAAAACGGAACTTGTGATGCGGCATAAAGACTTGTAGTTTTCTAGCAAAATTGTGCGTGTTGCGATGAAAGTAGTTGAATATATCAAAAACATGCCTGAAAGACATACTATGTTAATGTTTGGTGATAAATGGCTAATTATGAGGTAGTAATCGAAGCAACATCGCACAGGTCGCTTTTGTTTTGACTGTAGGCAGATACACGTAAGTCGGAACCAAATCGCCGTAAACCATTTTGTACAGAACGGATAGTCCCCCGTGAACAAGTTTAATAGAAAAAAAAATACATAATAATAATAGTTCAATTAAAATCTTCGATAATCTGTTTGACAATGATTTATGTGAGAAATTGCGTTGTGATAGGTATTCTGAAAGCATAGTAAGCGTTCATTGGGGGCAAGCAACCGGTTGTGTGCTGGTATAGACAATTTTCCCCGGGAATATATTGATCTAGCTATTATGACACAATTAACTTATTTATCTATTGCCATATCTTGAATCAGTATCTCCGAATAACATCTTGGCTCGTTATATACAGGGCCAGTTCACATAAACTTTCTTGTTCTGAAACATTTCTGCTCTACGCAGGTCAGCTCTGCACTCATCGTCCTTGTACAGGTGAGTAACGGCCTCTCCGAATTGTTGGGTGCATATTGCATTATAATCAATTAGGATGTTTTTTTTAAGATTATAATAATAATATTTATTAATTATTATTATAATTATTATAATAATAATTTGATTGCAGATGGAATTGCAGACGGGATCCGATACTCAACACTATATCAGATACGGGTGGGGTGGTGTGGTAAGGAAACGGCATTATAACGGTTATTATATCGTTGCCAAAAATAGAGGAATCAAGATGGGCGGTGGTATGGGAAGTATCCTTTCGTAAATAGTTACTCTGACAAGATATGGTTCTTTTTATTGCCAAGTAGGGGTAGATGAAAGCCAATAGGAGGAAAATGCCTTTCATCAATGTGATCTCAGACTTCGAAGGGTTCCAATCGTTGCCGTATAAGGGATAAGAGGGGAAGCGTAAAAGGAAGACACCTTTTAGGTAAAGTCTCAGTCGGGGACAAGGTTACAAGCATTGTAAAATAGGGGATTAGGAGGGAGGATGGGAAAGGAAGAGTCCTTCCATCAGTAAACTATGAGGTGGTTCTAATCGTTTTCGAATATGGGTTCAAGAGGGGCGATTGCAGAGACAGTCCCTTGTCAATAAACTCTTAAGTGGAGAAAGGATTTCAATTGCCAATGAAAACCTTAGGCGTTCACATCGTTCTAATTGTTGTGAAATAGGGGTTTATGAGGGGCAGCGTGAGCGGAAAAGACCTTTGATAAATAAAATCTCTTCTGGGGGATATGCTTCTAATCGTTCTAAAATAAGAGTTTAGGAGGGGTGGGAAGAGTTTGTTCCCGAATAATATATCAGGCTTGGATAGGCTTGTCTATACAGTGGTTCAGGAGGGCGATGATGGGGGAGTCCTTCAAATCTCAGGCGGGTACAGCGTTCCAATCATTGTCATTAAAGGGTTTAGGACGGTCGATGGGAACGGATAACCTTTTCGTAAATAACCCTTCTAGCGGGAATAGGATTGTAATATCAGGTTGTCAAATAGGGATATAGCGAGGTGGTGTGAGGGAAAGAGAGCCTCAAGCAAAAACAGGGTTTCACCATGGTAAAATAGGAGAATTATCTGTATATTCATATTGTAAATACAATTATCTGAATTGAATGAATCAACCATGCACAGGACCCACTCTGGGGCACCTAATCACCGTCATCTTCTGAGCCCATATATACTCTCTTTGGTGTTTGCCACCAGCCCTCTTCTCTACAAAATCCTGGATTCGCTCGTGCAGATGTTGTTGTGCAGTTAATATTTTGAACATTGTTTCAAATATCACATGTCACCGGATATAAAAACACATTTGGTTGCACAGAGGTTCAATTTAATAGGTGCTTGCACCATGTTACTGCGATATTTTGTAGTATGAAAGTTCGGTTTCCTGAATCGATTTCATTGTTTCAAAAGTTTTCAAGCAATTCAAATCGAGTACTAATATTGAGAATGGCAGATAATTACAGAAATTTGATCGCATGCAAATTTGCAGCAACAGCAGGCAAAAGATGAACAAGCAACAGCATCATCATTATCATGTGAAGAATCCTCTTCCGTTGGTGAAGGGGCGTATAGGAGGGCGCTGATTGCTGGTTTCCCCTTTGTAGCATGTTTCGACATAATTATTGGGTGACGCAACGTCTTTGGCAAAAAATGGTAATGAATTTGACCGAAAACCACATCGTAGTGTATATTTCCCATACAGTTCTAAATAAATTGATTGATTGAAAAATAAATTGATTGATTGACTTTTACATTTGCTGGCCCTGTGTCTCTTCAGTAGCACTGCCATCCTCGCAGTAGCACGCCAGTGGCCCTTCAACATGTTCAATGCTGAGTCCAGCACCGTAGTACTACCGCCGTGAAACCGCCAACAAAGCCGTAAGGGTATGGCCTCAATGACACCTTTCTGGTTCCTCAGTACCATCTCGAAAAAAAATACATGTTTGATGCGTAGGGCAAAATACGAAAACAGTACTGGATATGTCACAACGGTGATGACGGTTTTAGCAGAAGATGGTTGTGGTACTGCAGTGGCACCGCCATTCCAGTGTGACAGGGGTATAATCAGGACATTTCGCCTGAAATGCCCAGGAAGCGATATTTGTGTGGAATAAGGTTGAACTCAAGGGTTATTAACAAATAATATTTCTTTCTTGCAGTTGGCCGCCAACTCCTATCACTATTATATTCCCAGTACCAACATGTATGACAATGAGACCCGGGCAATGAGACCGTGGGAATGAACATACGAACGAATTTCATTGATAATTATCGGGAGCATGCTAACCTACATGTAGGCAGATACGACATTCTGGCGGGCCAGTGCTCAGATGATATGTCAGATACGATATATCGCTGCCAAATCCTGGGAGTGTGTCTGAAACGAACACTTCTCGATCCAAATATTGTTCATCCAGCCAGAGAGACACAGGCTAAGAAATACACTTATAGTTGCCATAGCAGTCGAATAACTACTGCCTGAAAAACTTATACGACATTCTGCCTGTTCGATCGGCACCCTTGTCAGATATTTTGCGTCCGACAGAACGTCGTAACAAACAAACTTGTTGAATCGTAGTTAAAAGTGAAGATTGTGTTGCTCTGTGATGCAAGGAAGGTCGTATTAGTTTACAGCGAGCATACAAACAATAAATATGAATAAAAATGGGTTTTAAATATGTACTTACGACCTTCTGCCAGGCTGAAAATATTTTCCGTCGCCTTCAGAAGTTGCAGGCAGAATGTCGTAAGTAACATTTTGTTCCATAGAAACTTTATAGAAACACATTTGCAATATATTTGTATTCGGAAAGAACAAGGAAGATAGTTTACATGATATATCAAAAACTCCAATTGCTGGATAAATGCAGGTACGTGTGGGATGAAAAACATGTCCTCCTGTAAAATTACCGAAATGTCACTTACGACGTTCTGCCTTTCACCCGTCGATGTAATGTGAGTGGCTATGAGTGTAGTCTAGGTGGCTAGAGGTGTGATGTGAGTGTAATTTGATTTGCCACCAGGGTAATAGGAGTGTCTAGAGGTGTCGTGTGAGTGGCCATAGGTGTAATATGGGTGTGTAGTGTGAGTGGCTCGCGATGAATGTGAGTGGCCAAAGGTGTAGTCTGAGTGGCTCAGGGTATCATATAAGTGGTTAAAGGTGTAGTAGTGCAAGGGGCTACATGTGTAAAAATGGATGTCTAGAAGTGCAGTACGAGTGGCTGAAAGTAAGTAAGTGAGTAAGTAAGTAAGCAAGTAAGTAAGTAATTTAGTTTTCAAAGGTGTACTGTGAGTGGCTAAAGATGTATTGTGAATGGATAAAGTTGTACTGTGTCTGGCTAAAAGTTTTTAGGCTAACTGTGCAATGTGAGTGGATTAAAGGTGTATTGTGACTTGTGAGTGGTTAAATGTGTAGTGTGTGTAACTGAAACTGCATTGTGATGGGCTATAGAGGTATACTGTGAATGGTTAGATTATTGTAGGCGGTTAGGGGTACATTGTGAGTGGCTAAGATTTCAATTTCAGTGGCTAGCGAGTGGCTAAAGGTGTAATGCGAGTGGCTAGGGGGGTAGGGTGAATGGCTAGAGGTGTGAAGTGAGTGACTAAAGGTGTAACATGTGTGGCCAGAGGTGTAATGTTAATGGCTAGAGGTGTAACATGAGTGGCCAGAGGTGTAATGTTAATGGCTATAGGCGTAATGTGAGTGGCTAGAGGTGTAATGTGAATGGCTAGAGTTGTAATGTGAGTGGCTAGAGGTGTAATGTGAGTGGCCGAAGGTCTAATGTGAGGGCCTAGAGATGTGATGTTAGTGAATCAAGGTGTCATATGAGTGGCTAAATGTGTACCATGAGTGGCGAGAGTTGTGAGGTGAGTTGTTAAATGTGTACTATGAGCAGCGAGGGATGTAGATTGAATGGATAGAGGTGTAATGTGAGTGGCTACAAGTGCAGTGGGAGTGGCCAAAAATGTAAGATTAGTGGCCAGAAGTTTTATACGAGTGGCTAAAGGTGTAGTATGATTGGCTAGAGGTGATATGTGATTGGCTAAATGTGTAGTATGGATGGCTAAATACATAATACACTTTAAGATGTGTATTGTAATTGGTTGAAGGTGAAACGTGAGTGGCCAGAGGTGTAATATCAGTGGCTAGAGTGGTATTGTGAGTGTAACTAAATGTGAAGTGTGGGTGGCTTAAGGTGTCCTGTAAATCGCCAAAGACGTAATATGAGTAGATACATGTGTACTATGAGTGGATAAAGGTGTTATGTGAATGGCTAAATATTTATTGTGTGTGACTGTTTACTGTGAATGGCTAAATGTACAATGTGAGTGGACTAAATGTGTATTGTGAGTGGTTGAACATATAGTGTGCGTTACTAAAACTGTATAGTGAGGGGCTAGAGGTGCATTGTGAGTGGCTAAGATTTTAATCTCAGTGGCTAGATGTGTGATGTGGGTTGCTAGAGGTGTAGCGTGAGTGGCTAGAGATGGAATGTGAGTGGCTCATGGTGTGATGTGAGTGGCTAAAGGTCTACTATGAGTGGCTAGAGGTGTAGATTGAATTGCCTGAGGTGTAATGTGAGTGGCTAGAAGTGCAGGGTGAAAAAGGTATAATGGTATAGATGCTAAAGGTAAAAGTATAATGCGAGTGCCTATATGGGTGCAATTTGAATGTCTAGAGGTGTAATGTGAGTGATTAAAAGTATACTGTGTGTGGCTGGCGATGTATTGTGAGTGGTTCCACGTGCAAGTGTGAATGGCTAAATTTTTACTGTGAATGGCTAAATGTTATCAGTCATCATGATTTTGTATGTTGCTTCTGGAATTTGATTATCGTTCGATTTGTACAAATACAACATACATGTAGGATGCCACCTTTAGGGCAGAAACACCTGTGTTGACTCCTGTTGTTTATGGGTTCTGTGTTGTCATTTTAATACATGTATTTATTTTCGCCCTGTTTTGTCTTTGTCACGATTGTAATTTCTGCACCCTTGGACGAACTCGGTGAATTAGACATCGTATTACTCAAGTCATTACTGGTACATCACTTCAACAAGGCGAGCAGTATTCATAGTTTATAAACAAACATAGATATAAGACAACTTTTAGGGAAATTATCAAACTGCAGTTACACTATGTTAATTATTTATTCCAATTCACGCCATGCTAGATTCCTACACACAAACCAGATATTCAAGACAGTTCATATACATGTAGTGTTTCATTTGGATTCATCAGCAACTACAGTATATTTATATAATACTAATCATGCATCTATCTATCATGTGTATGTGGCTTTCTATCACGTAATATACGCTATATAAAACAGACAGGTCAAATTTAATTACTGTAAAGGAATGAGGTTTTTTTTTTACATTGCTGCACACTTCTTGTTTTTGCCAAAATACCACGGATGCGAATGCTTACATGCGATAGTTACATGTAAGCATGTTAAGCATGCACAATAACGAATTCCATGTGGACGTGTTCAGACCTCAATGTTAGTTATTTTCTGACATCGACTTCCCTGTTCTGATTCCTTTGTCAATCGCTTTCTGGCAATTTTCCACAGCTTTTCTTTTTCCTCTTCAGTGCCCCGTGGGGCCCCGAGGAAGAATAGGCCCCCAGTACTCCTGCTTGTCGTAAGAGGCGACTGAAAGGAGCAACCTGTTGGCCGTGGGTTGCAGCCCGTGATGGTGGAAGACGGGATCCTGGTGGTTGAAACACACCACTTTGGCCCTTATTTCACCTATACGGGGGGTCAGATTGGACCGATCTGATCAATCGACTGGTCATGTCTTGCCCCATGTTGGTACCCTTGATCTTTCAATCACTCATTCTCATTCTTCAATTCATTTGGTCTTCATTCATATCTACTTCGTCCGTTTCATTATTGGCTTTCTCGACTCTTAGAAATGGTATCCAACATTTGGAGGCAGTGGCTCATGGGTTAATCAAGCATAAGTAGAAAGGGCTGTTTCGATACATAGCACAGCAAGAAATTGCTGTGCTGGGACGTAGCCACTACTTTTGTGAGAGTATGTCACCCATGTATCCCTGGCACATGGGTGCTGCGACAAGGATATGTTTTACCAAGACTTATTGCTGCGTTTAAGAAATTTTATGGATGTCATCATGATCTGGTTGATAAATACAGCAAATCCATGTCTGCCATGCAACTAGATCTATTTTCATGATAATTTTGGGGAATTCATGACGGGTGCCACTCGTGGGGCAGGAAATGCTCACTCTTTCCGGAACACCTGATTTCACCTCCTAATGGCCATTTTGGGGGGTTCCTGAGTTTCCCTGTCATTTATGTTTTCTCTCAATTCGTATGCCTGACATGACTTTCTGTCCCCGGACTGTGAGATTGGATAGCGGACCCTGTTTTGTTTGCTCGGAATACTTAATACTAGGTATTGATTGTACGTCTATGTACTTGGACAACAATAACTTCGAATGGTCCTGATCACGAACCATGAATTAGTTTTCTGAATTTCATCTAATTCTATCACCACTAATCCCACTCTCCCTGATTTCACTTTTTTGCAGTTTCTGACGATGACGCAGCACTGTATGCTGTTAGTGACGTGTCTGTGCGCATCTCTGGTAGCCTCAGACGACCTCTGTGGTCCCGATTGGTTTTACCACAATGGAATATGTTACATAGGCTTGCAGCAGAAAGTTACATGGCGCAAGGCCCTAAATCTGTGTGCTACGAGCTATAAAGGGTCTATCGCTGCCTCAAACTATGAAGATATCAACACATTCCTCAGGTTTTTGTTTCCAAGTAAGAACAAGTAATTCAGAGAATGGAGATCTTCAACCCACATCTTGAATCGATAAGTTTTGGAACCACATTCGCAATGGATATCGAGTCATTGTGTTTTACAAATCCCTCGCACTGAGACAATGTGTTTTAGAGCCGCGCTAGTTGTAGAACCACCTTCGCCCAGCATATTGAATCAATGTGTTCTAGAATCACCCTCGCCCTGCATATTGAGTCAATGTGTTTTAAAACTTCCCTCGCCCTGCATATTGAGTCAATGTGTTTCAGAACTCCCTCGCCCTGCATATTGAGTCAATATGTTTTAGAATCACCCTCACCTGCATATTGAGTCAATGTATTTTAGAACGACCCTCGCCCTGCATAAGTCAATGTGTTCTAGAATCACCCTCGCCCTGCATATTGAGTAGATGTGTTTTAGAACCACCTTCGCCCTGCATATTGAGTCATTGAGTTTTAGAACCGCCCTGGTCCTCCAATAATTCCTAGAATGTGAGGTCGATGTCATGGGAGCCAAGCTCAATTTCGAGTTGATTTAGTGGTCGTTTCTACCTTGCGAACAGGAAGACGAATGGTGCTAACGAATGGTGTTTTATTCATAAACTTTAAGAGTGGTTACTTAGAAACTTATCATGTACAGGTATATCATAGGGCTCATTACAGATTTTTACACACTGTCCTCTTTTGTGGTTCTCAGTGTAGATATTTGGATGGGCTATAGTTTTTATTAGCATCTCAAAATCTACTCGCATTGCTGGAAATATGTTGCTAATTGCGTCATAGGGACATCGACTAGTGATTCTCAGTTTCTATTCCGAAGGCGCATCCTCTGCGCATTTTGGCGTTACATGACACACATATTAGAAATTAGTGAAATATACTCGCGAATAGCTTTAATTTGACCTGGCAAAGGGTATTAGACCCCATGTAGAATTACTGATATTTTATTCCACAGGCGCATTTTCTCTCGGTATTATAACACCGTTACACCTATTGTCCTGCAATGATATATCCACATAGACAAAAATCACCGTGTATGTGTAACTGACACTCATTTTCCCGGTAGTTCTGTCCACGAAGACTTTTGTCTAGGGAGGGTGTGTTTAAACAGATATCAAATACACGAAGTAGGCTTTACATTTACATCTGTTGAATGTTAATCTGTTAATGTCTGCTGCCAAGGACATAGTATGATACATTTTTTTCTGCCCCAACAGCTTATACCCACTTTGGTTTTGGAATATGGATCGGACTTCAGAACATGGAAGATGATTGGAGTGGCCGCTATTTTTGGTATGGCACCAGAGTCGGGATATCCCACACTTTATCATATAGCAATTGGAAATCTGGTCAACCTTCCGGTCCCGTCCAGGGAGATCCAGGTTGTGTGACCATAACCGACAACAATAAGTGGAAGGTGGTTGACTGCGCCAAGTCGTATTTTTATGCATGTGAGAAGCGCTATGAAAACCAAATCATGGAATAAAATCTACAACCAACATTAACATGTTTTCTTGATATATAGGAGAAGAGACTGGAGCACGGAATCGGATTTGATCGCTCACAACTTTTGGTGAGCCCTACAAGAAAATGTGCAAAATGTCTCTCAGATCACTTTTGAGGTGTACAACATTATAATATATCAAAGAAATTAAGCCCAAGGGCTAAGAAAGGCTACCGGAGAAATGTACAGTGTTAAGCTTTCAAAGTCTAACACGAATATTTTGTGACCGTTTTGACCTTTCGAGGCAATCAAAAGTCAAATTCAAGGTCACCACTCAAATTGTCATATGCGATTTCCTGTTTGAATGCACCAATAACTAAGCTCTATGCATTCTATAGTCGGCGTCATTGGTCTGTGAGCGGTGGCATCTCAGTGATCACTCCTTCAATATTTGAGACAATCCGACGGAATTTTGTCAGGTATATTATCTTATGACCGCCTAACTGAGGATGCAGTTTCAAGAGCTTGGAGGCGAAGCAAGAAAGTTGGCCTATCTAGGTCAAAGTGAGAATCTGGTGAAATAGATCGTGGACCAGCCCCGATCGCCATAGCATTTCTATAGATAACGTTTTGACGTTTTCCTATTTCATAATATATAAGCCAATTGGGTAGACTTTTGTTTACACACCAATCTCTTTGAAAATGTGTACCCCATTAGTCGATTATAAACTAACATTCCTGCCAAAATTTCATCGAAATATACAAATTTTCGATGAAATAATCGAGGAAATAAACGCTCACAGACCAATGACGCCGACTATAGGAGTACAATTCAAACTGCTCATCTTATAAGCTACTGTAAATAATGAATATTTGGCGTGTCACAAATTTCTTGGTTTTGATATCAAAACTACTTCGCAGTATGAAAATTTCGCGGTTTCTAGACCCCGGGAATTTTTTTTATCTAAACGAAATCAAGCCAGGAGGCCTCCAGCCGCAATCCTATAATAACTAAGTGCAGGCTTGTGTATACAGCCGCCTGGAACGTGGGAATAATCGGTGATTAAGCCACCCCCCCCCCCCCACCACCACCACCATCACCATCCCGCGCGCATTTACTTTTCACACTAACTAGTTATAAGTTATCTTCAACCTCACCATGAGTGGCCGTGTGTAATAGTATGAGTGCTGCCACCTGGTGATTATGAGTAATGTTATATATTGGCATGACTGGTTTCTGGCTTTGTGTGTGAAGTAAATGGGTATTTATAAATATTGCTAGATACCTATCAATTTAACAAAATGTCTCTATTGAATGCTGATGGGCATAAAAGGTGTGAACATTGGGAACAATTTATGCATTTCAGTTTTCCGGTTGTTTCCTCCCTCCGAGGAGCTTTGACCAGGAGCTACATGCTGTAGCTATAATATCCATCACGGCCACGGAAGGTAGCGTACTGGAAGAACAAAAATCTAACAATGTAATTGGTAAGTGTGCAACCCCAGACATTGTGCTGACTTCAGGGCTCTGTCTCCAGTGCACCAGACTTTCCATCTCGAGGCATTTCACAGTTTCGTTAACCACTTTGCCCCAAAAATGTTCTCTTTTTCTTTCCTGGGCATGCAGTGCAGGTACGTATTATGTATTTTTATTTCTAGTAATACTTGAGTTATAGTGTTTATGCTGTATTTGAATGATACATATTTCCTTGTGCTTGTTCAGAATGTAAATTTGGTAGATACAGTGGCAGCAATTCCATAAATCATACGTAGGATATTACTGGCAGCTTTTCAGTTCAATGAGAATGCACACAGAGCGCTTAGTACTAACCAAGCTGGAGAGAACATATACAGCATCCATCATCCAAAGCACAAGAAAGGAGGCTTCATTGTGCGCAAAGTGCTGGAGAATCCAACATTTCATGAGTAGGACTACTTCTCATAAAAAACCAGCATAATCTCGTAAATGCATTCTACTGTAAACCCACACAAGAGATAAACTACATGTTTATGTTCCTAGCAGCAAGGTTATATTCATGCGTAAGACATGTAATATGCAACCATTTGATTATTGAGATCCTGTATGTTGCAGTGCTATTTATCATATTGTATGATTTCTACTTGCTCAATGAAGAGGTTACGTGGAGGACTTGGTGGAAATTGTTCGCAGTTTGTGCAAACTAGACATCAATGTTGATGACAAGCTGGACAGGGTGTCTGAGGAGTCCACAAGAAACATACAGCCTTTGACAATGGCAGCTTATATCACTCGTTTTGTGACTGACTCTTACTGATTGTAAATTATAGATTTTTTCACATAACACATGCGTTGTTTTAAAAAAATATAATATTAGACACGTCTGGGTGCTGCTTGGTGTCTGGCACGTTCAATGTGAGTTTCAAAAAGTTAGCTCAAGGGCTAAGACAGGTTACCGGACAATATATAATAGCTATTTTGTCCTGTGGCCTTGAGAATAAGGTCACGGTCAAATTTAAAGTCACGAGAGTATTCAGCATATATGATTTCTATACGTGCACAATTGATTACTAAGCTGTAAATTCAGTAATGAGAGAGAAATTAGTCATTATGTGCTATGACCTTGAAAATGAAATCAAAAGTCAAACTAATGGTCATCAGAATATTCAGCATATATCATTTGCTGTATGTCCACAATATATTCCTAAGTTGTAAATTTGATAATAAACAAGATATTAGCCAAGTTGTCCTGTGAGATCCTGAGAATGAGGTCAAAGTTCAAACTCAATGTCATAACAGTATTCAGCATATATCGTTTCCTATATGTTCACAATTGATTCCTAATTTGTAAAGTTGATAATAAGCGAGATATTAGCCATTCTGTGCTCTGAACTAAAAAAATGAGATCAAAGGTCAAACCCAAGGTCATGTTAATATTCAGCATATATCATTTCCTATCTATCCACAATTGATTCTCAAATTGTAAAGTCGTAATAAGCGAGATACTAATTATTTTGTTCTTTGACCTTGAAAATGAGGTCAAAGGTCATCACAATCTTCGGAGTAGATCATTTCCTATATGTCCACAATTGATTTCTAAGCTGTAAAGTGGACAGTAAGCGAGAAGTTAGCCATTTTGTGCCTGAACTTGAAAATGAGGTCAAAGGTCAGATTTAAGGTCATCAGAATATCCGACATATGTCATTTTCTATATGTCCACAATTGATTCCTAAGCTGTAAAGTCGATAATAAGCGAGATATTAGCCATTTTGTGCCTGACCTTGAAAATGAGGTCAAATTCAAGGTCCTCAAAATATTCTGCATACATCATTTCATATTCGTCCACAATTTACTCTCAAGTTGTAAAGTGGATAATTAACGGGATATTAGCCATTTTGTTCTTTGACCTTGAAAATGAGGTCAAAGATACGAACTGCTTTCAAGAAATTCTATGGACGTCATCATAATCTGGTTGATAAGTACAAAAAATCTGTGACAAGTATGCAACAAGACCTTTTTGCATGTTAATGTTTTGGAATTCATGACGGGTGCCACATGTGGGGCAGGAAATGCTCACTTTTTCCAGAACACTTGGTTTCACCCCTTTATGGCCATATATGGGGGTTCATGAAGTTCCATTAAAATTTTCTCGATTTTGCCTGACACTGGACTATGAGATTGGATAATGGACCTGGTATTGTTTTGCTCGGATACTATATACTTGGGTATTGTTTCCATGTTTATTATCAAATTCAAGGTCATCAATATATTCGGACTATATCATTCGCTATATGTGCACAATTGATTCCTCATCTGTAAAGTCGTCCATAAGCGAGATATTAGTCATTTTGCACTCTGACCTTGAAAATGAGGTCAAAGGTCAAATTCGGAGTCATGACAATAATCAGCATATATCATTTCCTATGTGTCCACAATTGATTCCTAGTCTCTAATCTCAATATTAAGTGAGAAATTAGGCATAATGTGTCCCATTGTAAAGAATAGGAGAATTTAACATTGGAAAGTCACATTTGGGAGCCGTCGAGAAAATGAAAATGGCCGTCACATGCAGACACGCGATTCAGGGGCAACGAAACTTATTCTTATCACAGAGGTATGTGAGAGCAATCTTTTGAAATAAAAATCTCAAAAACGTCTGAACAGTTTTTGAGAATATGGCCGTTTTTCGTTTTTCGACGGAAATGGCCGCCATTTTGAAAAAAAGTGAAATTAAAAAAAATATTAGCTCCCTCTTGAAATATTTTTAGGCATTATTTTGGCGAAATTTCAGAAAGATCCAAACGTAAACTTCAAAGATAAAAATGTGGACGGACAACGCTGATGACGACGACGACGGATGACAGACGCAACGCCATTCCAATAGGTTATCGACCATATGTCCGGTAACCTAAAACGTATGGGTGTGCTGTTTCCATAAGATATACGATTTACATCACTGTAAAGTCATATTTTTTTTACTTCCCTTTAGTTTAGTTTAGAGTAATTTTATCGTTATTGATTATTCCACCCCACAAAAAAGGAAGGAAAAAGTACATTGATTTTTTCTTCCCGTTCGTAATATTTGCATAAGTGTAATAGACGTGGAATCAATACCCAGTATCAAGTATTCCGAGCAAACAAAACAGGGTCCGTTGTCCAATCTCATAGTCCGGGGACAGAAAGTCATATCAGGCATACGAAGTGAGAGAAAACAAAAATGACAGGGAAACTCATGAACCCCCGTAAATGGCCATCAGGAGGTGAAATCAGGTGTTCCGGAAAGAGTGAGCATTTCCTGCCCCACTAGTGGCACCCGTCATGAATTCCCCAAAATTAACATGAAAATAGATCTAAGTGCATGGCAGACATGGATTTGCTGTATTTATCAACCAGATCATGATGACGTCCATAGAATTTCTTAAACGCAGCGATAAGTCTTGGTAAAACATATCCTTGTCGTAGCAGTTTAGAGACTAGCTGGGCACTTCGATAGACAAAGTCCTCATATTTGCAACTAGCTCTGGAATAGCGTATAAGTTGAGAAACAAACACACCATATGCCGGTGACATAGGAATGTTGCTGCTTAGAAAAGGGAAATTGACTATGGAAAAATTGAAATCATCACGTTTGTCATATAATCTAGTTGTCAGGTTAGAATCATTATCAATCTCCAACCTCAGGTCTAGATAGTTGGAAAAATTAGCGGATTCTGTAGTATCCTTAATTTCAAGTTCCTTAGGATATATGACATCCAAATAATCACCAAACTTGGGATTATTTAGAGACAATACATCATCTATGTATCGGAAAGTGAAATTAAAATTACATGTTAGTTTCTTAGAACCTCCTCTTTGTAAATGTTGGATAAAATCTGATTCATATGAGTATAAAAACAGGTCTGCCAATAATGGTGCACAGTTTGTACCCATGGGAATACCAATAGTTTGTTGAAATATTCGACCACCAAATTCCACAAAAATATTATCAATCAGAAAATTAACCATATTTACCACATCTATTTCAGTATATTTGTATGGGGCATCAGAGTCGCCTTTAACAAAATAAGCGGTATTATATTTAACTACAATATAGTGGTACGGACGTTGTCCCTTTTTAGAGAAAAATGAATTATTGATTAGTTTTTTAAGCTGAGATTTCAGTTCAGAATGAGGTATAGTTGTGTACAAAGTGGAGAAATCAAATGTTTTGATAGACGTTACTTTTGAAAGTGTGTGCGCATGTAGATATTCCAATAAAGATTTGGAATTTTTTAATATCCACATTTGGTTTATACCACTTCTAGAATAGATGGTTTCAGAGTACTTTTGGAGACCCTGTTTAATTTTAGACAATATAGTAGTTAATATTTTAGAAAGGGCTTTGGTAGAACATGATGCTGAACCTGAAATATATCTTTGTTTGTGTGGATTTTTGTGCAACTTTGGGATCCAATATAAGTTCGGTAGATTAGAATCTTTACATGAGGTAGTAATACCAAACGAATGCAATACAGACAAATGATTTGATAAGATATCCTGTTTGGGCACGGTAATGGCTTGGTATGTACTATTGGGATTAGTATTGTTGGCAATACCCAGTTCGTCAAACAGGCACTGTATATAGTATGCTTTACAAACAAAAACAACATTATTAGAAGCTTTATCTGCAGGGACAATGACGAACCTTTCTTGAAGTTTCAACAAACTATTAGTAACCACGGGATCATTGAAGACAGAGCTATATTTAGTACTAACTGACTTTGACAAAACATTGATGCGTTTGTTTACCAATGACCTAATCTGTTTGACCCATTCTGACAGAGAATCAGTTTCTGCCTTTTCTCGCTTTGTCCATTTTCTGGCATGCTCCTCAACTGCATCCATGATTAACTTAAAATTGTATCTCCATGAAAACGACGTGGGCTCTCTATATTTGGGACCTTTGGACAAAAGGGGAACGTCAATTGAACAGGTTGGACTTGGGTTAATCTAGTGAATAACTATGATCGGAAAATGTAGCTCATGAACATGTGCCACAAACTGGCTAGATTCTAACAGGTTGGTAATCGGAGCTGATGTATTCATATATCCAAACACAGCTGATTCAGGTCAAGGCAATTCCTTTAAAGTCATAGTAGCAAGGTACCATTATATGGTTTTATTCCTCTTCAGATAAAGGCATTGTGGACATTTGGTGATAAAAAAGATGTTCGCCTTAATTGGTAATTAATAACAGCGACATGTAATCGAGTATATTGAACCAGTATTACAATCCTCTTCTCATGCCGATGAAAAAAAATAGATTCGACAGTTTCCGTAATCATGACGTCAGTTGAGGCAAAACATACACAACGGGAATGAATATATGTGACATGCAGTTTACCTTGCTGACTACATTAACTTTCAAGTCTGCCTCAACTGACGTCACCAACCACGTGACCACACTAAAATCGTGATCAAAATCTTCGGCAATTTACGGGAGGAGTGCCTATTTGATTCAATATCTCGAAACCCATTGACTGTATTTGTAAAGTTCTTGGAATTCATCGATAACTATTCATAATGGACTAAATGGAAAGCACTTTCATGGGCATGCTACTAGGTCTTTAACAAACTAATTTAATTCTTCATATAAAGCCTCTTTGGGTATCAAAGGTTCGATCGGACATTGATTCATCTGATAAACTCATTTGGCTGCTCCATCGTTAGTGGTTAAAATCTTTTTTTTCACCACATGAAAATATATATTTTCAGCATATGAAAATATATTGATACGTCAATATTTTGCAAATTAATATAATATGGCATGGTAGAGAGTGGATATGACAGGTAGTTGAGATATTGATACAGATATTGACTTTGTAAAGTTATTGAAGCCAATTCAATTCAATCTCTGAAAAAAATCTCAAATGTGACCAGTGTTCTATATGATCGATTTCAACAATGAAACAAAAATCATAACAGAGAAAAAAAAAACGATATTTTGTTCAATTTGGTTCGTAAAGGAAATATGTGGTTCACATTTTCACCGCCATCTGTGCATTTCAGACAGATACACAGAATTTTGATGCAAACGCATTAAAATGGGTGGTATATCCCGGCACCATTTTCTGTTCGTCACTCTTGGAATCGCAGTTGTGGGATTCATCACATATGTTGGATACTTTGGAACTTATAGTCTGCTGAATCCGAGTGCGAACAAAAAATTCAACCGGTACATCCAAAGACATTGGTATCGGAATAATGAGAGCTCACGTAATAATGTAAGCACATAAGCATTGTATTGTTTTTACATGCATAACGTATCAGCAGTTACAATTATTTTTAAACCCAGAACGAACAGTATACCATGGTGAATCAAGCCAGCACTTTTCACATTGCTAAGGCATTAGTATTAAAGCTATAATGTTTAAACATTGAACTTTCATCGACTTAATTAAGTGTAGTTTGATGTGAACATATGTTCTTATTGCCTTTATTTGTGTTTTGCAATTAGTGTTTAAATAGGTTTGACTTTGGTGCCCCCTGTGACGTCAGACATGTAAACGAGGTCCTGTTCAATCCACTGAAGCCGCTGACACAGGATGATGTAGATTTGCTTCGGGGCTGTATTGTCTTGTTGTTTCTGAGGACGCCACGGTCCGGAACCTCAGCTATTCACAGAGTCTTTGATATTGTCGCAGACAAGAACTGTTTTGAATCGAGAATGGGCCCTTTGTACAGATGCAGGCCTGGGCCTGGTCTTGAATACCGTGTTAGTATACACGATTCGTGGTGTTCTTTTCTGTGAACATTTGATTGATGGTAAACGGGCTAGTTATTTGAGAATACAAAATAGGTTATGAACATTTATTTTGACAACATACATTGTTCGTTGGCATGCTACCCAGATAAACTACATTGAGAACAGAACAAAAAATCGAGAACCAGTTGTGGTGACAGAGCATAATCATGCCACCGATTTCATCAGGTAAGGGCAAAAACACTACTCGGGATATCATTTGAAATATTCATTTCTCAAAAGCCCTGGGGGAAATTATATAAGTTCACTACATTTCATCATCTCACTTACGTTCACAAAGACACGTTAAGCTTACGACCACAAAGAAATATGAATAAATATTCAAGAGAGAATGCTGACGCTCTTCACTTCATTATCAACTGAAACCTATTCACGAATATGAAATAAATGCTTAGTAACATATAGCAAAGACATCAAAACCATCCAATAAAATTATGAATCTTCAGTGAGAAGCATCTGTTTTTGACATTCGAGTTCATGTATTTTTCAGTTTATGTTTTCTATCCACACAGTCCAGTGTCTAAACCACCTGTAATCTTCAATGTGATAAGGGAGCCAATCTCACACGCGGTGTCTATCTTCAAGATGCACAAGTATGGGAAACAGACCAAGTCAGTACTCTGAAATGAAGAACACAAAGGATTTCTGCAATCTGGTAAGCAATTCATAACATTAACTTAACAGCGTGTCTGTGGACCAGTCAACCACTAATATCATATAATTTAGTGGGTGTCGGATGTGTGTTCTCGCCTAACACACAACCCAAACTTCTCTATCTGGGAGTTCACAGTCTGCGTGAATTCAGTCTTTGAATAAGCCTACAATAATTAAGATAATCCAAAACCAATTTCAATCAGTTGCTATGTATCTTCGAGACAAAATTATATATTCAAACTGATATAAATTCACTGATTGACGTGTTTGACGTACTTAACGTGTTTTATTTTAGGTTCCTATCGATTATGATAGTGCCCTTCGAAAATTAGTTCCATTAGTTCCTATGGCGAACCTTACTGTCAGTGAATATATCCCTCCCTCCTTCGTTTTGTAGACACTCAACGACTACATAATGGGGGAAAATTTCCTGAATGATCAGTGTATAGCTCGTGGCTACCTGGGTCTGCAATACCTGGCCGGAGGGTGCCATGGATGGTAAGATGTTCGTTTTTGGCTCATACATTGAATAAAATATGTGAACACAAAGCATTTTCATGGGTATATATTCGAAAAAAATATTCACATTTTAACATTTCTGTTGGGCAATCCTTACATAAAGGAGTTTGTCATTGCTAGTCATACGTGCAGAACTATATATTCCGAATTTTGTGTTGACAAAGTACAAGAATGGATCTGTTGGAGCAAGCAAAGCGAAATTTGCATGACATTTACCTGCTTGTTGGCTACTCTGAGAATATACCAGCTTTCATAGACGCCCTGGAAACTTAACTGCCACAATATTTCGAGGGAGCACTGAAGTCTTACCTAGCAATGCGTAAGTACACTATAGTTTTCTATGCTAAAATGGTTTCATTTTAGGTTTGTTATTAGCATCATCAAATTCTCCTGGTATTGATGGTAGAATGCTATATTTATTGCAAGGCAATTTTTTTAGAGACAGCCATGCCGTTAGCTAACATTAGTATTGAAGGTCACTTTGGATCTTTGGTTACTGTGTGGAATATAACTGATACACATAAGCCGTGTGCAATAAGGTGTTTTTTCCCATTGAGTAGCTTGTAAATCATATATCATCCTATAATCGCAAATACCACCTAAACCCAAACACCTACAAAGTAATACATTACAGTATTATCACATGAGTATTTGTTACAGCTGGACTGTACAACTTCGGGTCCCCAGATCCTTACAGAGAGGAAGAATTAAGTGATGATGTGTCAGGCCTTGGAAAAATTGATGGAGGTTTTGGACACAGACATCGAACTGTATGGATATGTCAAGAACCGGACTTTATTGTAGACATCTTCTCGTTGTATATTCACAATTTAATGTATGTCTTAATTTATATTTTATGATAACCTATCAACAAGCATCATTTTGCTGCTGGTTCGAATATTTCGCAAGAAACAATTGCTATTTTATTCGGGTGTGTTTTAAATATCGGGCTTCAGGTACGAAAACAAATACATCAAAATAATAGATATAATAGTTATGTAAGCCTGAACTTAGAGAAAAAAATTCAATTGAACAGGTTGAATAAAAGACATTTGTTCTGCTGTAATATTAGTTGTGTATTGAAGAGAATCAAATCTAGCAAAGTCAATATTTACCGGATATCATGCTACATGTATTGAATTTGTAAAGTTATTCGAAGCAAATTTAGTTCCTATGTTTTTTTATTTTTTTTTTTACAAAAAAAGACGATGAATTACTGTTCATGTGTCCAGGTTTTATATGACAATTTCAACAATGAAGCAAATATTATGACATATTCCAGAACACTGATTTTTTGTTGTTGAATCAGCCCTCCATCAATCGAACTTTTCGACTAGCCTTAACTAAAGGCAGGAAAGGGGATTTGATTGAGGGTAAGCAGGACAGGGTGTCGTGGCCCATTTAACCCTGCAACACTGTGATGGACTGTCATTGATGAATAATGTGCCGTCGACACCATCCCAATACTACTGGCTCATATGCTGACTCTAATGGGCAATTTGCAAGACGTCACTGCTGTGTCTTCGTTCACGTTATAGATCTATCAACCGTTGACAGTTTATGAGACAATGTGTACATTTTGCATCCACCATCAGTGCTAACAATAGATTGTACAGACATTGTTCATATATCTATCCTTAACCATCTTAATGTTGACCTAACCAGTCAAAAGGTAATTTCCTTATCATTTTTGTCTTTGTTGATAGATTAGAGGCATGCGATCGAAATCATATTTTGGCATCGATCATAGTGCTGTAACTTTCATGAAGACCTTCTATTCCTGATTGGCCGAACGTTGGATTTCGACAGGTCACCCAGAATCACACGGTTATTATTACCTCCATTTCTGCGACTGGTATTGCATGCTATTTTCAGTATTAAAAGGTCACTACTGTGTTATTGATGGCACAAGTCAAATTTTTGTGTGCTATTGACATATAAATCTCAAACTAATGTCGAAGTCTACTCGCTCTGTGGTTGATTCTGAGCATTTGCGGGGGTTTAAGAGACAGGTTCTGAGCAATATGTTTCATAAGATATCTACTCTGAAAATGAAAGAGCCTGACGTAATCCCTGCCTTGGGTACCGTAATGCATTATGGTATGCCTCAATTTCAAGACACCCTACAAAATCTACCAGTGCCATGTACCGGTAGGTATAATACTTTTGATTACATAGTCTCTGAATGATAATTTAGCAATGTATGCAATTCACAAAAATATGTATATAGGCATCGTATATAATGTAATTTGCTTGAATTATATCAAAGACTGTGTTTCTTAACTCTATGCCATCTAGAGATGCGTTTTGTTTCTACCTCTGGTCATCTAGAGTTGCCTTTTGTTTGTGTTTTCGAGATGTGTGTATCTGTCAGTACATTGTTTACATCTTCGCCAATATTTCTAGCACTTCAAATTATGATACACCGACAAAGAGAGGAGAACATTCTAATTCACATACAGTAATAATCTTCCTTAAGCTTCAAAAATCTTTTCTGTGGAAAATGCCAAATTCGAAGATATATGAATATTCCCAAATTAATTCAGATTCCCATGGGTGGCTCTGAAAACACCTCGGGTAGCATAGGGTTAAGGGGTCTGTATCACAAAATCACCCACTTTGTAGTATTAAGAAAAATCACTGGAATAAATTAAATATATTTGAGCCACCTAAGTTTCGCCAGTACAGAAAGCACTTTTCGATTGGTGTATGATCTATGCAATGATAACATTCTAAAATCTTCAGTAAGCGTGTACTTTGCTATCAAAACACGATCTCAATATTTAGAGAGATGTATGATAGAATCATGTTGTGTTTTATTACCTTATTAATATAAAACATAATTATATTTTTGTGACATTATGGATGGATGCCTCCTTTCAGATGAGTTTAGATGTGCCATGGTCTGAATAAGAAAAAATGCAACCAAAAGTGACAATGTGGACTGTGACTGAGGGATAGTGGCCAGGGAAACCTCCGCAAAATTTCCGGACAGCAATAAATACCACATCTGTGAGTCAACGAATTATAAGATCTTCCAGACGATATACTAGACGACAAATTGATAACCATATTAATATGGTTAGCATTAATAATGTTATTGTTGTGTGGGTTGTTGAACCAATATTCATACTTGCCCACTTAAAGACGAACCAATTAAGACACTGATAACTATGTAGAAATTTATTGAAATACTTGTACACTGTGATACCTTCAATCATGAAGGATTGACTCGATTGAATCAAAGTAGCGACTTTTTCACTTGTGACACGATTTTCTTATCTGGATTCCACTGGTAGCAAACACATTTTAAACGCAAATGAACTTTTGCCAATAACAAACTGCTCAAAGTTTTGGCTGACAGACAACAACGAAATTTGGTTTGGTACATATCGAAAAGACACTCTCTTCATCTCCATTGCCTTGTGGCAGGCAGAGTACAAGCTTAACTAGCTTGTACATTACGTACATGTATATATACATATATTTGCTGTGATTGATGATAATAAACAAATAATTAGAATTACTAGTAAGCCGCTATCTGAGAAGCACCTTTTCTTGCAAATTACTGGAACTCATGAAAGAGCCAATAGGTGTTTGGCTTTTCACAACATCTGCTCTCATTTGATGGTATTTTTTGTTTATGTGCCGAACAAGATCACCCTCGCCCATTTTCCATATTCTGGAAGAACAGCTGCACACCGTGCATATTGCAGTATGGTCGTCATGTTTCCTAATAAAAGGATACTTAGGTTTCCATTCTGAATTAAACTTCGTCTTGTATTTTCTCTGTTTGGTGATTGTGGCTTTGTCACTGTCATGAACATCTATGAACAAAAAAATTAACAGAAATGAATTTTAAAAACGTGAAAACATTTTAATTTTACTATGACAATCCTTTGTACATATCCATATATTATAAATTTGGATAACTAAATCCTGCTACTAGTACCTTTTCTTTGGGGATTGTCAGAGTTTTTCTCCTCTGGTTCCCTTGTGGTTTTATCATTCTTGATACTACTTTTATATCCTTGTTTGGCACTGAAATGGCCTTCTTGAGCCCAAAGTGCCGTTAAGCTTTATTTCTTCTTCTTCTCCTCTGGTTCCACACTGTCCGCTAAGGGTAAGAAAGGGCTCATCTATGACAATGTTATTGATGGAATAATCTTTTTTCAAATTATTTTTTGAAAAACAGAGTGGTATCATTCTGCATGTATGAAACTGGTCAGAGATTAGACACTAGTAATAGCGGATATAAGGGTGGGGGATGGGGAGTCTACATGGGGAAGTCTGCCCCCTGTCAACATCGGTCAACCCGTCCCACTACAAGACAGGATATCGAGAAAGCTAATGGGTTACCTGAAAGAATATCATAGACAAATCTTCCGAAAACATCTGTGTGCTATCATACATACATGCCATAAGAATGTAGTTTAGCATAGTTCACTTATTTGTGAATCTATCAGCAATTAAATCTCATAGGATTCTTCATTCGTTGCACACGTAGGCCTATACATGCATGTTGAACGTATAGATATTTTGGTTCGAAGAATTATCAACAACTATCAACAGTAGCCTGTGGTTAAATGAAACATTAGCTCGAATCTTCCTAAACCGTTTTCACACAAAATTAGAAAACCATGGATTTATCGTTATATCTCAACTTGGAGTGTGTAGGAGCTGACCACCGTGGTCAGTTAAAAGTGGAAAACAGATAGGCTCTGCCTATATAACATGAATCAGTTAAAAAATAAAGATATTCCCAATCCTAGGCCAACCCTTAACACGGTGCGAGTGATCCGACATACGGCACATTTTCAGACTGACCATTAATCATGCCAGGGTTGTATGAATTTCTAGTTGTCATGAGTGGAAATCATTTCTTTAGCGGAGGAAGTACCCTATATTTTGCATGTATGAAGAAAAAAATCAATTGTAAAAACCATGCATTGAATGGATGCTATTTTCGAGAAAAAAAACAGGCAAATATGCCCTTTGGAAGAAAACCCTTGGTGAAAATTTTTCTTGTGTAGCTTGTCACTTCTTGAGTTCCTGTTTAATATGACAATATATATACAAACATGCATAGTTGATAGCTTTGGTTGGAGAGATGTGATGGTGTAATTTTTTTCCTGACTTGCCACTTCAATATGTAAAAGATATCAAATACATAAGGCCAAATTCAATATATATCCAAGGCCTATATTATATGACTGTTCTTTACTATATGTATCATATGATTGAATTGAACTGTAGGTGTGGGAGTGTTCGCTACAAGACAGATCATGCCAGAAGACTTTTTACTTGAACACGTGGGCGATGTCATTACCAAAAAAGAAGCTCAAAAGAGAGAAGAAGCACAAGTGGGAAAGTCCAGTTTTGTGAATACTCACCAAAGAGATTATTCTACATGATTCATTACAAACATCATGTAGAAAGATCTTTTTGGTGAGTATTGTATTATATACCATGATACCACAAGGTGGAATTGCATGTCTTTGGATAAATTTAATTGGTAATTCAAATGTTTTACTAGTACATATATTCTATTATAAGTAAATTATACATGTATATGTATGTACATTATACAATAATGACATCGACGCAACTGGGACTTGCGGCAGACTGGGGTATCCGATGAATGATTGTGAGTGGCAAAATTCCAATGCCAAGGTGAAGAAAATTGTCATCGCTGGAATGCCTCACATGGCATTGTTTGCCATTGTTTATCACATGAAATACGTATTATCAAACATATGCTGAATATTCTCATGGCCTACAACTTGACATTGACTTCATTTTCAAGGTCACAGGACAAAATTGCTAATATATGTGTGATTATTGAATGTACAGCTTAGTAATTAACTGTGACATTGAATTTGACCGGTGACTTTATTTTCCACGTCATGGGACAAAAAGATATCGTCCGGTAACCTTTCTTAGAACTTGGGCTAATTTTTTTAATTTTTACAAAGAATGTAAATATTTTGGCAGATTCTAAGGAAGCAGTAAATGAGTCTGATGTTGCTGATAACAATGCTGATGCTGTAGCTGACTCTGATGTTGCTGATGATAATGCTGATGCATTAAACCAACGCTGATGCTATTGTGTAAAATATAATATTCATTGAGTAAAATGTAATAATCTTCTTGCTCGCTCTCGGGACATATGTGCCAACCATAATGTTAGTTTTATAAAATATATTTTCGATGATGCCGACTCCTGCAAACGGAATCTCCTGAGACACGAGCCAGATGACCACACAGACTTTATTAAAAACCTGATCGTGGACTATAGCGATTTTAACAGAAATCTAGTCAAAATGTTACTTGTACCTTTTTAAAGTTCCACCGATTTTATATGTCCTACTTCATTCAATGTACTGTGTTCTCTCCACTCTTGTGGACGCAAATAAAAAAAAAATAATATATATATATATATATATATATATATATATATATATATATATATATATATATATATATATATATCCATCCATCTATACATATATCTATCTCCCCATCTATCTATCTTGTTACCAATCTAGCGGCCACAGTTTTCACACAAGCATCTCCAAACTTTATTGATGGATAGATATGTGCCCAAAGACGGGATCGCACGTTTTTGAAAAAATAATTGGTTCATTGATCCCTTTCTTTAACATAAGGCAGATTTTCAAAAATTCATAACTCATTTACTTTTCGAGGAATTGCTTTGAGATTCCATGGATACGTATTCTGTGACAACCTCAATCGATCATATGAGTTTGATCCAGATCCGATTCGGATTACGGATTTGACAGCCATTTTAATTTAATATTGAAAACTCCATTTTACTCATATTTTCATTATGTATATTTCAATATGATTTTTCCTACAAATTGGCGGACTATTATGGTCCATGAACTGACAAAAATGGATCCGGAACGGATCAGGATTCCGGATTCTATGAATAAATTTCATTTTCTTCTGGATCCAATTTTAAAAAAAATCATTGAACATCCAATTTTGAAGCTTTTTATGCAGAAAAATTGCAGTGTTCTTTCTAGATTATGGTCCACTTTTCATATCTGAAATACATTGAAAACTCGCTGTGATATCAAGACGGGAAGAGCCATGGGGAAAATCTGTTGGTCAGCCCGTTTACATGACAATAAGATGTGGCAACGATTACCCCCTGTGCACATGTACTATCCAAACTATCAACACTCGGTCGCATAGTAATACAATATACCTTGTACCCATTTGAATACTGATCTCAAACAACATTTCTGTGGTTTCCTAACTCAGTGATGTACAAGTGTTATAAGAAAGTCTAAAGCTTTTGTCTAAATACAATCTGTGTTGAGCGAGGAGCTTTTTTTACATCGGAACTATCGGCATTGATAAAATCGCGTAAGGAACACCGTTATTAGTAATTCGTCTAAAAACCAAAGATCCTGTACATGCAATGGATATACACATAGTTTCTTTTATTACTTGGCAAAATCTTTCGGCAAGTATGTTGGTCAGTTGGTTTGTTCATGTGTTTGTTACTTGACGAAATCAAAGGTTTTGTCAAGTATGTTGATCGGTTCCGTTTGTTTGTTTGTGTGCTCTCTACAGGCCACAGTTTTCATTGGAAAATCATGAAATTTGATGGAAAGATTCGGGCTGGTTAAGGAAGGTCTCAGGCTCTTGTTAAGATCAAGGTCAAATACCAAGGTCAAGGTCGCAAAACCAAATAAGTGGCCATAACTTCAGTTCTAATCATTATAGAGACTTTAAACCAAGTGTACATTTCAGATAAAGTCAAAGCATATCTCACGTGACCTTGACCGTCACATTTGACCTTGATCTTGATCCAACCGCTCAAGGCAAACTTTCGTGAAAAAATTAATTACTCCACTTTTCGATTTGATGCTTGCATAAGATGTGTAACTTGTCCCTTATGCTCAATCTCAATTTTCAGCCCAATTGCATCATTGGTACAGACGTAATTGACGTTTTTATGGCAACGGAATCCTTCACATTATAAGTGATATTGCATATTTCAAGTTATTCATATGGATATTAGTGTGAATAATTAGTGTAAATATTTGTCAGTAAAAAGCGTCATAAGCAAGGTCAAGTCCTTTCAGTTCACAAAATTTCAAGGTCAAATGTCAAAGCCCAAGGTCAATACTGACCTTCAAGTTAAAATCGTATAGGTCACTATATCTCAACTGCTAATGAAGGTAGGAACGCGAAAGGAAAGCCAAAAGTTGTCATCCTTTAGCCTAGAAACATTTGTATTACATCTAAAGCCTATGATACATAGCCTTTCCAAAATGCCTTGGGCGAATTTGACTTTAAAAATGACCTTGACCTCCACTTTCTTTTAAAATTGTGAGTAGTAATTCGTTTGGAAGTACTTTCCGAATCTGCTAACATTTTTATAATTGGACAATATTTGATGTCGCTATTACGTCAAACGTGATTTTTATTTGAATTAGAAGTGTCATGTTGGAGTGAGCAGATTGCATGGGCCGCAAGCGCCCACCATGACTCCATCACTGTGAATATTTACTAGAAAACAATGTACTCAATAACAGTATTATTTCTAGTTTATGATGCATTTTTCATATTTGCAACACATTGAAAACTAACCGAGATATCATGATGGGAAGAGCAGTGGAGTAAATATGATTGTTAGCCTCTTTATATGCCAAGAGTTATGCAAACGAGTACCCCCTGTGCATGATTCCTGTTTTAAAAATATACACTCGGTTGTGTTGTAACACAATATACCTCAATGAAGCTAAATACTGACTTTAAAACAACATTGCTGTTGTTTTTTAACTCAGTGATGTCCAGATGACACAATAAAGCCTAAAAACCATGTATTTACTACAATCTGAGGCATGAAAAACACTCTTCATCATTCGAACTATCGGCAATGACTATACCAGGTTTGTGCGCACTGTTACCGATGTATAGGAGTAAGTGGTCCAAGGACTAAAGATCCTGTACATGCACTGGATATTGTTACTTGATGAAATAAGCAAAGTTGCATAATTTATTCATGATACATGTATGTAAGTATCAATCTACTACCACCGACACAGCCAAATTTTGCTGATTCCAATAACAAACGTAAAATACAACATTTTGCAAGAGAACAATACCATGTATATCATTTGTAAATTTTGTCTGGAATCCCCAAAGTTGCATACTTCATGCTATTCTTGTGGATATCAGCAAGCATGAAACGTGTCAGATTTAGGCAGTATTCCCTAACACAAATAAGGGTAAATCCTTCCAGCTGATGAAAAACAATAAATTCTAAGATACCTGTGATTCAGTTGGTTGTGTGCCCTCTAGCGTTCACATTTCTTGCTTGATTCACCAAATTGGTGTGCATATTCTGTAGGACAATGGCTCACGACTGCACACTTTTGGTGGTTCTAGATCAAAGGTCGAGGTCAAGGTCACACAAAATGTCAAAAACACATAAATGGCCATAACTTCAGTTCTAATCGTCCTAGAGACTTCAAACCAAGTTCATATTTCAGAAAAACGCGAGTTCTTTTTTCTGTGACCTTGACCTTTACATTTGATTTTGACCTTGAGAAGATCGCCTAAGGTCAGTGTCAAAGTCAGGTACGAAGATCAGCGCAACATATCGAGTAGTATATTGTTGGAAAGGCCTTGATTCCCTTATCCCAGTGATATCTTATTCTCGGCGCGCCGAAGTACACTGACGTCACAGTGACGTCATGAGCGTCATATATCCTAAATCTCAAAAAGGCCATAACATCGTCAATACTGTATGGAACCTCTTGAAACTTGATATGCGTATTGACAGCATTGACTTCTACGAACGGAAGTACAAATGTCAAAGGTCAAGGTCATCAAAATCCCAGAAAAACACATTTTTGGTAATAACATCCATTTGAATCGTCATAGGTTCATGAAATTTGAACCATACCATTCAGAAGAGGTATGACAAAAAGATGTATACGTCAATTCTGTGATTGACCTTGAATCTGCTCAGCAAAATGAGGTCGGATGAGTAAAACATCAGATTCAAATTTTTAAAGTAACTTAAACCTATCAAATAGTATACAAAATGGAAAGTCTTGATTCCCTGATACATGCTATCTCAGAAGTTTTGAGATGTGACGTTTATTGACGTCACAGTGACGTCATTAAGGTCAATTTTTCGAAATTTCCAAATTACCTGTTATAATGCAATCAACTAAGCATAGTTCACGATAATTTTTGGTACAAAGTGGCGGATTATCATTCTGTACAAAGTCACGAAATTTGACACATACTACTTAACACATACCGTTTCCGTTTTCAGCAAGTGGAACTGAGTGAGATAGAAACACGGAAATTAATCCAAAGTATTGCACTCACTTAGCCTAACAACTCGTGTATTACACCTGAGGCCTATGACGGATAGCCTTTGCGAACGCCTGAGGTCGAAGTTGACCTCAAAAATGACCTTGACCTTTTGTGGATATATCGCGTAGTAGCTCGTAGTATCCAACACAGAGCAGACCATCGCTGATTGGGAGGACCTTGTCCTGCATCAAACAAGGCACAGTGCCCGTCCGAGTCATCAATGTACTAGCAGAGCTGGTGATCATCAAGGGGGGAGCACAGCTGGCGACAATGACTACCCTGGCAGCAGGTTGCAGTATAGTTCCGATGGTGGAATGAAGCAGAAAAGTGCAAATTACTCCGGAGGCGGTTGCTGGGCAGAATTGGAGCGGATACAATAAGCTGAGGCAGAGCAGACTCAAGAGGCAGTGCAGAGTCACTACCGTGAGAGAGTGACTGATCTCCTGTTCCGGAACATGCAGACATGCAGAGCTGGGGCAGACTCATGTGGTGCAGCATCATCAGATCAACACAGGCAGTCACCGGCCGATCAAGCAACTAGCCAGATGGATTCCTCCAGACAAACGAGAGCTGGTGATCAGTTTAGTCCAGGACATGAAGGACAAGTATGACATCAAAGATAGCAGCAGTCCTTGGGCTTCCCCGATTGTGCTGGTAAAGAAGAATGACGGATCCACACGATTCTGTGTGGATTATCGGAAGGATGCCTACCCTTTGCCAAGGATCGACGACACGATTGCAGCTTGTGCAGAGGCCAAGTGGTTTTCCACTCTGGAACTGACCAGTGGATACTGGCTGGTTGGAATGGACGAAGACGTCAGAAAGAAGTCTGTGTGCCCGGCGGCTTGTACTAATTCAAGGTCATGAGCTTTGGGCTGTGCAACGCCCCGAGCACCTTTGAGCGGTCTTCTTCAGTCTGGCACATCAGGGCCGGACAGGCAGACATCTCGGGAGCAGGTGGATGGCAACTGGTATCCGGAGGTGGTACTACTGGCCAGGTATAATGAGAGACATCAAGCAGTGGATCCTGAGATGCGACGAATGTACGTCAAGGAGCATGCAAAACTTGAAGAAATCACCAATACAGAAATACAGAGTGAGAGCACCGATGGAACAAGTCACCATGGATGTCATGGGTCCCTTGCCAAAGTCAACCCGAGGGAATCGGTACATCTTGGTAGTAGGAGACTACTTTACCAAGTGGGTTGAGGCATACCCTACGCTGAACCAAGAAGCTGTTACGGTGGCAGACATATTCATCAACCAGTTTGTGGCGAGATATGGCATCCCGATGGAGATGCACACCGACCAAGGCAGAAATTTTGAGTCAGACTTGCTGAGAAACATTTGCAGAATCCTGGGGATTCACAAGACACAGACAACAGCCTTCAGAATCAGATGGCGTCATTGAATGATTCAACCGGATGCTGCAGCAGATTCTGAGCCTGTACGTGAGTAAGCAACAGACCAACTGGGATCAGCTAGTTCAGTTGGCAATGGCAGCCTACAGAAGTACCCCGCAGGAGACGAGGCAGAGTCCCAACTTACTGATGCTGGGCAGGGAGATCAATACTCCAGTAGATTTGCTGATTGGCAGGCCTCCCCGGCGAATCGACACCTGAAGTAACAGAGTATGGCAGTCAGCTCCGGGAGCAACTAGAAGCAGTTTACAAGGCAGTCCGAGAGAAATCCGGCAGAGAGATGGAGCGGCAGAAAAAGCTGTGTGACTGGCAGAAGGTCAACAGTCAGTTCCAGCGGGGGACCGAGTGTGGATGGCAGTAAAAACTCAGGAGAAAGGAAAGGCACCCAAGTTGCAGAGGAAGTGGAGTGGACCAAAGTTGTTGCTGAGTAGAATCACCGATATAACCTACGAGATTCGACTTGTAGGTAGTCCACTTCGACTTGCTGAAACTTTACAAAGGTGTCAAACATCCCAGATGGATGAAGCGGAGAAAGGCTGGTTCCAGATTGCAGAGGAAGCATCTTGAGTGGAGTAACAGTCCGGAAACGGAAAAGATGGTCTCCGAGTCGGACTCAGAGTAAAATCACAGAAGATGGAGGAATACGGAAAAGCAGGGGAGCTGTTGGATCAAGTGGCAGTAAAAACTCAGAAGAACGGAAAGGTACCCAAGTTGCAGAGGAAGTGGAGCGGACCAAAGTTGTTGCTGAACAGATTCACCGATACAACCTACGAGATTGCAGAGAGTGAAACTCGGCAGAAGGTAGTCCAATTCGACTTGCTGAAACATTACTAAGATGTCAAACATCTGATATGGATGAAGCGGAGAATGGCTGGTTCCGGAATGCAGACGGAGCAGCTTAAGTGGAGTCACAGTCCGGAAACGGAAAAAACAAGTCTTTGAGTCAGACTCGGAGTAAAGTCACAAAAGACGGAGGAATGCGGAAAGGCAGGGGAGCATTGGATCAAGTGGCGGAGATAGCTGAGACCCTGGTAAAACGCTGAGTTCTGGCAGAGAGCGACCGCAAGAATGCAGAGGCAGAATATGGAGCAGAATGCAGAGCTGAATCTGGAACCAGACACGGAAAACAGGAAGAGCGAAATGCGGTGCGGAGATCAGATAGAAGACATCCTAGAGGTTCTGACTGGGTTGAGCTCATTGTCAACCAGTCATGAATAGTGGCCAGGAGTCCAGGAGAACCTGGGTTAGAGGTCTCGTATCTCAAGAAAATTAACTACACTCCTTCCGCGTCAAGAAAATTCCGACGGAAAAGTCTTCCGTCTGATGACCTATAGCAAGAGTTACTACTAGCAGAGACAACACACCGACTGCAGATCGACAGAAGCGGTGAAACATCACTACAGATAGGAAGGCGCCTCCTTCTGGACAAGAATGTATGCAGTTTCCAGAGTCGGCAACCAGTCATACTAGTGAACAAACATGCACCTGGCAGAGCAGTGCAGATGGCGGAAACGCCCAGCTTGCAGTCGATACAACCGCCTGGCAGGCAGATTCTACTAGCTGAGACTCTTTTCAACCCTATTGATAGCTGAGACAACTCAAATTTGCAGTTACTTCACCGGGAAAAGCAGTTGGGATGAGTCAGAATAATACGGAATTTGCTGGAAGAAGACGGAGAAGCCGGAACACCTCCCGGTTAACGGTTGAGATTTTGTGACGTCACTCCCACAGCGGCCAACCAGATTGGAGCTTTCCAAACCACGTGACCAGAAACAGTATAAAAGAGCCCTGAAAAAGAGCTCCGGCAGCAGTTGGAGCACAGCCCTCGAACTGTGCACATCAGTGTTAAAGTTTGACGGAATTGAATCAAGAAAACTTCGTCTAAGAAGAGCGGATGGCGAACATTTATCAAGAGTGGTCCGGGCCTCACCTCAGTGTGAGAAAAATCGACTTACGGCTGTACTGCCGGCGGTGCGACCTAACATTTGCAGATGGATGGAGCAGAAGGGACCACTTTCGTCCGGCATGGATGTACAATTGCTTTTGTGGAAAGATTTTCGGCCGGGCATGTGATTTGTGGCACCACCTCAGAGAAGCGCATGGGTGGTCATATCCAGTGGAGTACCATCCTCCCCCGATGGAATGGGACCTCAACCGGATTGGAACTTTTGATTCCGCCAAACGCGGTACAACGTCAGTTTACCGGCAAAACCAGATACGGGAGTACCTGAACACTCCACCTCGGAGACCATATGTCCTGGACCCATCTTGGATGCTGCTGAAATATGAGACCGACTGGAATGCCGGAGCAGCCGATCCTGGGAGATATCAGCTGGAGTCAGCCGCCGGAATTTGTTGGAGTCCAAACAGCCACTGTTGTCTTCGGGTGGCAGACAAATATATTTCCAAATATATTTCTTGCCTGTGCTGTTACATGTTTACAAAGTCGTCATTCTGCCACAGAGGAATATATAAATCTGTCTGAGACATTTTTATCTCATGATGAGATTTCTAACACTCGAAAGAGTTTTATTGATGACCCCGAGTCATTTTCTATATCTCTTGATTGGAAGTCAATAGCCAAGTCGCAGGAACAAGATCCTGAGATTCTTCATTCATCACAAAGTGCATGATGAAGCTGGAAACGCCCCAGTTTGTCTCTACAAAAACTTTGGTGTCCTGATGAGGAAGTGGACACCACCTGATGTCCCCGAAGACAGTAACCGGAGTGTAATATATCAGATGTTTCTCCCCAGAAGTTATAGGCAACATATTTTGAACTTGGCACATGACCACAATTTATCAGGCCATCTGGGCATTAACAAGACTCTTGATCGCACGAGACGTCATATTTATTGATTGAAATTATTGATTAAAAAATATTGTAAGACATATCGGCCCAAGTAGCGCACCTTACTCTGTTAATACTACTCACCCACTGAATGTATACCATATTTAATCCGTTTGGCACATTTTTAATCTTCATTCAATTTAGAAGAAATAGTAAGCTATGCTACATGGGCCGACATGTCATACATGTCAGACAGTCGAACCACGTCGGACCAAGGTTCAAACTTCACGTCTAAAGTGTTCCAGCAGGTTTTACATGAACTGAATAATCACCAGGTCCCTTTCAGTGCCTATTATCCTGAGTCACAAGGAGCCTTACTCCATTCGAGCTGGTGTATGGACATTCTGTATGTGGACCTCTGAAGCTGGTGAAAGTAAAATGGCAGGGAGGAGATGGAACTATCATTAACCTTCTGGACTATGTGACAACTTTCAGTGCCAGACTGCATGAGGCAATAACGATCGCCAGAGAAAATCTGAAGATGTTTCAGGAAGACATAAAGACGTGGTTCACAAGAATTCACAAACTCGTTCATTCAAGCCTGGCGAAAAAAGTACTCATCCTATTGCCCATTCCTGGATCACCACTACAAGCCAGATATTTTGGTACCTACACTGTTAGAAAGAAACTCAGCGACCTCACCTACATAGTGTCTACTCATGACCGTAGGCAGACTGAACAGCTTTGCCATATCGACATGATGAAACCATACTACGATCGGAACAGTTCATACACCCAAAGCATTGCTGTAATTGCCTAGGAGTCCACAACAGATGACTCAGTCAAGCTGAAGAACTCAAGTGTTTTGCGAAACCTGGACGACTAACTGAAACATCTGAATGACAATGAGCGATTGGAGCTGAAGGCCCTCATTCAGGAATATCTCCAGCTATTCCCTGATGCTCCATGTCGGACTAACACGATCAAACATGAAGTGGTTGTGGGGGAAGCTCCCCAAATGAAACTGCACCCATATAGGGCTACCAATCCTGTAAAATTATCTCTGACCAGAAACGAGGTCAAGTACATGTTAGAAAATGATCTGATAGCACCCTCATGATTGGAGTTCACCGTGTATAACTGTTCCAAAAACCAGATGTTTTTTTAAGGTTCTGTACTTATTTCAGAAAGGTGAATAGTGTGACCAAAACTGACACATTTTGGTCGGGCTTTGTTTCTATTGCAAAATGTTGTATTTTAGGTTTGTTATTGACATCATAAAAATATGACTATATTGGTGGTAATAGATTGATACATTCCCTATTCCACGTATTGATGATTGTATAGACAGGATAGGGAATAATATATATGTAACCAAATTTGACCTGAAAGGTTATTGGCAGGTTCCTTTAACGGAAAGAGCTAAACAGATCTCTGCTTTTGCATTACCTGGTGGTTTATACCAATATAAGGTTATGCCTTTTGGCATGAAAGATGCTGGTGCTACTTTCAAAGGGTAATGAACCACATAATCAATGGCGTAGATGGTGTGTACACATACACAGATGGATGTCAGTAATACCTGGCCCGATCATGTTGAACGTATTCTGAACTGTCGCTAAATAATTCTAAGTTTGGTGATTATTTGGATGTCATATATACTAAGGAACTTGAAATTATGGATACTACCGACCCTGCTGATTTTACCAACTATCTAGACCTGAGGTTGGAGAAAATGATTCTAACCTGTCAACTAGATTATATGATAAACATGATGATTTCAATTTTTCCATGGTCAATTTCCTTTTTCTAAGCAGCAACATTCCTGTGTCACCAGCATAAGGTGTGTTTATTTCTCAACTTATTTGCTATTCCAGAGCTATTTGCAAATATGAGGACTTTGTTTATCGAAGTGACCAGCTAGTCTCTAAACTGCTGCGACTAGGATATGTTTTACCAAAGACTTATAGCTTCCTTTAAAGTACTAGGAACATGAGAATATGATGCTCCGATTAAAGCACCGTGTGAGCTGATCAGAACGGTTTTAACAGCATGTGAATATCTCGATTCCTTCAAAGCAGTGCTTCAAAGTTCAAATTGCCCAAAGTACAATTTGAGAAATCATATAGCTCATTAATATGCAAATTTGTATGCATGACGTCACAGGGGGAACATTTTTTAATTAGATGGTTTCATTGGCATTTTAAAGTCGTAAGAAGTTGCAATTATTCAACAAAACTTATTCCACATGCTCTACATAATTGGTGGTCAATGAATTTCACATCCGGATAGTTGCCAAGATCACCAGTATTGATATAAGGCCCCTAGCAACCAAGGTTGCTATGGCCCAAATCCGCAGTCATATCGATAAGCATACAAAACCAAAGGTGAAAATGGATTGACTCCACATGCATAATTAATATACAATAATCACATTCTGTCAAAACCATTATTTCTGTCAGCTAGGACCCACAGCAACCAATGGTTGCTAGAGGCTCCATCATGTGAATAGTAACCATGACAATGGCAACACTTTGAACAGCACCAATTATTGATCATGCCATAGACATAGAAGAGATGGACTGCCAACTTCGGTATCACTCTCTCTGTTTCTAGTCATTGAGCTTGAGGTCACACAAGGTCAGAGGAAGATGGTAGTTACACTTCCGTTGTCAAATTAACGTCATAACGTCATATAACGTCATATTGCCATTGTTCATTCCTGACGATCCTCAGTGTTGACGTAACATACAATATTCGACGTATTTTTTACAATGCAAATTTCCCATAAAACTCCCTAATTCCTCTGGTCGAAAGCTCAAGGTCACTGAGGTCGAGTTGGCAGTCCATCTCTCTTCTATGTCTATGATCATGCCAATCAATGTTTGAAATTTCGGTTTGCAATAATTCTGACCAGATCAATTATATTAAGACTCAAACTCGCCTAATTAAATTATTCTCCCTTCTACGTCATGAATACCTAATTTGCATACTATTTAGCTTCTCGTAAAATGCAGAAGTGTTCAAGCTAGCATATGTCATAATCTGCCAAACTGTGACATTCAAAATAGCCATAACTTTTCAACCAATAAAGACTTTGGCATGCATTAAACTGCATTTTACTCAGCAAAACTAGGTCTCTCATTTGAGGTCACATCACATTTTCATGTTCCTAGTACTTTAAGAAATTCTATGGACGTCATCATGATCTGGTTGATAAATACACCAAATCCATGACTGCCATGCAACTAGATCTATTTTCATGTTAATTTTGTGGAATTCATGAAGGGTGCCACTTGTGGGGCAGGAAATGCTAAATCTTTCCAGAACACCTAATTTCACCTCCTGGTGGCCATTTTTTAGGGTTATGAGATTGGATAACGAACCCTGTTTTGTTCGCTCGGAATACTTGACACTGGGTATTGATTATATATATATGTATATATATATATATATATATATATATATATATAAATATATATATATATATATATATATATATATATATATATATATATATATATATATATATATACGTTGTGTTCTAACTTTTAATTTTCACATGACACCAAGCCAATCACAGCACAAGCCGCACATGTCACACCACACGACTTTCACCTTGCACCTTGCACAAGGACTTGCATTTCCATGTGTTCAGTTGGTAAGAGTGAGTTGTAGAGGTTAGATGTATAGTGAGAGTCCATGAGTCTGGATGTGTGGATTAATCTCAGGAATAAAACCATGAATTAGAAGAAAAACTCACGACTGATTTGAACGGTAATGACCTAGGTTGTTGTAAAGGACTTAGCCTTTCTGGATAACTGACTTATAGCGGCATACGTGGGTGGCCGTGATCGTGCCATTTTGTGTTGATATCTGTCGTGCCAATAAAAGAACTTGGTGCCAAACACACAACGCTCTTGGTTGAATCACTATCATGCGAAAGGCCAACATAGAAGCCTGAGAAATACCTATTTCATCACTTTATCCATACCATTTCATACCACGTTGTATACTTTTGTGCTAAACGGTGAAGTATTTTACACTCACGGGGTACGCTATCAACCGGTGTAATCCAAATATCAAATATATAATTATGTTATAAATATATAATTTGGTTATTGAATATATCGGTATGGTACCACGACTCGTACAGTTAGAATCTGGAAATATTAGTAATGGAATATGGTTTCATTCATCTATTTCTGTCATAGTCATTCTATACATTGTATACGTTTTACATGTACAGAGATATGATACTTATAATTCTGCGGCCTCGAGGAATATTGTGTGGCGATCTCGCCCTAAGATCACGGCAGGTGATTGTAAACACACATCCCATTTGTATGGCCTTTGTTTTGACACAGCTCCGTTGGAGCATGCGTTGCCACGGCGACGCTTTGTAATTTAAGTTTCCAGTAAACTATAACAATGGTTTGATTACACTTCGCGTGCTGTCTCTAGTTTGCAGTGTATTATATAGTTTGTCCGAGAGAGAGGGACGAGTTTGTCCGAGAGAGAGGGACGAGGTAACACGCGGAGCTCGCCATGAGCTTTGCGTCCCTGCTTCGCGAGTAGAGGCCCCGTGGGGGCCCCGGGGACAAATTCCATTGGGGGGCCCGGGCTGGGGGAGACGAGCTGCTGACTCGGGGGCGCAAGCCTTGTGGATCGCCAGTTCTTCCCCTTCCCGGGACGATGTGACGTAGGCTCTGGCAGACCGTCGGGCTGGTGCAGAGTTCTATCTCTGTCTCAGTGCCGTCGGCGCGTCCGGAGAGCAATATGCCCACGTGTACGGGTTCCGTGAGGCCGCGCCCATGGCCTGTCGGGCTCTACCCACGGCTACATTGCCATTATGATGTATAATGCATGTGATATTTGATGATGTTGATGATGATGATGATGCGTTGTACTATGTGGTGATGTATGAGATCCGGGCTCGTTCCGGACGGACTGGTACCTGGTCGTGATACCTGTAGGGTATAGCCCAGGCGCCCCGTACTGGGCGTCCGTACGTTACAATTGCTTTGATTAAAATTTCGTACTAATATGCTAATGAGTTTCGTAGTAAATTTTACGTCACACATTCATTCATTACTGCACAAAATTATCGATGTTGCATGTAGTTCATACAACGTGATCACCACAAAATACTCACACTCTTGTGTGGTTATTAGACATTAATAAATTGCAAAAGGCTATTAGAAGGAAAGCAAATATATCTGTAGTAATTTCTTTGATGTTTTCGTTGAAACCACTATGTTTAAAAGAAATACTGCCGTAATATAGCCGAACAGGACAAATGCATCCGTCAATGGGTCGTTTTATCATATTTGAATATGTCGCCTCCTGTTGGAACGACAATTAAAAGTATGAGTAATTACCGATGTTTTTTTTTCTGATTGAAGCTTCTGTTCATGTTACATTATTGTTTGGACTACCTGAATAGGTTACACATTTGTGCACTGGGTTATGGCTAAACCTATCAACATGATCAATATATCTAAATACTTGTACATGTTTCCTTAAAAACGTTCATGTTGATTACCCGTATGTTGTTTATGTTAAAAATTATAGCATATGTCTAACTAGTATGTATTATCCTGTTACTAACTAGAATTTGTGTCCATTGAATAGTTGCGTTATGAAAGTTTCTCCTTTCAGAAACTGTTGTCATGCAAGTGTGTGCTGGGTTGTAATTGTAAACCTTTCGTTATTATATACCTGCGATGTTTTTCGTCCGCATAACCCTGCTTGTGCCCTGTACGATAACAACGCTCAGCGCGCAAATACGAGGGCAAATATCAGGGCAAATACTGGGCGGTATCCTGCCCGCTGTCAATGATCGCTCATGCGCATCGAATGATGTTGCCATAAAAACACATGTATGTGTTTTATTGTCCTTTACCCTATTCTTTCAAGGTATATAATAAACACAATATCACCTGGTTTTTCCAGCATGTGCCCGATATTTGTCCGTGATCCCGGTATTTGCCCTCGGCCTTCCGCTAATACTTGGGATCTCGGGCAAATATCAGGTCACAAACTGAAAAAACCAGGCAATATTGTCTATTTATTTCATGTTGCGAGACATAGTATGTGTCATATGTATGATCGTGTTACTGGAATCCAATGTCCTTTGAACTGTTGCGCTATGCTTAGACGTTTGGAAGGTTTTTTTCCCCAGAATTTAAAAAAAAAAAATCCCTTTTTTTCCAGAATTTATCGCCATGCCAGTAGACCGCATTTGTGTTATCAGGATTATTCCATGAACAATTCAACTGTTGTAAATTCATCACCCTGCTTCCATTGTGACAAATCACACTGCCTTCAACAAAATGCCGACATCAACTGCTATAAAAATGACAAGATGAATTCAATGCAAATTTATTCAAACAATCATCAAATGTAACCAGGCGTACAAATAAAATCACCACTTCAATAACATGCTATTTATTTTTAATCACTGTACACACGCCTCATTGAACTCATAAAAAAACAATGACTAGAATCTACATACCCATTCACAGTTTACATACAGCACATGAGCATGTATTTATCCTACTACTTGGGGTAAATACAATTGTCAGACCCTTTACTGGGTTGCAATACATTCGTCATTGTCTCTCTCTGCGATTCATATATACATATACCCGGATACATTGTTGTGTGATACCTACATACTTCAAAGTAGATATACATCATGATACATTATGATGTGAGATATCAGATCTCCATGTGCATACACAGCGCGATACGTTATGATTTGATACCTATCACAGCAACCACACATTGTTGCTAAGCATCACCATTGTGTCAATGCACATTTTGCTATCGTTGTAATATGCGACGAGTTTGGACAAATATAATATCACAATTAATCACAAGCTTTGATGACGTTTTCTTCACACATACCGCTCTCTACAACAAACGTCATACATTTACCAGTATCAAAGCTGATACAAATAGTTCCTACTCTCACTGGCCTCGACAGCATTCATTGGACAAGTTTATACAATTGTTTGGGTCACAACTTAACTATAACAATATCAGGATTTCTAATCACTAACGTTCTCTCAATGTCAGCAGGAATGTGTACAGAAAACATACCAAATACGCCAGGCAGATAATTAGAAGAGATTATGTACATGGACATTCAAATACACATTTGACTAGTTGTGTGACTAGATGTTTTCCGCATGTCATTTTGAGTCTACCTTCTTATATTTCACAAACACAGAAACACGATCTCGGATACATGGTGATATGTCCCAGTCCCAGCCTGCTGGCTGAGTGTCATTACGTAGGGATCAATACATCAAGGCATCGAAACAGTTTCGTCTGATTCCGGGAACTTATCCGTCGCTATTGCACAAAGTTTGCTTATCAAAGCAGCTCCGATCAAGTGTAAAACGTCTCAAACTTGTCATATATCCATATTTTTGGTGGAAGCATATTTCCATAGTCCCTGAGACGATGATACACATCCGAATGTTGCAGGGTTACAAGGGTGATCTCTGTGAAGGGTGTCTCGTGGGATGGTCGAATGGGGCTCCAACTATTGAAAAAAACACATAATGCAATATTAGAACATAAGGATGATGTATTGATATCAATGTTCCATCACCTGAGCATAAAGTCAGTATTTATCATGTTTTCATTCAATAGCACGTACCGTCAGATATTGTTCTGTAGCCGGCAGGAAATCGCGGCAGTGACGTCATGATTCTGATAAATAGACACAATACAGAAGTCCGTTACTGGTTTTGACAGCAAACATCGAAATTAACTACAATTACTACACAACTATCATCAAACACATGACACATGTACAGGATTTGTCAGTATCAATTCTTCATGCATGTACATGTGAATTAATGTTTTGTTTATGTTCTGATGTCATAAATATACTTGATTATAGTGTATACTCACAGTTAGAACAGGGCGGATACATCATACATCACAATCCCATCCTCTGTAGCCACCCCCAGGTATCTATCCTCATGGAGACATGTATTCCAGACCCGCCCAGGCGCCTTGATCACTGTTGTCGTGTGTCCGAGGGACGTGTTGTGGAGGTGTATGTCCCTCTCCCAGTCCCCCAGAAACATCAGCCGGCCGGAGCTGTCCACACACATGGCGTCAGGATGAACACCACTTGACAGGGAGAAGTCCCTGATGTGCTGACCCTGGTCACTCAGCTCCCGGACACAGTCTGTATCAGCCACAAGGATGGCGTCTGTCCGGGGGTTGACTGACAGACGCCAACCCTTCCTAAGATGTGTGACGCTCGAGTCCAGGCGCCACAACACCCGACAGTCAGTGGGGGACACTCGGGCCACATACCGGGGGTATCCAGTCTGTGGGGTTTGTAAAGTGATTGTGTGTAATTATCATAGGAATATGCTACTATACATGGTCATGTACTCACAGATTATGTAAAAGCTGGGAATTATCTACAAAATACATCATTCATAAATACTACTGCAGGTTTCATTTTATATTTACATGCTGGTTAATATTTTCATGAATGAGAAAAAAGTCTGACAAAACAAAAATCGAGGTCCTGTTACAATGAAGATGGTGTATTATTTAATCCTGTGTGAACAGATTTCTTGTATGTGATTGAGCAGGTAGACTGCATGAAGGCGCCAGTGATTGTTTGTTTACTTGTCAATGTCAAATGTAAACAACAACAAGGGTGTGAGGAGTTGGTTGCTAGGCAACAGTTACTTGTGGAATGTTGTTGTGTCTCTATTTGTCATAACAAAATACAGCTGCGTGTTTTAGGGAGAATAAAGTTTAGATCATAGCAAGAAATAGTTCATGTAAATCTGATTTATGTACAACAGTCAATATGTATGATTCAACATTACATTTCCCATAAAAAATAGTGAGAAAGTGAAACAGTGAAATGAACTGGTTTCTATATGTTTATAAATTGTGTAATACTAAATTGTACTGGAAACACCCACCTTGAATGTGTAATAGTGTTCAATAAGTATATTTAACAGAATGCATTAAAATTAATAAAATATTACATTATGACATCACATTATTGTGCAGAGTTTACTATCTACAAAATCCAATACTATCTGACATGTCACATCATATAATTTCCACACACACCCCTAATAGAATGATGACGTCATCATCCCGCGTCCAGCTGACGGACCAGACTTGTGTGTCCATGGTGAACGTGTTGACTCTCGCCAGCCTCCCGGGCCGCACGTCAAACACCCCGCACCTGTGGGGGCGCGTGTCACTGTCATTGCCAGTAATGACGACACGGCGGCCGTCCCTGCTGCTGCCTGTACAAAGAGGGTGCCTCACCCCCGGGCTGTCCACAGAGACGGACAGCGGCTCGCCGTCTGTGGACACCACACATATGCGGGAGTCAAGTGCGGAGGTGTACAGGATGGCGAGGGTCCCGTCCACAGCAATAAAGCACAGGTCCTGGATCCACTCGCCCTTCTCCAGGTGCCAGAGCTCCTTCACACCCTGTCAGGATAAAATAGTGACATTTAGACATTTTGTATAATTGACTAAATTTGTCATATAACACAAGTCCTGGGGCCTATTTCACAAAGAATCTAAATCAACTTTAGCCGACTAAAATAGGATTTAGCCTACTGTCTACCATGCTAATTGCTGAACTTAGTTGGCTAAAGTAGATTTAGATTCTTTGTGAAATAGACCCCTGATGTGGCGATTTTGCCCAAAGATCGCGGCAGGTGACTGAAAACACTAACTTACGGCCTTTGTTTTCACAGCTCTGGTTCAGAGCGTGCGTTGCCTCGGCAACGCTCAGTAATTCTCTCGCGCCCAGTAAACTATAACAATGGTTTGACGTAGTTTCCTTCTTGTCTTGTGGGCTGGTGTAATATATACACTAGCACTGGCTCGATCTGGGAGATTGTCTTAGATCAAGTCGAGAGGCAAGACGGGAGCTCGCCATGAGCTTTACGTCTCCACTCCTTGGGTAAGGGCCTTCGCAGGCCCCTGGGGACAATTTCCATAGGGGGCTTGGGCTGGGAAGAGACCGTGTTGACTCGGGGGCGCAAGCCTTCGCACCGGTTCCTTTTCCCACCCGGGATGGCGTGACACAGGCTCTGGCAGACCGTCGGGCTGGCTCAGAGTTCTATCTCTGTGACAGTGCCTTCGGCGAGGCCGGCCAGCAACATGCCCACGTGTACGTGCTCCGTGGAGCCGCTCCCATGGCTCCTCGGGCTCTACACACGGCTACATTACCATAACTATGTGATATGCATGTTGTAGATAAGGTGATGATGGTGATGCATTGATGTGTTATGATGTGATGTATGACGGCCGGACTCGCTTCGGATGACTGTACCTGGTTGTAGTGTTCCGTAGAGTAGTGCCGGGCGCCCTGTAGCGGACGCCCGCAGAACTTTACACTGATTTACATCTTTTCATTTTAAAGCAGATGGAAAATTGTGATACAACAACAACAACAACAACAACAACCACTAATACCAGCAACATTGCTAGCATGCTCCAATCAGACACATAATTTATTACTGTCACATATTCAGTTCACAGCACAAAATGACACAATTTTATCTGAATGCCCAGTAAGATACATGCCAGTGATAAATGTATGTGTTCTACAGCACTTTTATGTCGATGAAACGTGGACATTTTACTGAAGTTTTAGAATATAATAGAAATAAGTGCGATAAAAAAATAACTTCACACAAGGCAAATGATTGAAGCGATGACTATAATTATTTAGCTAGTGTTAAATTGGTGGCTGTTTGAAGACTGGTCGCTGCCTCGGGTTGGACGGTGTCGGTACAGGACCATTGGTGGCGAGGCGGCCGAGTGTCTTCCTTGTAATGGACGTATGTAGTACCACAGTGGTCAACGTGCGCATAGTATTCCTGTAGCGGAAGTACAGGAAGCCTGCAAAAAGCAACAACATAACCTGAGAAAATTGATGGTAGGTGGGTAATATTGGTTGGAAACACATCCCAAACGAGGTTTCAAGCAAAGGGACTTTGCAGATAGACTAGCAGAATGATATTCTTTTGCGTGGTAGTTTCATTTGTTGTTGACACCTTCGTTATTATTAACTATAAACACATGAAGTGAGATTATTCCTCAATTATCGTCCGATTGCCTTTTTATCTACATGTAATCACCATATGATGGAACTTTTGCCCACTGCTAATGTATATGGGGGTAGGTTGGTTAACAGTTGATCAAATTCAACAGTTAATGGGAGGTGACACTCGTTTGTTTGTGTTTGTCAAGGAATTGTTTATCGTAGCACACATGAGATATGTGCTGCAGGATTCACGTAACAGGCGCTTCAGTATTCAAGTAACTCTGTATGTAACTCAGGTAACTCAAGTATGTAACTCAAGTAACTCAGGTTATGTTGTTGTTTCCAACCTACCATCAATTTTCTCAGACGCATGTAGTACATCTTTGGAGGTGTATTCACGATCCAGGCATGCCTCGTTTGCTGATACTGTAGGTGGGGAGGTCTGGTGTGGTGGCGAGGGAAGTACTTCTGCAGAAAAGATAGAGAAATATATCATTTTAGCTCAGCACACACAGCTAGTGCGCAGCCGACGAAGGATGACAAGAACACAGGGGTCAATCTTACCTACATTTTATGGGCGTATGAGTATTTAGGCAGCAGAATTTTCGACAACAACAAAATACTTTACTGTATACCGAATGATAAATTTTCTGTCAGCACAACAAGTCTCAATAACTGACGAGTACATGAAGCATATTATGATATTATTTCTACAAACCCCGGATGGCATCTCGTCAACACAGAACTCCCTGACTTGGAAACACGTCACCAGCGAATCCACAGCAGTTATGATGACGTCGACAGGAACACATCGATTGTCTAGCTGACATTAGAATGATCTCATCACAAATAGTGAATAATAAAATGATGGATTCCCATCCATTCCCATGGAGGAAATAGTAAAACGGATTCCCATTTTTACTAAAACACACGCTTTATCTACACAGCACATGACGCATAGCAGATAGAGGGGTCATTCACAACACATAATCTAATCACCCGTTGGGGGTGGGCATCATCCCCCCCCCCCCCCCCCCCCCCGTCGCCATCACTTCCCCCTTGTTGCGCGATTCAAACATTTTGGGGATGGCTTCACTCTAAAACATGCTTCAGAACGCATACGAAATATTCAAATACAGTTGTAAAAAAAACTCGGGTGGGCGGGGGGGGGGGGGGGGGGGAGAGCGATACAGTGTGAAAAAAAATAGATATAGGAATTACATCAACTTCATCAATAAGGCATTGATGATAAATTATAAAGCTGTACCCATTCTAAACCCTGGCCCGTTTAGTAATTATAGGTAATTGACTGGATACAGTGTTTGAGGTCCGAGGTCGTGTCTGGGCCGTATCACGCACGAGCTTGCGAGTGCGTCCGCGGCACAGACACGACCGAGGGCCTCAAACACTCACTGTATCCAGTCGATTAACTTATTATTATATACCGCATCATGATATGCATACCCATCGAGAGAGATATGGTTACAAATGCTGACATTTTCTAACCCTTTTAGACCGTGAAAGCAAAGAATTTTATGGACATATTTATGTACTACAAAACCAAAAACGTCATTTCACCAGCGCATGAATACGTAAACTTCAAAAGACTGTCGGTTGCTATGCGCGACGCAGGTCAATACCGCAATATATCGGACCGATTACACTCTGTGTAATCCATTGTAACATTTTCGTAGGCATATAATAATACTTGTAATAATACTTTTGGCGAACAATATCATCTATATGCTTTGTCATGTGGTGAAAAACTTCTCATTTGACCTTTCAAATAGCTAAAATACCCTCGTCATAAAATTGTCAAAATGACAAGTTTTCAACTGTCAATTTTACTGTGCCAAAATGGAGCACTTTAGCTTTGTCGGCGACAAAATTTGACAACCGTAAACTCGTCAAATCTACGTCATCCACACTATGCATTTTTGGAATAATTACTATAAAAGCAGTATCAAATCATATATGACTTTCTTCGAGAGATGGGCCATGCATTTGCAAGGACTCAGAGTCTAGAGTCCAGAGCAAATCTGCCCAAAGTCAAAACTGCGTCAAATGCACTTGATGACGTGTCAAGAACTTGTGCTGTCAAGCATACTGCAAGTCTGCTTTCACGTGCATGATGCTGAGCATAAAAATATGATGTCAGTATGTGGCACTGCATGACGACAAAAAAGTTGTCAATGTGACGATTTCTTTGACAAGGCCGACTTTACCCTTGTCAAAAACGTGTTTATAGGGAAGACAACCCATAAGTTTGTCATAATGACGAGTTTATGACGAGATAATTTTTCATAGGCCTATATATGAATATTGTGAGCCTCCCCAATCTCTGTAAACTACGCCTCGGAGTTACCTACGAAAAAATTAATGGGGCATCGGGGGGGGGGGGGGGGGGGGCTTACATGGTTTTGAACTCCTAGACTGTGAGGTGCTGTGCTCGCTTGCGGTTCTGCATAAGATTGTCCAAATATGTAAACTATCCCCCTCCCCCCGAGTCTACTCTATGATCTCCCATGCTCGAAAATTACTTTCCATTTAACCCCCTTCGGAAGGATTTTCCACGAAAGAAAACAGCACTATATCAAATTATAATTTCCCTGATTATGACAACAATATTAATGATATCATGATGTGATCCTCTCAACACACATCTATCTTTGATTACGACGATGTAATACGGTATTGATATTGATATTGATTACGACGATACAAAGGCCTACGGTACACCATATCACGAATTTGTTCCACCCCCTCCCCCCTCCCCCCACTGCCCAATATCGCGGTCCCTTTCTCGTTCCTCAAAGAGGAAAAAGACCGCCTTTTTTGCATGGGAATACCTCAGATCATAGAGTAGCCTCCCCAGTGGCGGATACATGCTTTTTATTGGGGGGGGGGGGGGGGGGGCGACATTGATTGTTTTGTAGGGGGGGGGGGGGTCTTGGGGGCATGCGGTTTTGAGGGCCAGAGAGCGTCATAAGCCACCCACCCCACCCCCTAGAAAATTTACATATCATTTTGTGCTTTTTGAAAGCCTTTCTAGGGCATATATGGCATTGATTTTCATCCTAGTATTCAGGGGTATTTTACCCACAATTTTCCTAAATTTGTCTGTGATACACCGTACACGATCTGATCCAGGTTTTGAATGGTTCAGTTGATCTACTGTACTGTAGCTTATATCAGTACATGCCTAGCCAGTTGTGGCTAGCAATGAGGAAGTTCTCGTTCAGGGCTCCGTATCCAGATGTCCATGTACACATTTAGACGCAATTTTTGAGATTGTAAAGTTGAAAATATTTTGGTGAATTCCACCTCAATATATTTTACTATGAAAGGCCTACTAGATCTGCATGACCAACATTGCATTTTTACAAGCTTGCAGAATCTAGCACATGAAAATAAAATATTACATGTATGTTTTTTTCCCAGTAGTTTTTTATTCTGTGCAAATTCAGGGGGGATAATATACGTCATCCCCGCCCTTATATATTTACACGTTGCTATGGGACCAGCTCCAGATCTGGGATAGGCACTGCAATTGCCGCCAGGGGCGCTGCGATCGCTTTGTTGACATAAAACCACCATGCATAAACGTGACCGTTTTTTTATAAGTTTGAATTTAAGCTTTTTTTTATCAGGCCTTTTGTGACTGATTACGTTTTCATTTGCATTAAGATCATAGAGTAGCCTCCCCAGTGGCGGATACATGCTTTTTATTGGGGGGGGGGGGGGGCGAGCGACATTGATTGTTTTGTAGGGGGGGGGGGGTCTTGGGGGCATGCGGTTTTGAGGGCCAGAGAGCGTCATAAGCCCCCCTCCCCGCACCCTAGAAAATTTACATATCATTTTGTGCTTTTTGAAAGCCTCTCTAGGGCATATACGGCATTGATTTTCATCCTAGTATTCAGGGGTATTTTACCCACAATTTTCCTAAATTTGTCTGTGATACACCGTACACGATCTGATCCAGGTTTTGAATGGTTCAGTTGATCTACTGTACTGTAGCTTATATCAGTACATGCCTAGCCAGTTGTGGCTAGCAGTGAGGAAGTTCTCGTTCAGGGCTCCGTATGCAGATGTCCATGTACACATTTAGACGCAATTTTTCGAGATTGTAAAGTCATCAATATTTGAGCAGAAAAAAAAAACACGCGTTCACGGACGCTCGCACGCAGCGGGAGCGTGTCACCGAAATCGTTACGTTAAAACACAACACTCTAAATAGTGATAGCATGAAAAGAAAAATACAGTCGATAATAGCGATTTAACCTTTGCCACAATTTCACAACACTTATATAATCATTTTATGTTACATTTCTATGACCAAACATCGATCTGAGACACAAACAATCTTTGCTGTCGGCACGACTCGGCGGCACCTTGCCGGGAACGCTATGACAAGACTCCAGCTAAATCATAATGCATTTTGACGCACCATACAAGTCACACACGCAAATCAACATGTATACAGCAACAAAGATCTCGATTGGGATACATTTGACTTCAGAAGTGTTTGCTTCTATTCTGAGACAAATATGCAGCAGTTCCGTATCTTTCCCATCATTAACTATAGTGGAGACCATTCTGCAAAAAGTAAAAATGTAGAAAAAGACCACACACTGACATAAAGCTAAATTGCCATATTACATAGAGAGGAGAGCAACGAATCTATCGATATCCACGGTGACATCGATGTCAAATGCCATTGTTATTCGACTGGAAGGCTGTATTCCGACTGCGATCCACTTGGTCAGTACTATAGGCCTACAGGTGTGCGGACAGACGTGACGTCATGGGTCAGGACTGTAGGCCTACAGGTGTGCAGACAGACGTGACGTCATGGGTCAGGACTGTAGGCCTACAGGTGTGCGGACAGACGTGACGTTATGGGTCAGGACTGTAGGCCTACAGGTGTGCGGACAGAGGTGACGTCACGGGTCAGGACTGTAGGCCTACAGGTGTGCGGACAGAGGTGACGTCACGGGTCAGGACTGTAGGCCTACAGGTGTGCGGACAGACGTGACGTTATGGGTCAGGAGTGTAGGCCTACATGTGTGCGGACAGAGGTGACGTCACGGGTCAGGACTGTAGGCCTACAGGTGTGCGGACAGACGTGACGTCATGGGTCAGGACTGTAGGCCTACAGGTGTGCGGACAGACGTGACGTCACGGGTCAGGACTGTAGGCCTACAGGTGTGCGGACAGACGTGACATCATGGGTCAGGACTGTAGGCCTACAGGTGTGCGGACAGACGTGATGTCACGGGTCAGGATTGTAGGCCTACAGGTGTGCGGACAAAGGTGACGTCACGGGTCAGGACTGTAGGCCTACAGGTGTGCAGACAGACGTGACGTCACGGGTCAGGACTGTAGGCCTACAGGTGTGCGGACAGACGTGACGTCATGGGTCAGGACTGTAGGCCTACAGGTGTACGGACAGACATGACGTCATGGGTCAGGACTGTAGGCCTACAGGTGTGCAGACAGACGTGACGTCATGGGTCAGGGCTGTAGGCCTACAGGTGTGCGACAGACGTGACGTCATGGGTCAGGACTGTAGGCTTACAGGTGTGCGGACAGACGTGACGTCATGGGTCAGGACTGTAGGCCTACAGGTGTGCAGACAGACGTGACGTCATGGGTCAGGACTGTAGGCCTACAGGTGTGCGGACAGAGGTGTCGTCACGGGTCAGGACTGTAGGCCTACAGGTGTACGGACAGACGTGACGTCATGGGTCAGGACTGTAGGCCTACAGGTGTGCAGACAGACGTGACGTCATGGGTCAGGGCTGTAGGCCTACAGGTGTGCGACAGACGTGACGTCATGGGTCAGGACTGTAGGCCTACAGGTGTGCGGACAGACGTGACGTCATGGGTCAGGGCTGTAGGCCTACAGGTGTGCAGACAGACGTGACGTCATGGGTCAGGGCTGTAGGCCTACAGGTGTGCGGACAGACGTGACGTCATGGGTGCTTGAGATACAGGTCGACGGATACAACAATTTTCAGCCTCGGCTGCCATGCGACTGTCAAAGATATTCCTCGAAAACTGTCCGTTCGACAAGATATATCAGTCGTTATCATGGTTTGATATAATATATATGAACTGGCAGTAGGCTCCCTACAACACAATGAGCACAAACGGAGCAGTCACGTGACACAGAGTGGTCGATTGCGCTCGAGTTCCACTTTAGAAATGCCATTTTTCGACCAGCGCTGTGGCCTTCAAGTTCGTTCTCTCGAGGGAGATGGTTCTATTCCCAGGCTTGGCGTCTGTCATAACTTCTTTTGTCGCCTCCACCAGGAGGCGACATACTCAAATACGATTAAAACGGCCCATGGATAGATGCGTTGGTCCGGTCCTACAATAGTACCGCAGCATTTGTTTTGAAAAAAAATTGAAACAAATTATTTCCGTTAGCTTGTATAACGTTCCCGAATTTATCCATGCCTGATAACCGCAAAATATTGCAAGTGTTTCGATAGTTTAGACCAATCAGACAGCGGCTCCCTTGAAATTACCTGATTCCGTGATCCACGTTATGGTTTGTTCATTGACAGCTCATAATGCTTGATCACTGTTCCAAAAGATATCATTCTTGAATGAAAAAGAATTTCCGGACATTATGATATTTGTCAGGAAAAGTTTTGTTAAAAAAATGTCGCTCGTAGCAGATACCACGCAACGATCTTTTTTTTTATTTCATTGGCAGTGCCAGAGATAGTTTTCCAGAAACCCATTGCGAGAGCAAAGCTCTAACATGCAAGCTCATTGGCCGATTTGTTTCTAGGAGAGCGATAACTGCTTTAGCCAGCCAATCAAGCGCTTCCCCCCAACTGATTTTAACTGGTATAATAGCGCACATCATTAACTTGTAGAAGTGATCAACCTTTTGTCACTTCCACAAGTTATTGTATTCATCAAATATTTTCATTGACAAGTCAAACCTACATAATCTTTATGGGCTTGCTTTGAAATGACAGTTAGTTGAAAACTGGCTGTCACATATTTCGTGTAATATTCCGTGTAAACACTATTTGCATATTATGGGTAAGCGTACCCGACTTGGTTCTTTGTGTTTATTATATGTATTCGTTTGAGAAGTATTCTCCGTTTACTAGGTTCTTTAAATGTATATAGTTATTCTAGTACTTTAATATTCATTGTATTACATATATGTTGTGGATATATTCCTCGGGAGAGTGTTGTAGTATTTTCTATTGTTAGGTGGGGGTTTGCATCTGATGCGACTTTGGCCATATATGTCTATGTGGTGACTGGTGTGTATTCACGCGTGTCGTGTTTTGTCTTTATTCTAACAGAGGTGATGGACGGCGGTGACCAGACGCGTTCACTGAGACGTGACTGCATTCGTGGTGTGATGAATGTCACGTCGCCAGCGGCTATCCTGTATGGGGATGAGTTTTGTGTACACACATGGTTGGTAGGAATTTCTCAACTCGTATGTTTCGTGTTTGCGTCGATTGACGGGACACGCATTTCTTATATAAGGGGTGGGCAGCTTAGGCTAATCGTTCATCACATCGCAAGACGTCAGAGTGCCGCCAGTTTACACGTATGGGACGTGTTGTCGGGTTGTGTGTTGCACCCGTATTCAGTGTCGAGCTTGTGACGACGAGACTACGGCAACTGTGTTAAAGCCAAGCATTATGGAGCTTTGGGGCTTTTGTTACTACTGTTAGATGAGTCTAACTACTGGACGGACACTTCTGAACGTGTGAGACGACCCTACACCGTAAGTTACACTGGGGTGTTAAGCGTTGGTTAGGTTAGTTTTCATGTGTGTATTCGAAATTCATTATTGCCCGCTGCCGCCTGGATTTGACATCTGTATCACCGCGAATTATATTTAAACATAGTTTCATAATCTAACCCTGTCGTTCAACAGTTTTTTGTTCTAGTGACGTAAGCTGTATCTAACCAGAAGGAAACTGCTGTGTGGGAGCGCACGTAGTACACTAGATGGGGAATGATCGACTCCCGACCTGTACGCTACCTTCGGGATGGTCGTTTGGAGAACGAGGGCATGTTAGGGGTCGAGATCCTCGCGTACTAATCTTCGTGGGATCTTCGTGGGAGCCAGTAACAGTGAGCCTCGCGATCCTCGTGACGTCAGTGTCGTGAGACCGATCTTCAGGGAAGCAGACAGTTCTCCACGGAGAGAGACTGGACTGTTCTACGAGCTGTAAAACCTTGTGAACTCTTCTGATACATATTCATTGGTGAATTATTGAACATTATTGAACATCCAGAGTCTATATCAAGGGGGGTTTGTGTAAAGCATTGTTCGTCTTGTTTTGTCCTGTTTTGTGTCCGGGGTTCATGTTATATGTAAATATGTGTCTGTAAATTATTATTCGCCATTAAAGGTATTAAAAATTGAACAGGTTGTTCGTTGTTTTGTGGGAATCGCGTTAAGTGTACCAAATGATTATTCAGCCACTTCAAGGCCACAACCTCAGGACCATCTCGATTAGAAAAACGTGACAACTTGGGTGCTCGTCCGGGAAGGTTGTATTTGATGAATTTGTATTTGGTACGAGCGGTTGACGCAAAACAACGTCAGATAGTTGTATCCATTATCCAGATATACAGGTTTAGCGTGCACAATAACATTGGTGTCTAGTAACAAAAGGTGTAGGGCCGTGTGTTCTCATAATACATGTTTTCTTACTGACTTTATACTGACAGATTTGTGCGCGGTCGTGGGATACCGTTGTGCTGATCAGTTATAATTTCAGCTAGTGGTGAGTCTTGCGTGTTTTGAACCCTGTGGCATATTCGCGACAGTATTTGCGCCGTTTGTGCGTCGGTATTTCCATACAATTGGATATTGTATGTATCGTTTTTGAAATTTGAATAGCTATATATATTGTATTGTACATTTCCGCATTTGGTTTTGTATAGTCGTGAAGCATGGCGTCGGCGTACGAGGATTGGGTTAATGTAGCTACTCGGATGGGCTTGGAAGGAGCGGAGTTGCGTGAATTTGTGAAGGAGCAGCAGGCTGAGGACCGTGCTGAGCGACAACGCATTCGAGAAGAGCAGCAGCGTGAGCGAGACGAGCGAGTTGAGTGTGAGCATTTGCGGCTACAGAATGCGCGTGAGATAGAGCGTATGCGGTTGGAACACGAAGCTGAGCAGAGTAACAGAGCGCGAGTGCATGAAGAGAAACAGGCTGACCTGACACGCGTACACGATTTGTCCGTTAACCGTGACAATTTAGAAATGCAGCGTATCAATGCCGTGCGAGCGAAGTGTCCAAAGTTACCGGCGTTCAGGGATGGGTCTGATGATATTGATGCGTATTTACAGCGTTATGAGATGTACGCTAATGCACAGGAATGGCCCACAAATCGCTGGGCATTGAATTTAAGTGCTCTGTTGACAGGGCGTGCTCTAGACGTATATTCCAGGTTGTCGGCAGATGATATGAACGACTACGACGAGTTGAAAACAGCGTTACTGCAGAAATATGATCTCACTCGTGACGGATTTCGTCGCAGGTTCAGAGAGACGAAAGTGGAGAAGGGTGAAACGCCAAAACAGTGTGTAGCCAGGTTAATGCGTTACTACAAACGGTGGGTAGAAATGGCTGATATTGACCAAACGTATGAAGCCTTGTCGGAGATGATGATCAAGGAGCAATTTATCGCCATGTGTAGCAAAGATTTGGCAGAGTATCTAAATAGGTCGCCAGAATTAGATCTTAATGCTATTGTAGCTTCAGCCGCACAGTATTTAGAGGCGGCAGGTAGGACGTTTGATCAGAATATTGGCAAAGGTAACAACAAGGAAAAAACGGGAATTCAAAATACAGTAAAATCTACGAGCAATGTATTTTGTAAATTTTGCAAGGTGAACGGCCACCACACACGTGACTGTACTAAAAACAGGTCCTCTGGTGCACGCGATACACGTGGCAGCATTGACAGGAAGTGCTGGATTTGCCAATCGGCGAAACACTTGGCCAGAGAGTGCCCTAGCTTGAAGCAAGTCAACGCGTGTGTACAGCGACTGAGCAATGAGCAGCTTGGAGATGGGGAGCAACGCGATGCCGTCATGTGTGACAGTGGGAGTGCATGCGTCGACGTGGACCACACACAGGTGGAGGGTCTATGTGAGTGTTGTACAGGTGAAGGTATAGAGTTGAAATGTGGTAAATGGATTCCTATAGTTATGAGTGCATGCAGGAAAGTGAACAAGTCGTTACCAGTAACTGTAGGCTATGTCGGTGAGCACAGAGTGTCAATGATGAGGGATACTGGGTGTACAGGTATTGTCGTTAAAGCAGAGCTAGTGAAGCCGGAACAGATGTTGGGTCATGTACAAACTTGTATGATGATCGATGGCTCGTTGTTGAGAGTGCCAATGGCTAGAGTTGCCATAGACACGCCATATTTTTCAGGAGACGTCGATGCAATGTGCATGAAGCAACCCGTGTACGATCTGATTGTGGGGAACATACCAGGGGCAAGGGAGCCGAATGATCCAAACCCTAATTGGCAACAACCGGCAGTATCGGCAGTGTTAACTAGGGCCCAGGCAGCTAAACAGCAGAAACCAGTTACGCCCATCAAAATCTCAGAAGTGAAGGTAAACGGTATTAGTGTTAACGCTGAACAACTGGCCGAAATGCAGCGAAAGGACGAGTCTTTGGATCGTGTGAGAAATTATACACAAAAGCGTAAAACTAAGAATTCTCTAGTGTGGTACGAGGCCCGCAAGAAAATTCTGTATAAATGTGTACAGTCTTTGAATAAGCCCAACAGCCCCGTGCTAAAACAGGTTGTGGTACCTAAAGAATTGAGAAATCGTGTGTTGTCGATTGGTCATGATTCTATATTTGCAGGACACATGGGTGTAAAGAAGACACTAACGAGGATTAGCAAATGTTTCACTTGGCCACGAGTAGAACAGGATGTGCGACGCTATTGTCGTTCGTGTGATGTGTGCCAGCGCACAGTACCCAAGGGCAAAATTGTCAAAATACCACTAGGGCAATTACCTGTTATAGATGTACCGTTCAAGCGAGTGGCAATCGATCTCGTTGGACCACTGTCGCCAGTCTCGACTAATGGTAACAGATATGTCTTAACTATTGTTGATTACGCGACTAGGTATCCAGAAGCTGTCCCACTAAGGGAGATTACAACTGAAGCAGTGGCCGAGGCGCTTGTAAACGTGTTTAGCAGGGTAGGGTTACCGGAAGAGGTATTGAGTGACATGGGTGCTCAATTTACGTCGTCTCTAATGAGAGAAGTGAGTCGTTTGTTGTCCATACGTCAAATTACATCGTCACCGTATCACCCTATGTGTAATGGTCTAGTAGAGAAGATGAATGGCACTATCAAATTAATGTTACGTCGTCTTTCTGCTGAGAAACCAAAAGACTGGGACAGGTATTTGGTACCGTTATTGTTTGCCTATCGTGAAGTTCCGAATGAGAGTAACGGTTTTTCCCCTTTCGAGTTATTGTATGGCAGGCATGTCCGTGGACCTCTACACATACTCCGGGAGTGCTGGACCAAGGAAGAAGTGGACAGCGAGGTCAAGAACAGTTACGAATACGTGCTGGACCTTCGTGAGAGGATTGAAGAGACCTGCAAGATGGCTAACGCAGAGTTATCCAGAGCACAGACGAGGTACAAACGGTATTATGACAAGAAAGCGCGACATCGTAGATACAATATTGATGATCAGGTGTTGTTGTTGTTACCAAACAAGAAAAATAAGCTGATGTTACAATGGAGAGGGCCTTTCAAAGTGGTCGACATTGTATCGCCCTATGATTATAAGATCGATATCAATGGTAATTTGAAGACGTTTCATGCCAATATGCTGAAGTTGTATATGACCAGAGAAGGTACATGTCATAATGTCTCCCTTCCAGAGCCGGACATAGCAGCAATTGGTGTACTGGAAGAGAACGCAGACGATGTGCTTAACGAACTGTTGTGTTTCAGTGTAGATGGTGGCAAGTTAGAGGAATTGGTGATCAGCAGTGATCTGGAAGGAGATCAACTGCGAGAGATAGTGGAATTGGTTCGCCAGTATCGTGATGTATTTTCAGATAAGCCAGGTCATACCAGGGTCATCGAGCACGTGATAAGGACTACTACCGATGAACCTGTCAGGACAAAGATGTACCCATTGCCGTACCATGTACGAGAAACTATCAACAAGGAAGTGGACGAGATGTTAGACCTTGGCGTCATAGAGGAAGCAGATTCCCCGTATGCATCTTCTATTGTGCTCGTGCGCAAAAGTGATGGTAGTAATCGATTTTGTGTCGACTATAGGAAACTTAATAAGATCACAGTGTTTGACCCTGAACCTATGGCAAAGGCCACAGATATTTTCTCAAACTTGGTTGGTAAGAAGTATTTCACCAAACTCGACATGTCGAAAGGATATTGGCAGATTGCTATGTCTGATGGGGACAAGGGGAAAACAGCTTTTTTAGTTCCAGACAGGGGCTGCTACCAATTTACGAGGATGCCGTTTGGATTGGTGAACTCTGGAGCTACATTCAACCGGCTGATGCGACGGGTGTTGGGTGACGTCCCCGATGTCAGCATGTACGTGGACGATGTGCTCATTCATTCCGCGACGTGGGAGGGTCACATGACAACGCTGGCACAAGTATTCGATTGTATCAGGAAAGCTGGTTTGACTATAAAGCCTAAGAAGTGTAAAGTTGCATTCAGTGAAGTGACTTACGTGGGACATGATGTTTCCTTGAACTCTGTGAAACCTGCTGGTGATAACTTGCAGAAAATACGTGATGTGTCGCCACCAACCACGAAGAAATCATTGAAATCTTTTACAGGTCTCGTTGGTTATTACCGTAATCATGTTCGTGATTTTGCTACGTTCATCGCACCGTTAACGGCTTTGCTAGGTAAAGGTCAACCTAATGACATTCGGTGGACACCCGAACTACTACGTGTATTCGAGGACATTAAAGGATGTTTGTGTGAAGCTCCGATACTTCAGACTCCGGATTTTTCGAAGACGTTTGTTGTGCAAGTTGATGCGAGCGATGTAGGTATTGGTGCAGCGTTAATGCAAGAACACAGCGAACTCTTGCCAGTTGCGTTTGCGAGTAGGAAGTTGTCTCCACGTGAAGCTCGATATTCCGTGATTGAGAAAGAGTGCCTTGCGGTCGTATTCGCCGTTCATAAGTTTCACGAATATCTGTATGCGAAACCGTTCGTGTTACAAACCGATCATATGCCACTGGTATGTCTCAACAAGAATCGTGTTGCGAATGACCGTATCATGAGGTGGTCTCTACAGTTACAACCATATAACATGCACATTGAGTATGTTAGAGGCACGGATAATGTAACTGCTGATTTCTTGAGTAGGAATTGTGTGTGAATTGTGTGATTTCTAATGGTTCCTAACGCTACTAATTCTAGGTGTTGCCCAGCTTCCGACGGATACAATTATCGTGGGTGTACTCCAAAATATGTGCTCGGTTTGGAGATCAGTACTTCTGAGATAAGTATGATCTTGTTGGTTCGGGGGTGTTGTCACATATTTCGTGTAATATTCTGTGTAAACACTATTTGCATATTATGGGTAAGCGTACCCGACTTGGTTCTTTGTGTTTATTATATGTATTCGTTTGAGAAGTATTCTCCGTTTACTAGGTTCTTTAAATGTATATAGTTATTCTAGTACTTTAATATTCATTGTATTACATATATGTTGTGGATATATTCCTCGGGAGAGTGTTGTAGTATTTTCTATTGTTAGGTGGGGGTTTGCATCTGATGCGACTTTGGCCATATATGTCTATGTGGTGACTGGTGTGTATTCACGCGTGTCTGTTTTGTCTTTATTCTAACAGAGGTGATGGACGGCGGTGACCAGACGCGTTCACTGAGACGTGACTGCATTCGTGGTGTGATGAATGTCACGTCGCCAGCGGCTATCCTGTATGGGGATGAGTTTTGTGTACACACATGGTTGGTAGGAATTTCTCAACTCGTATGTTTCGTGTTTGCGTTGATTGACGGGACACGCATTTCTTATATAAGGGGTGGGCAGCTTAGGCTAATCGTTCATCACATCGCAAGACGTCAGAGTGCCGCCAGTTTACACGTATGGGACGTGTTGTCGGGTTGTGTGTTGCACCCGTATTCAGTGTCGAGCTTGTGACGACGAGACTACGGCAACTGTGTTAAAGCCAAGCATTATGGAGCTTTGGGGCTTTTGTTACTACTGTTAGATGAGTCTAACTACTGGACGGACACTTCTGAACGTGTGAGACGACCCTACACTGTAAGTTACACTGGGGTGTTAAGCGTTGGTTAGGTTAGGTAGGTTAGTTTTCATGTGTGTATTCGAAATTCATTATTGCCCGCTGCCGCCTGGATTTGACATCTGTATCACCGCGAATTATATTTAAACATAGTTTCATAATCTAACCCTGTCGTTCAACAGTTTTTTGTTCTAGTGACGTAAGCTGTATCTAACCAGAAGGAAACTGCTGTGTGGGAGCGCACGTAGTACACTAGATGGGGAATGATCGACTCCCGACCTGTACGCTACCTTCGGGATGGTCGTTTGGAGAACGAGGGCATGTTAGGGGTCGAGATCCTCGCGTACTAATCTTCGTGGGATCTTCGTGGGAGCCAGTAACAGTGAGCCTCGCGATCCTCGTGACGTCAGTGTCGTGAGACCGATCTTCAGGGAAGCAGACAGTTCTCCACGGAGAGAGACTGGACTGTTCTACGAGCTGTAAAACCTTGTGAACTCTTCTGATACATATTCATTGGTGAATTATTGAACATTATTGAACATCCAGAGTCTATATCAAGGGGGGTTTGTGTAAAGCATTGTTCGTCTTGTTTTGTCCTGTTTTGTGTCCGGGGTTCATGTTATGTGTGAAATAATACACTGTTACTGAGGCGATATACACGATATCATGCCGAGCGTCAGCGAGGCGTGATGATCGTGTATATCGCCAAGGGGTGACAGTGTATTATTTGTCATACATACCGAGTAAAACCGATTGTTTTTATTGCCAAAAACGACCAGAACCTCCCCAAATAATGTGGAATGGTCCTCATATCGCCCCTAGAGAGGGATATGTACAATGGACTCGCCCGTCGCGCTTCACTTCAGCAAGGCCTGTACATGTGAGACATACGTCTGCTCCACACGTAAGAGCAATACATAATCTAAACTAGGTGGCGCCAGTGTTACCTGGTATCGACACCATTTTTATGTTCTATATCCTGGCTATGATAAGGGAATGAATTTCGTTTGTTGACAAAACTCCTAGTAATGCCATACAAGGCTATAAACGTTAAATTTGTCGTGTGCCTTCTACAAGCAAATGATACATTGAATACATCTAGACTGATCATTGATTGGTCATTCCAGTCATACATCCGTATCATTGAAAATTATACTTCTATCCCCAACCCTCATGTTTTGGCCAACCCTTTGACACCTATCGTCAAATGGATATGGGTTCAGTATGAACACCACAAACATATCGCAACATGGTTTCTATATAATTCTGCCTCGACCCACAGTGTGTGCCGTCAACCGAATTAACTTTCGGCAATGATGACAATGACTCAAGCAAACAAACACGTGTTGTTGTTTTGGCATACACAGTTTGTACACTTGTAGTTGTTGTTGGCTGCTTCCACGCATGAAGGCGCAATATCGCCTCATGGGATTTTTCATATAACCCACTCGCTCTAGGTATGTATATGTAAATATGTGTCTGTAAATTATTATTCACCATTAAAGGTATTAAAAATTGAACAGGTTGTTCGTTGTTTTGTGGGAATCGCGTTAAGTGTACCAAATGATTATTCAGCCACTTCAAGGCCACAACCTCAGGACCATCTCGATTAGAAAAACGTGACACTGGCAAAAGGGATCAAACTGGTCCGAAGTGGATGCATATACTAGTATTGATGTATGTGTTCCCAGGTTTAACATGAAGAGGTGACCAACGCCACAATCTCGGTATTGATTTTATGGGCACCGGTGACAGGGTGAACAATGGAAATATGCTTTATAAAGGATTTTTGCATTTCGATGCAGTTACGAAATATTCCAGCCAAAATGTTGTTTGCAAGTCAAGATCAGTGCATACAGAGATGTGAAGTGTACAGGCGTGTTAATTTTATATTTAATAATTATCGTGCATAACAGTTTTTTTTTGGTTTGCGAGATTGGGAGTTGTAGGGGTTTGGAAATAAAATGATCTGGAAATTGTTCCGTGTTAGGTCTGCAAAGTCCTTGATTTTGTAATCCGCTAGAGTGGAAAGACTGTGACTATATTTGCAGTAGGTCATGACTTCAGAAGTCCAGACTCAAAAAAATTCCCCAGTGCCCCACACTGGAATCAAGCTACGCACTGCTGAGAGGCGACACGTGTCTTTTAGTGCATTTCCTGACGCTTACTTGTTCTCTTTGAGTAATTTTATCGAAGACAAAATTGTATACTAGTATCATGATTTTTCTAACTTGTTCACACCGGTTTATGCTGACATTTTTGCGATGCTAAGCAGTATCGTATCATAACATTTACTAGTCATACTTCACCTTTGATTCAAACGTCGTTTAATCGTATAATTAAATTGTCAGCAAATCTACTCCAATGTTAAGTTTAGCCGCATCATTGAATGTCTGGTTCCGCACACGATTTTGTGCATTTCGCATGCTTTTGCAGTGGTACAATCTTTCGAGATCAACATGCTTGTGTACAGTACACGCCATTTGTGTTCTGGTCCAAAATCGAAACAATACATTGATATCCTGATGGATGTAAACACGGCCGAATCCCCGAACCTAATACGATCAGTTCAAGATACTCTGTTCTAGCTGAAATTTAACATAGGGTAGACTGCCAACTAAATTTTCGCTACAGAAATCTGAAATTCCATAACAAATTGCCGTTTGACTCCCAGGCGAAGTATGCCAAGTTATGATACGATATTATTCAGCATCACATCAGCTAAAACGGTATAAAAACGAGGTAGAGAAATGAGAGTATATTTTTCGTGGTAAAATATATTTTATTGATGCCAATACTTGCCTGTTCTGCAAACAAATCTGCTCATTTAATTTGCATCATTTATTTTAAAAGCGGCAATTATGGCGTCTCACCATGGATAGAAATAACTCGTCCATGCAGAGTCACATCAACAACATTCCTATTATCATTATTGATATTCAGTAATTTAGGCAATGACCATGGTGCACATGGAATTATAGTATGGTCAAAAGAGCTGCAAATCATGACGCGCGTGAAATGTCCCGTTTTATATCATAACGCGTTTTCACTTTCATGCATTCAGCTTGCAAAGTGTTCAAGCCCCTGATCTGAATAACAGCGCGGGCGGTTGTTTTCACAAGACGCACATTTCATTGATGCACACTTCGCATGATACAACAACCTATTAGGATTAATCATCGGATCTGTTATTTTACAAAACATTTCCGTTCAGAATTCTACAGAGCCACTAAACCACCACCCTTTTGTTGAGAAAAAAATATTTTTCGTTCGTATGATAAATTTCTTTGGTTTAACGATAATTTTCTTTGTTCTAACAATAAATTTGTTCCTTGTAACGAAAAAAAATAAAATCAAACAGAAACTTTAAGACTCCATGATGGATGAGTGTCCATGGTGTATGAGTGTCCATGGTGGATGAGTGTCCGTGGTGGATGAGTGTCCATGGTGTATGATGGCTTTTTCCTTTTTGCTTTTTGAACCGCTCGAAGTCGACCACCGATTTTGGATTTAGTCACTAGGGTTCATTTTATGGCCTAGTGAAATACCGGCTTAATGAAGAAGGTTAGGGCCTCAGATTTCTAACAAATCACTTTCTCAAAGAAACGATGCAATACAGCAAACAACTACTTAAGACGATATTTCCATGGTGTGTGCTTCAGTGGCGCGGTCAATGGGGGGTACAGGAAGCTGCTCCCTCTCATAGGCGGATTCAGGGTGGGGGGTGTGGGAGGGCGCACCCTAAAATTCGACCCCCTAGCATTGACGAGAGAGACAGAAGGTGTCACAGCCCGGGCGCTGATTTGTACATCTCAGAAATGATCTGAAAAACACACATTTTGCAGATTTTCTTGGGTGTGGGGGCTTACGGCACCTGTATACCCCAAGACCATGCAACCATGTTCAGCTTGCAATTTCAATATAGTAACCCGGCGACAAGACTTCTAAGGCATCCCCCAGGGGCAGATCCAGGCATTAGGTGAGGTTAGAGGGAAGCGAGCCCTTCGCGACCAGGTGTCTGGGGGGTCCGCTCGCTCAAGGGCCCCTGAAGCCAGAGACTTTGCCATGTTATGTTTTAACTTCGTGACCTCTCATCGGTATGAATACCTTCTGAATACTTGTTGATGCTCTAAAAACTTTGTAAGTATCCCAGTGTATTGAACATTCACGTGACGGGGCATTTTTTTCACCCTTCCTTTCAACCCCCCTCCCCCTCTTTTTGCGCCAGGGAGCATGTGCCTCTTGCTCCCCCCCCCCCCGAGCCCCCACTATATTCAGTACTGTCTATGCAGCTGAATACTAGTAGAACGTGTAGACCAACTGGGATATGTTTGGCCCTTGCACTGACTTATAGCCGGTAACCTACATAGACCCTTCTTTTCATTCCAACAAAATTCTATTGAAATGCACATGAACACTAAATCTATATTTTAGATATGAAGTCGCAACATCGAACCAATCACCGAGCTCATCAAAAGCACATACTTTACATTGAATACAGTGAACGGTCTCCAGCCACATGACCTGTCTAAGTCACGTGAAATATGAGGCCCAGGTTTGACTGAATACGTAAAAGTTCCACTATCTTTTGATGGGCTCTGTGGCTGATTGAGGCGAGTGATTTCCTGCAAGTTCCTCTTCTCTGAAGGGAGTTGACTCGATTTCCGAGCCATATTTTAATTCTTTGATGAATCATAGAAACATTGAAGGACATTGAATTTTCGAGGTGGGGTCCAAGTACTTTCCTATTCTGAAAGGAAACCCCGACATATCATGCGCATGACTGTTATTATTTGTAATACGGTCAATTATAGCATCTGGATAGATATATGTCTGTCAGTAACGTTCAATACACCTTTTTCATAATTCACAGAGAATTACATCAACAACAAATGTACTGATGTTGATATTTTGTAATTTATAAAAGGACCACCGTGCATCTTCACCACAGACTGGATCTGGGCCTGAGCAGAGCTGCAGAATCATGACGCGTATATGGAATGTCCCGTTTCTTATCATAACGCGCTTTCACTTCCGTGCATCTAGTGCTTACAGTCTTCAAAATCACCAACCTCAATGGTATTAATGGGTGTTTTAGAAAATACACTGCACATTCCATTTGCATGGTGAAACTACTTATTAGGCCTAGTTATTTAACATGTTTTGTACAACATTTTACAAAAGAATTCAGCACGATACTGTAGTTTCAGCCAGACATGAGCTGTTTCGACATTATCACTTTTCGTTTTAGCTGCTATTGATGTGTTTTTATGAAAGGTCGTGCCCTCTGTATGTGGTGAAATCAGCGATGAACAGTAATGATCTAAGCTGGCAACAGCTGTACACAAAACACTAGATGGACATTTTACCGTCCATGCACCCGACAGGGAGCTGAGTCTGTCTTCATTATAGGAATGAATTGGTAGCTTCGATTTTCGCTTGATCGCTGATCAGACACCACATCTCATACGACGACCTGGTCGAAGTTATCATCGAAAAGACAGATGTTATTTTATTTATTTTACGGAACAAATACACTGGATGCCCAGTGTCACGAGCAACATGATCAAAATTTTAGCGTGGTTTGATCAAGCATTGTTATACAAAAATCCACCATCTCATGTTGTTAACGATGGTTGTTAACGATGGTCATGGGATCAAAGCCGAAACGTAGCTCGTATACAGTGTGTATATATTTCGTAAAAACAAAATTCATGTTTTTACGATTTAGATGTACAGTGGTCGAGTACAACGCAGCTAGAAGATACACAGCACTGGTCAAGTGTATCGAACCCACATCGTTCATGGAATGATATCAAAACAGGCAGCCGAGCACACCAAAGGCTTACAAAATACATTGAATATAGTGAACGGTCTGTCTTCAGAACGTGCTCTGTGTAAGTTATGTGAATTAAGCAAGCCTCGTGTTTGGTTAATTTATCAGTTTCTCAATAAACAACAGGCTCTTCGACGGTCTATGTTTCCAAAATAGAATAAACAACGCATCAATGGCAAAATTATGTTTGACTTATTGTAAGTCTAATCACGATGACTAGATGGTTCAAATCTGAATGCATCAAACTGTCTTGTTAGTTACCATAATGTCCTGTCCTTTCCATGCAACCAGCTTGAAAATAGTAATCAAATTTCGTAATTAATAATTGTAGAAGATTGTTTTGAATGCTCTTGTTACTGATACACACATTTTTGTTGATTAATGCAAGAGTTAACAAAAAATGTACTTGTATGATTCCAAAGGGTATTATTGACGATAACTGTTTTTATATTTGTGCTTCTACTCAGATATTCATTAGTTTCCCCCAAAATTACTCGATTAAGTTCGTTCATTCCTGCGTATCTCCAGTAATATCTTGGCCTTTGTCTGCGGTGAAAAGAACAACTGCATTTGTCACGGTATCAAAAAGTCATGTCAAACATGTTACAATATTGAAATGATGAATATAATTTCAATAAAAAGTCATGTCAAACACGTTACATTATTGAAATGATAAATATTGGGGGTTTTTGGGGCATCACAGCCCGAACGCCCGGATCAAATATCAGTACTCGGGTGTGTTTAACGTATCCGTTGGTAAAATGCATGCATACCTGGTGTTCAAAGTTCATCGGTGGCACAGTTTTTCAATGATAGCACTGTACATATTTGACTTTACTGGTATTAACGTTTCATCGTATAAAATAGGACACTCACCAAGTTGAGTTCTCCAAAATTCAAGGCTTCTGTCAAGGACGTGGTGAGAGGTTCTTCCACTGCAAAGACCACCCTGGATATTCCTCTTGAGGCAACAAAAGCTCGGTAACGGGGGTTGTTGATGCTGTGTCCTGAGGACGAACCTGGTAGTAGGATTTCTCTACTGCTGACCAGAATGCATACTCTCCTGTCCATCCCAACAAAATTGTCGAGACTGTCAATGGTTAGACCAGTCACTGGGAACGTTGCTGCATCGTGTATGTCAGTGTTCTCCAGTCGCTTTGCTATGATTGCTCCTACACTCTAAAAAATGCTGAACGCCTGACGCGTTCCGGACGTGTAATGTGTGTTCATCTTGTGCACACCAATGTGCATATTGAAGGGTCAAGTGTTCCAAAGTGTGCACATGGGTGTTCTTTTGTGGTGTTCAATTTTATATTACTGGGTCATTACACCAATACGTGTCTGCATTCCAATTTTCATTCAAATTGTGGTGTAGATTTGCTGCAAATATTTACCAGCGACAATATGGTTCAGAAATAACCACACTGAAAAGCAATTCATCAAGCAGGGGGATGATTTGACGCAGATTGACCATGTACAAGTAGATAACGTTTTTTTTTCAAAAAGTACAATTTAAATCCAGTTCACAACTGCTACGAAAGGACCTAACGTTAATCTGCAAAGTAAGAAATCAACTTCATACATAATTTATCATTCCTTTGAATGCTAATCTGAACACGTGTGCTGTAATTACACACGTGCATTCGAAATTCGAACATCTCATTGTTGAACATGCGTGTTCTGAAGAGCATTCATTTATTATAGTATTCGAAATATGCAAAATATTCGGAATAAGAATGAGTCATTGGAATGTAAATTTATGCATAAGACATTATGTTTTAGGATACCCATCTCGAGTAGCCTTCAAAAGATTTAAATTATTTAGTTTCAGTGAATAATAAATTCTTGGTATTGAAACGTATAAGAAATCACTAGATGTACTCTCCGACTTTTGTTTTGTAAGTGCCATCGGTCATGATGACCACGTACCGCTTCCATGTCCCAACGAGGAGCCTATTTTTAGCCAAAAGCGCATCAGTTCACGTCTGGATATGTATGCTTCTTGTGGTCAGAACGTGTAATAGACACATTCGTTCAAATTTAGAACACCTGTGTTCATTAAAACACGTGACATCTCTGGCGCATGCGTATCCATTGGCCTGGCGTGTTTCAAAAGCAGACGGGCAGTTTGGAGAGACTTCAACAAAACCGGCAAGGATCAGCAGCATCATAAATAATACGGTAATTCTGAACCATTTTACTTCTCATATGTTGCTTATAGTCATCGAAGGAAATGATATTTCCTCGCTAACATAGAGAGATGATATTCAATCCCCTTATCGTTGTTCCATGTTTTGGTCCTCCTCAACTGAACACGTGTGTTAAGCAAAGTAGATTGAAAGGAAATCTAATAGGTCCGATAAGGAAATCATCCTTTTACGTTATGCTATTATCTTTGTTCAGCTTCATCTTTTCTTGTAATATTCACTTGATCTAATGTAACAACAGTGTGTACGTTTTGAGCACCAGTGCTCTCTACATAACAGCAGTGTTCAGGTGTCGAACATGAGCGCTCTGCATACAGCACCAGTGTTCAAGTGTTGAACATGAGCGCTCTTCATATAGCATCAGTGTTCAAGTGTTGAACATAAGCGCTCTGCATATAGCACCAGTGTCCAAGTGTTAAACATGAGCGCTCTGCATACAGCACCAGTGTTCAAGTGTTGAACATGAGCGCTCTTCATATAGCACCAGTGTTCAAGTGTTGAACATAAGCGCTCTTCATATAGCATCAGTGTTCAAGTGTTGAACATAAGCGCTCTTCATATAGCACCAGTGTCCAAGTGTTAAACATGAGCGCTCTGCATACAGCACCATTATTCAATTGTTGAACATGAGCGCTCTGCATACATATAATAACACCAGAATCCAGATGTTGAACATTGTTTACTTTGTATAGTTCAAGTGTTCTCGTCGATAGTATATTTGGATAATATTCAATTGTTTTAGCAACATTCACATTGTAAACATCAATAGAGCAACATAAATGACGAGTATAGTTTTATGGTGATAGATTTGGTTGAAAAGGTTCAATATAGTAACTATAATTCGACATTGGATAAGTTTAATTTTCACATGGTGGCTAGAGGTATCAGTTGTATTGAATTTTATATTGTTATTGTATTCATATGTGTACCTTGGTCATTCTAATATGAATGGTAACTGCTCCAAATCAAAAATCAATATGCTACAGATTACTTTCCAATATTATTTTGTGCTTTTTCCTTAGATAACCGATGATGCATCATCAAGGTGATTGCATCTTTCATCCGTTATGTTTGGACCTGGATACTGCCGTGCTCCATCGACGAGGACTATGAACTATAAACTAAGCCTATGGACTATCAATTGGAATCAACATTCTCAGTGAATTTCTTTTACTTCAAATGGACTATATCAAAATCCTCGGCAAGCATTGAAGTAAGAGTATTTTGTGCTTCTCTATAACAGAACATTGCATAAATTTGAATATCACTATAAGTACATTTTGCTTATTTTCGATGATCACTCTATGTGTGTATGCATAATTCCATCTTCCCGTTGCCTCTCATATCAGCAGTTGCTTTATTCAATCAGAACAAGCACACCTATTTTGTAGTGTACCTCGTTATGAAATACACCGACCCTGCAAAATATAATATATTATGTGAGTTCATATGGAAGCTGCACATATTCGATAGTTCGCATACATAATAGTTTGTCAAACTATAGTGTAATAATGCAGGACTCAATTCGTGTGGTATTGGTGACAACTGTGAGCAATGTATAATGTTATCAAACTGTTGTTGTGACATAAATAAATTAATAAAGCATGTACTTCAAATGAACACATGTGTTCTGATTTCAGGATTTGAACACGTCCAGGTGTTCAAAATCTGTTACATCGGTTGAACGCGTCCACATGTTAAGAAATTGAACACTCTCGGAACGTGTTCTGAACGTCCAAGTTCAAAATACGAACATTTGTGGAACGTGTTCTGAATGCTAGAGTTCAAATATGAACACTTGTAGAACACGTCCTGAGATAGCACACTAATGACATAAGTGTTCAACAATAGCACACTAAAGTTTAGAATTGAACATGTTCAGGGCATGACGCGTTCAAAATCTGTTACAGCAAAGGTGTTCAATATGTGTTCTAACCTGGAACATTTGTTTTTAGAGTGTAGGCGTTTGACATCATTATTTATGTCCTGAGTGTCTAACAAGATCACAACATCTCTGGCGACATAACTTCCTGGCTGATTATTCAGGACTCTCATAGGATCTATCAGCTGTCGGAGAAAGTCAATGAAACTGTTGTCTTCGGTATCAGCCCACATGTGTAAAAACCTTCGAACTTCCACATCGTCTCCATTTTCCGTGTTTGAGCAGGAAATGCGTGTATGATCTGGAAAATTTGCTGTTTTGGCGAAAGTTGATTTGATGAAAGTTGTTACTTTACGGGTGTTTCTGTGAACCTCTGACAAACTTTTAGAGTTATGGTGGAAGCCGTGCTCGTGGCAGTATTTCCACATGTATTGAGAAAGCTGGTTCTTGCTGTGCTGGTAATTGTGGTACCTACTGTCGCCAAACACCACTAAGCGCAAATGTTTTGTCAGTCGAATGTATTCGAAAAACATTTCCCATGTTGACTCTTGAAATTGTGTTTGTTGGATGTCATCAAATATCAGCTGCGTTATTGATGAGAAGCAGTTCTGGTTAACAAGTTCTGTCAGTTCTGCATCATCCTTTACGACGAATATACAGTTGGGCTGCAGGCCTTGGTGAACGAGGAAGCTTTTGAAACTGTCTGTTGTACATAAGTATCCATAGTTACCATGGTGCTGGCACAAATATATTGCCATGTATGTCTTGCCTGATCCAGGAGGTCCCTCAATATAGTTGAATCTTTCAAACCCCGATTTGATGATAGTTTCCATCTGCTGAGCGGTAAGGATAAAGCTGTTTTCATCACCAAAAATGCTTTTTATTCTGGTATTTTTCTCAAGGACTGCTGTTGCGAGACACACTTTCATCTCTGTGACCTTATATCGAGGCACCGGAAGTGGATCTGCCAGTAGTGTACACATGGGTGGTGTAGCCTCTCCTCTGCTTAGTATGTACATTCGGGTTTTTACCTGGATAATGTGGATACATCCTGTCTTGGAATGTTGATTACACATTTTTCGCTTCGTGAGGCGCCCGGACAAATACAGATACTTCCAGACTGTGTTGATTTGGCATGTTTTATCGTCCACTATTGCCCAAAGCAGGATTTCTCCAGTTTCGTCCACAGCAAAGACGTCAAAGATGTGTCCCTGTGGTTTCTCTATGGTATGTTCTGACTTCAGAAGTAGTGGCCACGTGGATGTTGCCACACCAAATGCCTTACATCTTTCATGAGTTGCCTCCACGTGTTTGATGGCATTCTTCATCTCTTCATAATTGCTTCCCGTGACATCTAACAATGTTTTACTGCATGGTGTGAAGTTGATGGGAGATGACATTTCAAATATAGTGCTTTGGCTTGCGAGTTTGTCGGCATTCTTCATGAGATCCAAACTTGCTTGCTCCATTGGTTCATTCCAGTTCGACCCATGCCGTGTCCACGAGAGAGATTCCTTGGATTTGATAGCTTCTTTGCAGTCGTGACCTTCAGTCTGCTTTGGGTTTTCTGTGGATGGTCCAGCTGTATACTTCTTTTGAGTGGGATCATTCGACTCACTACTGGATGACCCCTGCGTGTTTGTAGTCGAGTCTTTGCTCTGAGTATGAAGTGAATCTGGTGCTGTCATTGTCGTGTGTGATGCCATGACAGTTTGGCGCCAAGATTCGGGTGACAATCTGTGTAATGCTCCATTCTCTGCCACTGAGTATGTCTCTGGAAGTTGGTCAAACACCCCTCCTGGAAAGTGTTGGAACTCAATCAATATGACTCGTTGTCTTTCCTGAGGGGGTCCATTCTGCACCTCGATAAATTCTATCGCCCAATCCCTGCCCCGCACCGGTTTTCTGCTGCCGTCACCCCATAGCCTCGGTTGACCAGAGCTATCTTGCTGCAAGTGTGTTTCAAGGAATTTGTCCAGCTCTTCCTCTTCTATTTCGCTTATGATTTGCCCTCTGACTTTGTTGCTCCCTGACGGCTTGTCTTCCTCCACACCAATAACAATGTATCCACCCTGAGGCATGTTCGGCAAAGCAAACAAGGTCTTTGAAGTCCGCTCAACTTCCAGTCTTTCCTTGAGGTCTTTCAGATCTTTGGCTGCTTTCCAGTACTTATACTCCACGTTTGGGCCTTCTGGTGTTGTCACTGTATCGCCGTACCTCAGTTCCTGGTTCACAGGCAGTGGGAAGGGAATTTGTTGTTGTGATGTGCGAGACAGTATATCCTGGATACTGTCAATATCATTGACTTGTTTGGTGCTTGCAAAGCCACGGTCAAGTAGACCACTTCTCATTGTTATCAATTTGTTTGATTTTGCAACATGCAAAATGAGGGGATATGTTGCTGAGAAGTGCACACAACGTGTAATTATAGGTTTTGGTATGAACGTTAACAAAACGTCTTCCAGATTGCACTTCCACTTGCCCAAGGTGTCCTCAGTTGGTTGTAAGCCATCTTTGTTTTGGATATCAATGATGCCACCTGATGTGTTCAGAAGCGCTGTGAGGATCTGTTTCAGGTGTGTTACTCCTTGATCCTCTTTCAATTTCTGGTTGAAGTTCACCGGTATTCTGAAGCAGTATTCAGCACGGGTCAAGTTGTCTGGTGAGACAACATATTGCACGAGATGAGGCACCAGAGTAGAAGCTGCTGGTCCTGTCATCACATTAGCTGTTGCTGACAATGACGCCATTTTCCAAATGGTCTTCCCTGTAATTGATATAATATTGATATAATTAATGATCCAATAGATCGATACATATATCACATATATATGAAAAGAAACTACAAGGTCACAAAAAGGTCAAAAGGAAAAATAAAAAAACACAATAACTCTCTATATACATGATTTTGTTATCTATTCATTTTTGTATCTTTATATGGCGAATTCCCCATCCTTTTTATATGACCGATAATCGTAAGAGAAATCACCCAGATTGAAAATTCAAGGATCAGCTGAAAATATAGTGACATACGCAAAGGTGCGCGGGATTGCAATGTTTGATTCAGTGAGTAGCATTATTAGGGTAGAGTTTGCTACTGATGACTGTCACTGATAAATTCATATCGAACCTCATGAATAACTAGACGTTAAGACCCAACGATTCCTTGGGGCATTCCAACTGAAATTTATATTTATCTTCATTATTAGTGAGGGAAAACTTGTTTGACAATGACTGAGTCCATTTCCGCGCTACTCAGTGTAAAAATTTTAGGCCAAGGTAAATGCTTACCCAATATACTTTAATACATATTTATCCAGTTGGAAGACAATATCTGTTTCACATGCTGACTTAGCAGAAACTTTCAAGGTGCAGGTAAAAGATCACCCAACATGATACCCCTCATTAGTGAATACACTATGATTGCATGTAGGTGTATTTATCGTGAGTATATGTACGTGGGTCCGTTAATGAATATACAAGCTGTACAAGCTATATGGTCCATAGCCGGGTCTCACATCCACCAGGTCAATCAACACAAAAAAAACATTCTAGAACATCGCAAAATTATGAAAAACTGTCTAGAATCAGTAGAGATGACCGGGAATACAACCCTGGTATCTGCTGTTCCCAACATTTTTTTTTATGAATAGTATCACATTCAGGTTTGACACGCCATGTTGTAGGGAGATTAGAGAAAATATATCATGGACACCAACTGAGCTGTAATAATATTTTGTCCATATTTTGGGCGACAGGGTAGAATAATATGAAGATACACCCACGCGGTCGTCACTGGCCGGAGAGTGTCTATTTATTACCAAAAATTATTGTCAATATTTAACTATGTACTGAACTAAAAAGATACATTAGGAACATATATGTATCTAGGTCCGTAACCAAAGGGTGCGATGGGTGTCAACACACCCCCTAGTCAGAGGAAGAGGGATTACAACGCATTATAGTCTGATATATATGTAATGTCAACTGAACACAAGTACGCCAGTCAGGCATTCTCTGTTCACTATAGGGTTTCTGAGTTGATGAAAAGGTCTTTGTAATATGTGTCAACTAAGTGAGTAATGAACATTTACCTCCAGGCAGAAACTTCAGAATTACCAAACCCCATAACACAGCTCCGTATATACCAAATTGATACAGAGTTTGCTCTAGACGACACTGAATTCACTACCGATGCGGGATTTTAATTATACCATGCCTACTGTCATCTGCACACATTATTGTACAAGCTCAAACCCCATTTTGTGCGACTCATAAATCACAATGGGGATTGATAATCAAATGGAAACAGTCTGCATACAAGAAGCAATAGGTGTTCCTAAGTTTGTATATATAAAATGAAACTAATGTCTCGGTACCAAACATCTGCTTGCAAATGCATTTTTTTCTTACAATTCGACTATGCAAGCACTGAACGACCACACCAACAAGATCTAATGTACTAAATATATTATGGAAGCATCCCCACATGACATCACAGTTCTCCTAGTAATCGTAGTAATGACACTTGTCAACTGTATATGTATATACTGGGGAGTAGATAATATGCACATCTAGACAAGTCCGCATCTAGACTACTTGTAAAGCAATGTATAGGATGTTTGCAGTAGCCCATCAAACTGCCCGAACCCCCTCCCAAACACATACTGCTGAAAATATCAGTGAAGTACAACCCCTATCCATTCCCCTTCCCTCCTCCCTTCCAGCCCTCACCAGGCGGATCTCCCGGGCTCGGGCAGGCGGAGCATGTTGGGGACCGACATTGTAAGAAGGGGGTAATGTGGCAATTTTGCACAAAGTTTGTGGCAGGTGGTTCTTTGTTAAACACTCTTGTTTTACGGCCTTTGTTTTGGATGCTTCTGTTCGAAGCACGCGCTGCCTGGGGGAGAAGACCTTGATGACTCGGGGGCGCACGCCCCGGTCTCCCACCCGGGATGGTGCAACACAGGCTCTGGCGGACTGTCGGGCTGTCCGGGGTTCCATCCCCCGTGGCGGACCACGGCGAGCCGGCCTTACAGTTAACACCACGGTGATGATCCTGTATCTGAGTGGTGTCCGCATGTCTGGGCTCGCTGGGCGGGCTGCTACCTGGTTAACGTTCTGATGATAGAGATTCTCTGCGCCCGCAGTGAGCCCGCAGTGAGCCCTCGGTGAGCGGACTATCCGGTAGGATCTGCGGATAGCGGGTGCGCGTCCGCAATGACCTGTGGTGAGAGGACTATCCTCGAGGATCCCAGATGGTGGACGACGTTAATACTTTACATAAATATATTACAACATGGTTCGTTTTGTATCGCGTTCTGTATCATTGTCCTCATGGCATATCTGCCCGAGTCCCTCGTGATACAGGGCACGATACAAAACAAACCATGAAATAATATATACGTACACCACCCCGCAATCGAAAGAACAAACACGAATGTGCGCCGTCAGCCGTACTATATGTTCTAATGTACGTTTGTCCCGTATGGTCACTGATGAGGAGCTTGTCTCTATGCGTAGCCCAATTGGTACCAAGTTACATATGTAATCCAGATATGACATATACTACCGGTATACCAAACTTTCACAGTACAATTCAACGACGAAGCAAATATTGAGCAAGTAAAATACAAACCATCGTCCCTTGGAAAAACTCACGTATTGCCAAAATTTGAGGACAACTCAACAAAAATTCACTGGTGAGAATTAGGCATATACATCAGCAGGCTCCTAACAAATGATGGTGGGTGAAATGGAGGAACAGTCTATTACCAGTGAGTTGTTACAATATGAGTTCACTAATTCGAGTTTCCTTTTTATTGTCATTCACAAACTGGACAGTAGGCGTGGTATCAGCATGCATGTGCAAATTATATGTTTGGGGTTTCATCCAGCACGAGATTAATATTTTTTTTGGCATTCAATCATTCTGAAGTATTGGTACTAATCTCATTCGTACCCCATGACTGCGCATATAACCTTTAGTTCTGTTGGTTTGATGGATGTATTTTCATATTGAAATATCATGCATGAGATCTGTATAAACTAGGTTTCTCTAAAACATCTGATCAAAGGCAGTCACTAAAGATTTGAACCAGGTCGACCAATGTAACTGGATTTCTGACAGAAAGGAAGCGTTTATTTCGGCTCAGATACACAGCGTTGATGAATGTTCTGTCTGGATTCGTAATGCTCAGGATTGGATCCTGGATCATTGTGCAAATAAGCGAATGTCCACGTTTGCGAAAAATTGGACAGTTAAGTTTTGGCATTCGTCCGTCAACATCAGACTCGAAAATCTTTCAGCTTTCTAATCAATAATAATTTTTGTCATATTATCAAGTTTGACAGCTTTGTTGGAACTCGATCTAATACTGGAGTATTCATACAACATCATGGAGCAAGCAAATTTATGTCTCAAGAAAGCAAACACGATCGCCAATTTGTGAATGTTTGGACTCGATGAATTGTTGAATGAACGTGGATGTAATGAAGATTTGTGACCGGACTGAATCAGTCATCTTTGTGCCTCAAAATCACAACCCCACCACACATTATGATCATATTACTCAACAAGCTGAGTTATTTGATGTATCGAGGATTTTAAACAAATTTAACAAAGTTATACGCCACTTTGGATGACACGAATACTTTGTCGAACGAAAATTATTTCAATAGCCACTTCCGAATTATGTATCACAAGTAGTATTAAAGTGTGATGGTATCATAAACCACTGATTTGTTGTTTACAATTATATTCGCTATATATTGTCAAATCGGACTGCCCCATCTTTAGGACAGACGAACAATTACAGGCAAATATAGCGTAGTTTTGAAAGTGCATCAGAAACTACGCTATATTTGCTTTGTTAGTATTACTAATAACATAGTTAACATTATCACTAATAACATAACCATGTTGCTATGTTTTTATTACTTTTGTTTCCTATCACGCATCGTGATTTTCATTATTATAATTACCAAAATTCATAAAGTTCATTGTTGTGAGACGGTCGATAGGCTGTACTTGCCCTCTTCAAATCAAATATTTTGAATGTATATCAATTAAAACTATTGATCTGAATGAGTATGTCGACATGTCAGTACTTGTGTGTACTATCTGTATATACTGGTTACTTATGGTGCTCTGTTCGTGCCATGTAAATGTGAAGTTTTTTCTCATATGTATGAGTCATACATATGAGATATTATGTCATACATAGAAGATATTAAGCCATATGTATGAGATACTAACACATACATATAAGATATTAAGTCATAACACAAACGTATGATATACTATGTCATATGTATGGGATATTTAGTCGTACGTATCATACTAGCAGTATCTCCTAGGTATGTGTTAGTATCACATAGTTATGAGTTATGGAAAAAAAAACTTGATTTTTCGTGACACGAACGGGGCGCCATACAAGCTCACATTACAATACAATAAGTAGCAAATATTGAACAACAAGCTCCACCCCAGCGATATTGGTGATCAAGAGTGAAATGGTTTGAATTTCTCTGAATTTTTCATTCAGCAGATGGCGGAACTATACCTCCGTATCAACTGTCGATAACGTACCAGTGTCCGTGATAATCATATTAACACATATTCAGACAACTATATGGACACGTATCCTTTCAAACTCTTTTCAATATTCGACTTGCAAGATCAATGTGTTCAGCTGAATATATCTGTTGTGCTTAACCCAATGGATTCTGATCTCTTCTTGCACCATATCGGTCTTAATAGAGTGGCAAAATTATCATACATCTGTGATTAAACAACTGTGTATAATCGTGACGCAAACAATGCCATATGGAATCAAATAAATCTCACCTTTCTGTTGCCAGGAATTATCCAATGACAAGGTTTTTTAAAAAGTGGTCCGTAAACAGGTCAATTCTTAGATATATTATATTCTCCAAGTAGCTGCAATATGGGGATAATGTGCACAACAAGGCACATTTGTAGTGACACACCCCTGTATCGGTCTTATGACAGTGATAATTTCATGACGTTAACGCCATAAGGGAATTATTTTTATTTGTTTGAAGCAAGCCAGATATTAATGACTGTGATTCCTAGTACTGAAAATGGCACATACGAACTCAATGTTGTCCGAGATGTGCGCCTCAGTCAGGTGTGAAAGCCTAACCACGTGACCAATACGCCACTACCCTAGCCTGGGCATAATCAGCGGCCTGATGGAGGGAGCCTTTTCGACTATAGTGTGGCATGATGACTTGCATATTCATCAGTTCAATCAAAGCTCATATTTAACCATTACACAGCAAGCCCGATACACCCACTACATGCATTACATCAATAGTGGTAGCGAATCAACTGAACCATATCTCCTAAGTTATATCCTAACTTGACACAATAATTTTCTCTTACTTTTTTACTCACCGAAGGTGAGTATATGGGATCGACCGTGTGTGTATGTTTGGATGTATGTATGTCACAAACGTGGCACGTTTTGTTGTATGGGGACGGATTATTTCCATTTGGGGCACGTTCTGGCCCTTTCTGCTCCCTCTATCGATATGCCAACTTTGGAATTTCTTCGTGCATCCATGTTGACGTAATTGCAAATTTAATTGTCGAGTCAGACAAATTCCGCACACAACGCCAGTCGCCAACATGTATCTAAGATCGGAGGGAGGGAGATGATAGACGTGACAGCCGTATGTGATGGGTTCTGTGATGGGTTCGAACGCAGGGCTCCACACTAAGGACCTCCAGAGGCAAGTAAAATTATGTGAGGGCAAGTGAGAAAATACATGCAGTCGCCCGACGAGCAACCACAAATTTGCGGCCAAATCATAGACATATTATCCAAATAAAGGTATTCGTTTTTGTCTCACAACCTGTCAAGATTGATTCACCACCGTATTGATTTACCGAGTGCTGGATGACACATCAATACTTTGTATGTACATAAATTATGCAAGTTACGCAGTTAGCCAATAGCATTTGCGGGTTCACCATGACACAGCAGAACTTGTTTGTACATAAATAATGCAAATTCGTGTGCATGTTTACGATGTTGCATAGCAACGCGAATAAGTAGGCGAGATACATTATCCGGTGACTGCTGTTTTCCGGTTACGAAGCGATACTGTTCTATGTCATTGTTAATATCAAAATATAATATAATTTGATGATTGGAAGGTAGAAATTTGGATCTAGAGTACAATAACAAGTTATTAACAACACCATGCATTTCATTGACTGAAATATTGTGTAGGTAACTTGTCAGTCACGACTAACTTAGGGCAGCCAGCGGGGGCTTAGGAAGCGTACAGGGTGTGCAGGCAATCATCTATCTCGCACAAAACCGAAGGATTCGGTTTTATGACCCTGAGGCTTCAAAACACGTAACAACATGGAATAAACGCTACCAATCAATTATTTGTGTTGTTGTCTTCCAATCCCCCACAATTGAAATACTCGACGATCATATATTAGTGTAGAAATGACTGTTTTATCTGGCATGACACACCACCAAAAAGTCGCGGCCGCCGTTTTGACACTTGAGCTAGCCAATGAGGCGATGACATTGGAAGAGGGCCTTACACTGTGCTCAAGGGGACTGAGGTACTTTCGAAAGGTAAAGAACTTTTGACATCGCAGTGTATGAAGGAAATTCTTGTTTCATTCCAGAAATGCATACCTATATACGGATCACGGGATTTTCAAAGGCATAGACTGTGTGTCTAAATAGTAGATAGTTCAAAACAAAATTGGTTATCAGAATTTGATAAGGACTTGTGTCTTGTACTGTAGAATAAAATACACAAACATGGTCATTCACCGCAATTGTGTTGCGCAATTCTAATGTATACTATAAAACAATAGTGGATGAATACATATTTTATATACTTTTTTATTATTCTAATGTTTGTATACCGTTGTAGTTAAAATTGGTATTAAAGCCAGTACCTGTGCATGTACTATTGTGCCATTAAAGTAAATTTAAATATTTTTTGCTTATTATTATGTTCCAACATATGAACATGCAGCATTATCGATTTTTGTACTGAGGAATTCATCATCGAATGATTCTGTCTTGTATTTGCATGTTTATATCTAAGCTACCAAGGGAATTTGAACTACAATATATATTCAGTATAGCCTAATAGCTGCTTCCCAGCAACCGTAAATATTTTGTTTTTAATTGATAGTTAAAAAGTTGTAAAAAATAAACAAGTTTTTCAATGGAGAAACATTACACAGTTTTTTAGGTTACCGGACCTATGGTCCAATAACCTATTGCCATGGCGTTGCGTCCGTTGTCCGTCATCCGTCCGTCAACAATATTATCTTTAAAGTTTACGATCGTTTTTTTCTCAAATTTTGCTCAAAAATGCCTAAAAATATTTCGAGAGGGAGGTATTTTTTAGTTTTTTGATTTTCGTATTTTTTTCAAAATGGCGGCCGTTTTCGTCGAAAAACAGCCAGTTTTGGACTTTGGCGGCCATTTTCTCAAGAACTGTCTTACCACTTTTGAGATTTTTATTTCAAAAGATTCCTCTCATATACCCCTGTGACGTGTATAAGTTTCGTTGGCCTTGAATCGCCGTTCTGCGTGTGGCAGCCATTTTGATTTTTTCAACGGGTCCCAAATAGGACTTTCCCATGTTAAATTTTCCTATGCTTTATAATGGGAAACATTTTTCCCGATATCTCACTTAATATTGAGATTAGCCATTTGGAATCAATTGTGGACATATAGGAAATGATATATGCTGAATATTCTCGTGACCTTCAATTTGACCTCTGACCTCGGTTTCAAGGTCAGAGCGGCCGTTTTAGTCGAAAAATGGCCAATTTTGGACTTTGACGGTCGTTTTCTCAAAATCTGTTCAGTAACTTTTTTTCCTATTTATGCATAACACCCCTCCTATGTACCCCTGTGACATTGTATAAATTTTGTTGCCCCTGAATCGCTCAAAGTGGGCCATTTTGGGCCCAAACTCAGCCCAAATGGGACTTCCCCATGTTAAATTCTCCTATGCTTTATAATGGGAAACATTAAGCCTAATATCTCCCTTAATATTGAGAGTAGAGACTAGGAATCAATTGTGGACATATAGGAAATGATATATGCTGAATATTCTCGTGACCTTGAAGTTGACCTCTGACCTCGGTTTCAAGGTCAGAGCACAAAATGGCTAATATCTCGCTTATAATCGACTTTACAGCTTAGGAATCAATTGTGGACATATAAGAAATGATATATGCTGAATATTCTGATGACCTTGAATTTGACCGACCTCATTTTCAAGGTCATAGGACAAAATGGCTAATATCTCACTTATTATGGATTTTACAGCTTAGGGATCAATTGCGGACATGAAGGAAATGATATGTGCTGAATATTCTCGTGACCTTGAATTTGACATCTGACCTCAGTTTCAAGGTCAGAGCACAAAATGGCTAATATCTCGCTTATTATCGACATTACAGCTTAGGAATCAATTGTGGACATATAGGAAAGGATAAATGCCGAATATTCTAATGATGTTGATTTTGACCTTTGACCTCAATTTCAAGGTCACAGAACAAAATGGCTAATATCTCGCTTATTATTGACTTTACAGCTTAGGAATCAATTGTCTACAAATAGGAAATGATATATGTAGATTATTGCCATGACATTGAATTTGACCTTTGAACTCATTTTCAAGATCACAGGACAAAATGGCTAATATCTCGCTTTTTATCGACTTTACAGCTTAGCAATCAATTGTGAACATAATAGAAAATGATATATTCTGAACATCATGACCTTGACTTGACCTTTGACCTCATCTTCAAGGTCGCAGGACAAAATAGCTAATATCTCACGACTTTACAGCTTAGGAATCAATTATGAACATATAGTAAATGATATATGCTGAATATTGTTATGACGTTGAGTTTGACCTTTGACCTCATTTTCAAGGTCAGAGAATGAAATGGCTAATATCTCGCTTTTTACCGACTTTACAGCTTAGCAATCAATTGTGGACATATAGAAAATGATATATTCTGAACATTGTCATGACCTTGAACTTCACCTTTGATCTAATTTTCAAGGTCATAGGACAAAATGGCTAATAGCTCGCTTATTATCGACTTTACAGCTTAGGAATCAATTATGAACATATAGGAAATGATATATGCTGAATATTGCTATGATTCTGAATTCGACCTTTGACCTCATTTTCAAGGTTACAGGACATAATTGCTAATATCTCGCTTATTATTGACTTTACAGCTTAGGAGTCAATTGTGGACATACTATGTCATGTTTGTTATTGTTATAGCTTGGTCACTATGATGATAAATGAAACAAAATCAAAATCAAATCATACTAGAAATGACATATGCCGAATATCGTTGTGTCCTTGAATTGACGAATGACCTTTTTCAAGGTCACGGGACAAAATACTAATATCTAAAATATATATTGTCCGGTAACCTTTCTTAGCCCTTGGGCTAATTTTTTCGATAGCCGCCGTGGTATAGTTATGCATGCTTACCTGTGGTGGTTAAGGGCGACATCTGCATGATACTATGAGATTTAACGATGAAGGCAAAACCTGAGGAGACGCATTTTATTGAATTGATACAAAGCCACCCACAAGAAAACCTTCCATGTTTGATCCCTTCCCTAAATCGACTTGGCATTCTACAAGTCAACCACCTCACGATGTTGGCCAAATTTTAGTCCATCAATCAGCCTCCACAAGTCGGCCGTGATTAGAAAAAAAAGATCGACTGATGTTTCAAGTGCAATCGTGACCCAAGCCGTGTGTGAAATTCCGGCCTTTAGTGATGGCTGAGAAAGGTACCTAGTCACTACTGGGTGTATGGAAACCGAGGAAATTACAATCAATCCTTCGCTATATCAAAACAATATCACGTTGCATAGAATTGATGATTAGAGAATATCTTTAAATTCTTTTAGTTTCTGAATGGCTCTTTATATCACAATTGATTTCAACATTATCTCCTAGGTAACTACGAACTGAAATTTCAAAAATAGGAACAGATTTAATAAATATACAGTGCATGAAAGTGGTTCCTGCAACCACCTAAGAACCAAAAAATATGATCCATTTATGCCAAATATGACAGGATGTATTACGCTACAATTATTAGGATGAAAAACTTAGTACTTATCCATTCTGCAATGATGAAACTTTATTGACAATAAGAAGCATACTATCAGCTTTCTGTATAGTAGATATATAGTCGAAGACGTCTTTCACAACTCAAATGCGCAGCTTCTAAACATGATAAAAAATGGAATAGAATAAAACTCATATTGTATTGAGATATTTGGTAATCTGAACCAACGATTATTTGGAGAATTTATCAAATGAATGATGTTTCCGTCAGTCGATCACATGATGTTTAACATGAATAAACATGCCATTTTCAACAGACATACTTGTGGTCTATTTGTTTGAATATCACCATGACAGCTACTGAATAGATAAACATACAATTTTTCATTTAAAGGATGACCGTAAAAAATTCTGATCCTTCCACATATAAGCGACAAGACACCAGGGTAATACTGTGATATGTTTTAACTGAAAATCTCCTCGCCTTGTACTTAGTAATGCCCTGTTTCCTTGTGTCAACAGAAGTCGCCCAGACAAGTAGGCGCGCAGACTACTATATCAGCTATGTGTCATTTCAGCTAAGCGCCATTATCGATCTACAGCCCAGGCTCGATGTATTGTACTGATTTCTTGGCAGACCCAATTTTGGGCTAGATGGTATATTCGGTAGGAAAGTGGAAATATCCATATAAAAACTGACTTGAGTTTTCTGTTTAAGATTGTGCAAACGATAGCGGACAATACCAAATTCTTCACCAGTCTCACTACTTTTTACACTGATTTATCTCGTATCAGTGAATCATTACCCACCTGACAGAAACACTGCCGTTACCAGTGTGGTACTGTTTGAATGCACTAGTGCTGCCACCCGTTGGATATCTCAGGAGAATGACACAATTTTTCAGATCAACATGCCTCTTATTATATTAATTTTATTTCAGGTCATCTATATCTATTTATGACATAATTATGAGCATCATGACTATATTACACAGTAAAAAATATTATCTTATTTTCAGACTATTAGAAAATAAAACACAATTTAAGATTTTTATTCTTGTCTGTTACTATGCTGAACCCGTTATCTAGAAATGGGAGTGGTTTGCTTGTATTTTTCTCAAAGCAAGATAGCACAGATATTCTGTCTAAATTCTGGATTGATAATCTTGATTTATTGAGAAAAATGATAATATTCAAGAAAGTGTGATATCTTGAATCTATATACTTTTTTTATACCCACAGAACAGTATATATACCACTGGTACATTCAGATGTATATGCATGCATGCATTATTGTATATTGTACGTATACTTGAAGTACTTTCCCTACATGCCATCTATTTTTCAGGCCAAGTGCTTTCTTTCATATCAACCACTACGCCTGCTTGCAATATAGCTACACCGGAACCCTATATAGTGCACAAATTCTAATACACGTCATTCAGTTCTATATACATGTATTGTAATTTAGTTGGTTTCTGTATAACACCCATGCTGGTTTGTTGTGATTTTATTCATTTCTGTTCTAAATTTGTGATTTCAGTGTGAATATATCCTTGACACTAATTGATACACTAAATCGTATTACTCTAGCGCATATTTACTTTGTTTCTTCTTTGTATGTCTTCGTTTGCCTAGCTCCCCTGTTTGTATGGGAAATATCCAAGGGAATATTATATATTGTCGTGTACAATTATATATTGCCTAGTATTCTCTTCAGTAATTGAAAATACCCTTTCAACACAACCATATTTCCATATGCAGATTCAAGTTGGGATGTATACTGAGCAGTATATTGTATACTAGTAATCAAACTAAAAGACAATGAATTTTGGTTTTGAATATTTATAAGCACAATGTATGTTGTATACATGTGACAAAATTCGGAGAATATCTTAACAAATACAGGGAGCTTGCATGTGTACATCATGCTTAAGTCAGACTGTGTTTAGCATCCATTGTATATCATTATAGTAGTTGTCATCGCCCATTATGACATGCACTGATTAGTGAACGAACAGTGGCACCACAACTACATGCGAGTGACAAAATTAAGGCAGTATCTCAACGAATACAATGAGCTTATATACACGTAGAACATAATGCTTAGGACTATGTACCAGCTATTCCGGTATATCATTTGTATATATACAGGTGATAATGGTAGTTTCATCATCCATTATGACACTCATTAACAACCTACATGTTAATCTTTGCCACGTCTGTCATATCATGCCAGACTGGTACGTAATGTTTGTCTGCCAGAGTTATGACAAAATAGGGCTTGTGATCAAGAAGGTCAGATGACTGTTCAGATCACTGCTATAACGTGAATATATTTGATTCTCTTGCCACGAAGTCACCTGATCACAGCCAAGAGGACGGGACGGGATTTCAGGTTATTCCCATTATCACATTGTTGGATTGATGTAAAAATGTAATAATGATAAATACAGGGTGATTAACAAATCAAAATTGATATGTGCTGGTTCAGTTGAATCATATTAAATACTATAAATAAGATGAGCTGTTGGCGGTGTACATGTACACAGTTATTAGTACAAGCAAAATAGAATTGTATATAAAAAAACCCATAAATGCTTACATTTATCACCCAACAGTTCCATGACAAAACAAATAACGATGACAGGGATCCCGATTTTGACGCCTCAAAATGCCCCGAGGTTTCTGTAAATCATTTTAAAAATGTGAGTGAGTGATCATAATATTATGTTATTATACATGTATGCATATGATTCTTTTTACCAGACAAGTGAAGACGAGGAGGAAGATGAAACGCAGATGCGACGTGAGGTATGTAACTTGAAAGACCAAGCTAAAGAAAATTTCATGAATATCATGTTTTGTGACATTTGTAACAACATGATCAATTAGTAATAGTATAAGATATATATTGCGCATTCCATGCGATATTTCTACTCATTATGTTATAAATGTGCCAGGGGTGTACATTAGGCATCAGCTAAACAAGACTTCGAGCAGTCTCCCATTTCCTACATTTTTAATTCAATTTCTTACACAGAATATTGTTAAGTTCCTATCCAACTGATGCTCCTGTCAGGTTAAAACAACTTGTTATGGAATAATGAAAATTGGATGGATCATGATTAAGAAAAGGGATATTCGAGTTTATCATGTTTATAGCATGACACCAAAATATTACTAATTCGATGACTGTCTTCGTCGTGAAGCGACAAGAGGACATAATAGGCAAAGTGCCGAAAGAAGATGGGCTTACCAATGAATTGGGTTATGTGTGGCTAGTGCAGATAACAGGCTCAAGCAAATCCGATCCAGTCCTTACCACAAGCGAATTGCTGCTCATGTTTTGATGAAAGCAGGTTCACGGCTGAAAATTCCTACACTAAGATGTACGAACTACTGAAGCTAATGCATCGACACAGTGATCTGTGCTGCCTGGTGCTAGCCATTAGATGATGACCGCCTAAGACATCCCAGCCTGGCTTGGAAAATTTGATGATCTCACACGTGTCACTAGCTTGAAGATCACAGAAAGTACCAAAAGGTACTCCCTGCTGACGTCAGTTTGTCATAGCTAAATGGAAGAGAGATGTTTATATTTCAAGAGTCAATACAAACCAACTAAATGTATGTTTACGAAGTGTTTAGCATAGCTGTATGGCAGCGCTTATGTTCGATAAGACCCAAACACAGGGACCATGTTCTCGCAGGGTTTGTACCTGATGATATCATTTATGTATGGCTGTATGGTAGAACTTTGTTGCTATTTATTTCGAGAGCCTATAAACAGCCACTCTGTTCACACATTTTCTGTCCCTGCAGACTACCGTGGCATTGATGCATAGTAATGTCGTGTGTCTATTCAAAGAGACTTACACAACCACTAAGTTCACACAGCGCCTGACCCTGTTGACACGAGTTTGGCATATCTGTATGGTAGAGATTTGTTTTTATTCCATGACTGAAAATACACATGCCTCACATTCACAATGTGTTTATTTCTGACGCCAGATTGACATAAATGTATTTAATAGCCTTGGTGTTTTCCCCCAAAGCACCGAAATACAACGATTATGCTATTACAGTGGCTGTCCCTGATCATGCCAGTTCGGCATAGAAGTATGGTACAGTTTTTTTACTATTTCAAGAGACATTTACAAAAAACAGTGCTCACATGGCGCCTGGCCCTTTTGACGTCAGTTTGGTATAGCTGTGTGATAAAGCTTTGCTTTTATTCCATGAGACCCACACACATAACTTTGCTGATATAATATATCTCCATGATGACGCCCGTTTGGCAGAACTGTGTGTTACAGTTTTGTTCTTATTCCAAAAGACCTATAAACAACAACTATTTTAACACAACACCTGTCCCTGATGCCATCAGTTTGGCATAGCTGTGTGTTACAGCTGTGTTTTTATTCCGAAAGACCTATACACAACGACAGTCTGTGCTCACACAGTGTCTGTCCCTGATGCCATCAGTTTGGCATACCGTAGCTGCATAGTGGGGTTTAGCTTCTATTCCAAGAGATCTATAAACAACAATTTTGCTCATGTGATGTCTGTCCCTAATGACGCCAGTTTAGCACAGCTGTATGTTAGAGCTTTCTTTTAGACATACAGGCAACAATCCCTGATCGTAAGTTAGTGGTAGCTGTATGGTAGAGTTTTGTTTATATACCAAGAGATCTACACAAATCAACTCTGCTTTCATAGTTTGTACCTGATTAGCAGGTTAGGCAGAGATGAGTTTTTTTTTCTATACTAAGAGATCTGCACACAACAACAACTTTGCTCACATAGTGCCTGTCTCTGTAGACCCAGTTTTGCATAGCTGTATGGCAGACCTCTGTTTTTATATGAAGATGTAAACACAAGCACAGTGTTGACAATATCCAGACAAGTATCCTGGGTGATTATTGCCCAGTTTCCATGAGGACTTGTCTCAAGGGTTTCCGAAGGCCTCTGTCGCACCATCCGGCCAAGGTGCAGATAGAATGGGTTTCATACATGGACTTCAAGCTAACCAATTCTGGGTCCTGATGTTGCTTACATGTTGAACCTGAGATTTTGTTGCTTAATGTATTATTGGTAGGATGAGTAAAAAAATATGTATTAGAGTATCTCTAATCGAATCCTATTCAAGTACTCAGTCCAGATGTAATCCCTTGTAGGCTACAATACCTCTACATGTTGATCAGATTTTGTGCCGAAATGTGATATACTCTAAAAAGTAAACCCGGAAATTATTAGCGTCTGTTTATTTAGCTTTTTGTTTCAAACGCTAATATTAATGGATGCTAGTATATTCATTTGTTAAACACAACATATGATGGCAAGATAAAAACGCCAATATGTCAGCATAACCAGAAATGATACATTTGAAGGACGCCAATATATCAGGGTTTAGAGTATAGATTTGTGTGATATTTGAAACTAGGAGATATACACCACCCAACCAGCGTTGAAGAGATGGCAACAGCACGCGGCAGACCAGTTGATTGCCTAGCTGGTATGGCTGCAAATCAGAGAATACTAAGAAAGGTAGTAAAGTACGTACAACCTGGTCGGCAGATTGCATCATCAGAGAACTCACTTCTCAATACGACAGAGCTTCAGTACCCTTAGCTTCCCTTTATAGAGGAGTGACATCCCGTAAGAGTGATCAGGCGGTAGATGCTATTTGATCACGATGTGCCACAGGGCAAGTTTTGCATCATCATATCAAATGATGCTTCCTCGTGGAGCGACCTCGGCGATAGGGCGATAGAAAAGCCTGGGCTGAACACCACGATTATGTATTTGACACTACAACGGCAGACCACAGCATTCGCCTCGAAAACAGTTGGCCGTAGGTCAGGGCCGTGATCAACAAAAGAGGACAGGTGTACCTCGAAAACTGTGATTCTGGATTATTCCAAGGCTGGACCCCAACTATGGACACACTGTTAAATGTTAGGCTGAGCCTCAACTGTGTGAGCGAAGCCAAACGCAAGGGCCAACGGAAGCTTAGCGAAGGAGCAGAAACTGCAAGCCTAATCGACGACGCAGTCCAGTCAACACTTTAAAGGACAATTGCATGACTGATAGGGCACAAGAGCTGGCTGAATCCCATTACAAAACCACATTTGAATGCTGAAAGAAGGCAGCAGCAAACCTGGACCCTGTAGAGTAATATTAACTACATCTATCTTAACAGATTCCACTGCGAGGGTTCTGAAGTACTTAACCTGACCAAGGTCTTTGCCAAGGCTGATAGAGAGCTCACTCGCCGGTTCGCTAGCATCTGGGAGCAATTGGACAGTATCGTTGGTTCATACAGAAGTGCAGTGGGCCGTGGAGCTGATCCTATCGTCAGCTACGGCTTCTGTATCCAGAGATACATATACGTGTTGATGCAAAGCAACAAACAGATATGTGCATCGGATGTGAGTATCCTCAGGTGAATCAAGTTCCTAGCTGCACCTCGAGGTCTAGGTGGTGCGGGATTGCCCACATTAGGCCAATTTGTAACCAACAAGGTACAAGACAAGTTAGTTAGCTATGTGCACCTAATGTTCACCACAGCTGACCTTGCAGCTAACAGGCGCATCAGAGGCACATTGTTTCGCTTATGTGGTGCCACAATGGGACAGCCATTGAAACAAGATGTGCCACAGGGCAAGGTGTAGCTGTGTACGTAGTCATCGTAAAACATCATACGTAGTCTCTTCTGATCGTTCCCTATGGTACAACAACTCGTGTAATTTTATTAATATTAGAGATTGCAAAATCAAACTTCCAGATATAATGAAAGCAGAGGGTGATGATTGTCAATATAGTATTAATAAATGTAGAGCTAAAAACTGCAAAACTTGTGATATATTAATTACAGATTCACAGTTCACAAGTTCACTTACCAAACGTACATATACTAGTAAAAGTTATGAAAACATCAATTGCAAGACCAGCAATATCGTATATGGAATTGAATGCACTATATGTGGTCTCGTATATATTGGAGAAACCAAAGGACAGCTTAACAAGAGAGTTAATGGTCATCGTTCCAACATCAATAATGATTCTAATCAACTACTTTATCAACATTTTAATCAGGATGACCATTCTATTTTGTCAATGAAAGTTCGAGTCATAGAAAAAATATACCACCATACTAATAGTCCCTCATTAAGTACACCCACCCGCAGGAAACGAGAAGAACATTGGATACGTGAACTAGGCACAGCTACACCTTATGGCTGTAACGATAATATCAGTTCAGTGGGAAACCTGACAAGCCCAGGATGCAGTTCAGTCAATGTAATGAATTTATTTACATCATTTAAACGTAGGAAACGAAGCCATGGACAACGACATTATAATCGACCATCTATTCATAATATTTCCTTTGATGGTCTACTCGAAATATTGAAACAACCACTTGGACTGCACTATGTTCGCACTAAATTATTTGCCATACCTCATGTTAAACTTAAAGAACTAGAGGACCAATGTCCTACCCACTATATCAGAAATACCAATAGCTATGAATTTCGTCTGTATTCCATTATCATGGATATTGTTTATCATCGGCTTTATAAGCCAACACAGAATTCCGAATATATACCACCCAAACGGTCTTTTCTGAAGATAAAATTTGCCAATAAAGGTATTGATGCAATTAACATCGGTAATATATTACATCATAAGTCTGTTCAGTCCCAGGTACCATCATACTTCACTGACACGGCTGCTCCATCTGTATCCTACTCATATACCAAATCTGTTGCTTCCAAGATTTTCAACTACAAACAAACATTGAATGATTTGGATATTTATGATCTCTTACATAACCCACCCTCCTGCACTTGCATTAACTCTCCGTTCATACACGATCCAGTTGGGCATGTTATTTCAGGCGACCTCAATATAGTGGAGAATGAATCATTGAAAGACATTTTGTCCAAAGGTCCCAAATATAGAGAGCCCACGTCGTTTTCATGGAGATACAATTTTAAGTTAATCATGGATGCAGTTGAGGAGCATGCCAGAAAATGGACAAAGCGAGAAAAGGCAGAAACTGATTCTCTGTCAGAATGGGTCAAACAGATTAGGTCATTGGTAAACAAACGCATTAATGTTTTGTCAAAGTCAGTTAGTACTAAATATAGCTCTGTCTTCAATGATCCCGTGGTTACTAATAGTTTGTTGAAACTTCAAGAAAGGTTCGTCATTGTCCCTGCAGATAAAGCTTCTAATAATGTTGTTTTTGTTTGTAAAGCATACTATATACAGTGCCTGTTTGACGAACTGGGTATTGCCAACAATACTAATTCCAATAGTACATACCAAGCCATTACCGTGCCCAAACAGGATATCTTATCAAATCATTTGTCTGTATTGCATTCGTTTGGTATTACTACCTCATGTAAAGATTCTAATCTACCGAACTTATATTGGATCCCAAAGTTGCACAAAAATCCACACAAACAAAGATATATTTCAGGTTCAGCATCATGTTCTACCAAAGCCCTTTCTAAAATATTAACTACTATATTGTCTAAAATTAAACAGGGTCTCCAAAAGTACTCTGAAACCATCTATTCTAGAAGTGGTATAAACCAAATGTGGATATTAAAAAATTCCAAATCTTTATTGGAATATCTACATGCTCACACACTTTCAAAAGTAACGTCTATCAAAACATTTGATTTCTCCACTTTGTACACAACTATACCTCATTCTGAACTGAAATCTCAGCTTAAAAAACTAATCAATAATTCATTTTTCTCTAAAAAGGGACAACGTCGGTACCACTATATTGTAGTTAAATATAATACCGCTTATTTTGTTAAAGGCGACTCTGATGCCCCATACAAATATACTGAAATAGATGTGGTAAATATGGTTAATTTTCTGATTGATAATATTTTTGTGGAATTTGGTGGTCGAATATTTCAACAAACTATTGGTATTCCCATGGGTACAAACTGTGCACCATTATTGGCAGACCTGTTTTTATACTCCTATGAATCAGATTTTATCCAACATTTACAAAGAGGAGGTTCTAAGAAACTAACATGTAATTTTAGTTTCACTTTCCGTTACATAGATGATGTATTGTCGCTAAATAATCCCAAGTTTGGTGATTATTTGGATGTCATATATCCTAAGGAACTTGAAATTAAGGATACTACAGAATCCGCTAATTTTTCCAACTATCTAGACCTGAGGTTGGAGATTGATAATGATTCTAACCTGTCAACTAGATTATATGACAAACGTGATGATTTCAATTTTTCCATAGTCAATTTCCCTTTTCTAAGCAGCAACATTCCTATGTCACCGGCATATGATGTGTTTGTTTCTCAACTTATACGCTATTCCAGAGCTAGTTGCAAATATGAGGACTTTGTCTATCGAAGTGCCCAGCTAGTCTCTAAACTGCTACGACAAGGATATGTTTTACCAAGACTTATCGCTGCGTTTAAGAAATTCTATGGACGTCATCATGATCTGGTTGATAAATACAGCAAATCCATGTCTGCCATGCAACTAGATCTATTTTCATGTTAATTTTGGGGAATTCATGACGGGTGCCACTAGTGGGGCAGGAAATGCTCACTCTTTCCGGAACACCTGATTTCACCTCCTGATGGCCATTTACGGGGGTTCATGAGTTTCCCTGTCATTTTTGTTTTCTCTCACTTCGTATGCCTGATATGACTTTCTGTCCCCGGACTATGAGATTGGATAACGGACCCTGTTTTGTTTGCTCGGAATACTTGATACTGGGTATTGATTCCACGTCTATTGTAGCAAGTATGTGTTCATGAACCCGTATAATGTGTCTTTAGGCTTTCCATACAAATGGCGGATACAATTATTCTCCTGAAACTGTGTGTGATTTGGTTGGATTAGACCTGTAAAGAACAGGATCTCATCTTTCAAGGACACAGAGAAAGTGGGGAAGTATATGTGTTACACTTTTTTGTACAAAACTATTGATAATACAGTATTTAAGGTAGTCCGCTCCAAACAGTGAGGGGAGGGGGTCAGAGTTTTTTTTTAAAATAAATAACTGTATCAACATAATCTAGAGCTCAAAAATGACATATTTTATAGAGTAACTGATCATCATCCTAAAACTTAATAGAAAATAGAGGGTCACCGTATCCGTTCGTATGGACAACACGCAGCAAGACGTGAATATGAACCAAGAAATGTGCGAAAATGTCGAAATTTATGTCGTTTTAGGTAAATGTATGTGATTTTGATCGAATATGTCAAAAAAACGAGCACAGTGACCCCCTATTTTCTTTTCAGTATTTGGATGCTGATCAGTTACTCTATAAAATAGGTCATTTTGAAGAGAAAATATTCAAGAAATAACTCTTAAATTTTGACTCTTCGTTACCACACTGTTTGTAGCGGACTACGTTGAAAAGAATAACGTTTGCATATTCTGAGACACCCCTCATATATCGCCAAGTGAATATTATTGTTTGTATTGGTTACTGCGTTGTTAAAGCTGTGAGTAGGCTATATACAGTGACACCGTACAATCCCTTCGAGCTTTTGAGACATCCCCTGAACCTTTCGTGCTGACTGATGACGTAAGTAGGTGTCTTTTGGCCTGGGCCGACCAAGGGGATTTTTGGCCATATAAAAGGAGGGGACGACTCGCCTACAGTGTGGCATAATCAATATCGGTCCACCAAAGAGGCATACACATCGTCCTCAATGTCCGTATGCAATGCATTTCTGAAGCCATTTGACCACGCTGATCAATCATGACGCATCCGAATATGATTGACCATGTTCATATGATTAAAGATTTCCGCCTCATTTTTCAAAACCACTCTTGTTACACATACTGTCATATCTCGAGAGGAAACATATAACAATTTCCTTTATCACTGTGGCAATAGTAGATGCCCTAACGATCATTAGTGATTTCCAAAATGGCGAACAACACACGCAGTTCGTTTGAATTTCCTTCGTTTTCATGATACTTACGTTTCTTATGAATACACATGTCGCCCGCACATATATTTGGGGTATTTTTCAATTAGCTGTTGATTCACACCAGGTACATATGTAACATATGTCTGATTTAATTAAGTTTTTTAGTACAGGATGAGCATTGACCGTGTAGGAACATGGTAATCATCATGTCCATATATGATATTTATGTTTACATTATGATGTTCACATTAAGACCTGACTGGATAATGTGCATTTATTTATTTGTTTTAGGGCCATGTAGTGATTGTTGACAAACAGACTGACATGTGACGTGTTTATTTTGTCTCTATTGGCTTAATTTTGTTTATTGGACATCTCCTGGTTACCTAGCCCCCAAATACTGGTTCCTGTTCCTGATATCAAGCATGGTTTGTGTTTTCTGTTTGAGACCATGTACGAGGCCACTGTTTCACACCAAGTGATGATTAAAGGCATATTTAGAAATTATCAACAGGTTTTCTTCTCACAGGGTAGGTGTTTCAGAATGTTATTTCCAGGTTGAGTGATAATCCACCAGTTCACATCATCGAGAAACGGAATCTTCAACTTTAATATTTTTTGTTTTTGAGAATCTCTGTAGGAGTGAACATCTGTGATTATTGCATTTGCCCAAGCACCCTTCATGTTAACTGTACAGGACAACAATTAGCAGGCAAAAAAATTCCCTTCAGAAAAATTATTTTTTGGACCAAACAACAATGGAAAATTTGATCAGGAATAGTAGATTGGATACAGTCAATATAAACGAGACAAATTCGGATTGTTTTGACACTAGAAATGCCGTTAATTTTAAAGTAAATATATATTGCAACACGCAAAAAAAAACCAATGACAACACACAACGCACAAGAACACAAAATTGGTGACAACTGGCCCGGTGTTCACCACTGAAGATGGCGAACACCTTAGTCAGGCGGCATTTGTTGTCATTTGATGATCACTTTAACTTGGTGGCCAAATTTGATTTTTTGGTTTCTATTCTTTGAAAATATATCACTCTTGAGGTTTTGCTTGTTGCCTGAATTTCGTATGGGAATTACAGTCTCAAAGACAACAAACCTCAGATATCCATGTCGCTCGCATCAAAAACTGAAATTTTTCATATTTCTGACAATATTGGGTGCATATTACTAATTTAAGTGTTGATTTCTATGTTCTTTAAACCTAAGAAGCTTTTTATTACATTTGTATCATCGCAAGACGCATTATGACTAAGATGAAAAGAACAACACTGAATTTTTGCACAGATGTAAGCAGTTGGTATATATCATGATTTTAAATCAGCGCTTCTTACTTGGTACAGTTCAACACAGTGTCATTGCTTTACTGTTTCAATTTAGATTACTATTAGTCCAACAAGACATGGAGCAAATGTTGGAATAATGTTTGTAAAGCATCAAACCATTCATGTTCGCTCTCAATTATGTTTGTGATTTTGGAATATTGACTGTTTTGACCACATCAGTGAAGGCAACCTCTGTCGTTTTTAGGTTACCGGACCTTTAGTCCGCTAACCTATTGGCATGGCGTTGCGTCGTCGTCGTCGTCGTCGTCCGTCGTCCACATTTTTAGCTTTTTTGTTTACGGTCGAATCTTTCTGAAATTTTGCACAAAAATGCCTAAAAATATTTCGAGAGGGAACTATTTTTTTGTTTTTTGATTTTCGCATTTCTTTCAAAATGGCGGCCGTTTTCGTCGAAAATCGGCAAATTTTGGACTTTGGCGGCCATTTTCTCAAAATCTGTTCAGTAACTTTTTTTCTTTTTGATACATAACACTCCTCATATGTACTCCTATGATGTCTATAAATTTCGTTGCGCTTGAATCGCTCAAAGTGGGCCATTTTGGCCCAAACGCGGCCCCGATGGCACTTTCCCATGTTAAATTCTCCTATGCTTTATAATGGGACACATTAAGCCTTATATCTCATTTAATATCGAGATTAGAGACTAGGAATCAATTGTGGACATATAGGAAATGGTATATGCTGAATATTCTCGTGACCTTGAGTTTGACCTCTGACCTCGGTTTCAAGGTCAGAGAACAAAATGGCTAATATCTCGCTTATTATCGACTTTACAGCTTAGGAATCAATTGTGGACGTATAGGAAATGATATATGCAGATTATTGTCATGACCTTGAATTTGACCTTTGACCTCATTTTCAAGGTCACAGGGCAAAATGGCTAATATATCACTTATTATCGACTTTACAGCTTAGGAATCAGTTATGAACATATAGGAAATGATATATGCAGATCATTGTCATGACCTTGAACTTGACCTTTGACCTCATTTTCAAGGTCACGGCAAAATGGCTAATATCTCGCTTCTTATCGACTTTACAGCTTAGGAATCAATTATGAACATATAGGAAATGATATATGCAGATTATTGTCATGACCTTGAATTTGACCTTTGACCTCATTTTCAAGGTCACAGGACAAAATGATTAATATCTCACTTATTATCGATTTTACAGCTTCGGGATCATTTGTGGACATGTAGGATATGATATATGCTGAATATTCTTGTGACTTTGAATACGACCTCTGACCTCATTTTCAAGGTCAAGAACACAAAATGGCTAATATCTCACTTATGGTCGACTTTATAGCTTAGGAATCAGTTGTGGGCATATAGGAAATGATAAACGCCTAATATTCTGATGACCTTGAATTTGACCTTTGACCTCATTTTTTAAAATCTTTTACTTCTTGCTGAAGATTTGGAAACTATTGAAATATAACCTCAACATATATGTATAACTCAATGAACTAAACTGTATTAACTGTACACATTTTGCATATTACTGAATATATGTGCTCTTTCCAGTTCTGATTGCGTTATACCTGACATTGCACATTCTTTCACATATACAATCCTTACCATTCGAAGTTAAGCCTAAGGCGAATTGTTTGGAGTTCACTTCTTAATACGTCCCCCGAATGGTTTTGATTGCTATATGTCTATGTGTGTGTAGGTGTCTTTATGTTTCATTTAAGAAAACTTGTATTTCCCCTATTGAACTTCGTTAATTTCGATATTAATATGAGAGAAAGCCGCGAGCCTGTGTATCTGTGAAAGATGCACACACATAATTCCTTTAGCAGGTGGCACGCATCCACGCGACCGCGACAAACCGCAGATCGCTTTATGGCCCCATGGCGACAAAGTTAACGAGTTTAAATGCCCTCAAAAGCATGCCTCAGGAGCATGAGCAGACATTTTGGTGATCACTGATCAAGGTTATAAAAGACAGTTAACCGGTGTTTGACGGTTAACCGGTTAATCGTTTGGAGATTTAACAGCCGGTTATTCGCGGTTATTAAAAAAATGCTAGCCGTCGGCGGTTAACCCATTAATCGTGCAGGCCCTAGAAATTGGCACTTTCAAATGGGAAGTCATATATGGCGACTTGTGTGGTGACCTTGAATTCGACCTTGGATGACCTTGAAAGGTCAAAACAGCCATTTTTTGGTCGAAAAATGTCCAAATTAGCACCTTGTTTGTCTTTTCTCGAAAACTGTCTGATCAGATTTGAGATTTTTGTTTCAAAAGATTCTAGTTATGTACCTCTGTGATGTGTATAAGTTTGGTTGCCCTTGAATCGCCGGTCTGCGTATGGCTGCCATTTTGAATTTTCGACGGGTCGACGAAAAAAACATTTTTCGGCCCAAATCGCATTACTATCCATTTAGGGCCATTTCTAGACAAAAAAAATTTTTCACCCTGTGAAAAAAAATTTGGACTTAGAAAATTTTCGGCACTTTTTTCCTTCATAATGAGAGCTGCGCGGATTGTACTCATAGAACGCTTGAAGATAGCGCTTAGAAATTGGCACTTTCAAATGGGAAGTCATATATGGCGACTTGTGTGGTGACCTTGAATTTGACCTTTGATGACCTTGAAAGGTCAAAACAGCCATTTTGGGGTTAGAAAAAAATGCACAGATTTGCCTCTACAGATGAAATGCTTGTAGATAGAGCTTTAAAAGTTTGCATTATGAGCATATATGAAGTCATATATGGAACAACTGATGATGACCTTGACCTCAGATGATTTTGAGTGCTAAATGTCTGATGTGAAATATGTAAATTAGCCAAGGCTTAAACACTTGCACATACAGGTTAGGATTGTGTATAAGCTAACAAGAAGTCATGTATTTATAGCACATCTCTTGGAGACCTTGAATTTGACCTCATATATGACATTGAAATCCAAATCTCACAACCTTGCCTGACCTGACATGTGTAAATTGGCCTCTACAGACAAAATACTTGTTGATAGAGCTTATATGTTTGTATTACGAACATATATGAAGTCATATGCAGCATACCTAATGGTGATATTGCAGTTCACAAAGATGACCTTGATTAGTAAATCTCAAAGTCATATGTCACTTGCAATGCTTAAAGCCAAAATTGTCCGGTAACCTATCTTAGCCCTTGGGCTAATTTTTTCAGTCACTCGGGCTTCTATATGAAGATTTATATGTAAAGTTCGGCGCCCGCTACAGGGCGCCGGCGGTAACTCTACAGATAACACAACCAGGTACAGTCATCCTGAGCAATGTCCGGCCGTCATACACTACAACATAACACATCATCACCTTATCTACCACATGCATATTACATAGTTATGGTAATGTAGCCGTGTGTAGAGCCCGAGGAGGCATGGAGCGGCTCCACGGAGCACATACACGTTGCTGGCCGGCCTCGCCGACGGCACTGTCACAGAGACGAAGCTCTGAGCCAGCCCGGCGGTCTGCCAGAGCCTGTGTCGCACCATCCCGGACGAAGGCTAGATCCCAGGGCATGAGCCCCGAAGCCAACACAGCCTTACCCTCAGCCAGGGTCCCCTATGGAAATCGTCCCCAGGAGCCCACGAAGGCTCTTACCCACAGAACGAGGACGTAAAGCTCATGGCGAGCCTCTCGTCCTGCCTCTTGGCCTACTCTGGGACAATCTCCCAGATCAAGCCAGTGCGCGAGTATCTATACCTTTGCACACGAGACAAGAAGAGAAACTAGGTCAAACCATTGTTATAGTTTACTGGGCATGAGGAGATTACTGAGCGTTGCTGGAGCAACGCTCGCCCCGAGCGGGGCGGTCAAAACAAAGGCCGTAAAACTAGAGTCTAGCACAATGTGTGCAATAGGGTCTTGGCCCTATCACTAATGATATCAGTGTTGGTCTTGTGCAATTGAGAGTTCTCTGCAACATGAACAAGGATATGAAATTAATCCCTCCAGCATATGATGTACTATTACAGCATTCCAGAAATTGTCCAAATCAGCAGCATATAGCGACTAGAACCCATGAACATGTGCTCATTTGCCGTATGAGATTACAAGTCAAAACTAGCATTGGTGTTGAAAACGTTCTTGAAAACTTTCTTAAGCTACTTCCAGCAAGTTATGTTCCATGACAGCATCTCAGAAATCTTCCAAATCAGCATTATATAGCGACTAGAACCCATGAGCATATGTTCATTTGCTGCATGAGCCTAGAATTCAAAACAAGCATTGGTGTTGAAAACTTTCTTGAGCTACTATATTTTGTTCAGTGTTATTGTCATATTATGCTGGACAAAATGTATGCATATCATATACTTTATAAGGGGTAATCATTTTTCATTGTCAATCAACATGATTATGCAAAATGTATCAAAACCACGCAGAACAAAAGTGGTGGGTGTTGACACTGATGCGGGCTGTTCATGGCAACTGACAAAATAAACAAACAAATGGTAGAAGTAAACATTAATGGCGTGCAATCGTGTCTTTATTCCAATCCAATAGAAGGGAAATGAAACAATCTGTACCAGTCTCCTTTTGGGTTGTTTAGTTTTATCATTACTGGCAATTTTCATGCAAAGGTATTGTCCGTGGGGGCCTTCTTGGGTTTCACTCACTTTCTGTTCTGTGAACATTGTTGGCTTCATAAGACCCAAAATCCTAGTTTATATGAATCATTCACCATCATATTAGATCGATATTTTCACCAGCGTTGCATTCATCATCGGGTCATACATCCAGGAATTCGATGACAGCATTCGATTTCCCAGTACCAAAACCATGAACATAGACAAGAATGTCGTGTCCCTACCTGCAATAGAAGCTGGCTTATAGCCCCAAACATGATGTTTCGAAGCCACTATTTTGACAAAAAGACCCATTTTCTCCAAGATTGGGCATTTGGAATCACATCTGATATTCAAACGTATCATAAAAACTAACTTTAAAAAAATTAGTTTAGGGGATTATGTTGTGGGAGGGGATACAGGAATACCTAGCATACGTGCCCGACTAAACCATAATGTGATGGTTTCTCCAAAGTATATTTTCAAGCCTCCTCGGTTGAATGAGGATGGCATATTGAAATATGTCTATACTGGTGAGCTAATTCTGATACCAACTGATCATTTGTATCGGAAAACCAATCATTAGAACCTTATTAGATTATCATTTCCAAAATTATTGGATAATCAATAATGATTTATTGAATTTCAGGCATTGATGGCCATCTTGGACTTTCCTTTTTGTATTCAACTTTGTTAGATTCACAGGGCCACATACAGTTGAATTATCTTCATACAGATGTTAAAGCTCAGAAATACCTACAAATATACTTCAGGTGCTAAAACATAATTTTATTCAAATTGTTAGGCCATGTAGAGTTTGGGGACAAGCGATTCTTAGATTTCCGATATGATTTGCATTTGAGCTGCTCCGTAGACGTGAAAATAATTGATTTCTTTTCTTTACACTGTTGAAAAGATAATTCAATATTCTTTCCGATGGCACATTCAGTTTCTGAATAGATCAGTATGAATGGAAATACATGTCAAAAAATAATCCTAGCCCCCAAAGGTCGCTCAGCACAAGTGGCCGAAAGCGCGACAGAGGGCACCCTTACAAAAACGGTCAAAACATGGAGTATATCCCTGAATTTTCAATGTCAACATTCTTAATCGTGTTCAATATATCAAGGGGCTTAAGAAGAACATAATTTCGCTGACAGATGTGGGTAGTGCACGGTGACCCCTCTCTGACCCTTTGAATAATATCACAGTCAGTCTGATTCAAATATGTACGTAATAATTTATTATTATAAGTGACTGAAATTTTACATTTTGGGAGACATACACAATTTTATTTGGTCGTGGGGTTAATATTCGCCAATTATAAGGACATAAGGTCCGAACAATCATTGGGACAGAAATGTTATTCATCAACATATCTCAAATAGTGACGGATATACAACTAATTCAATTTCTTCAGTAAGGATGGGACGACCATTTTGGATTTCCACCTGTAATTGACGAATGAGGCTTGAGAAAATTTGGCAACAAGCATAAACCACTTGAGTAACATCTCCAAAACAGTGAAAAAAATGCATTTGGCCAGCGACTTAAAGTAAAGAACATATGCTGCCTGAATAGTAGACAAACAAGGTACAGTGTAACCATTCCTTTTTCCTATCCATATTTTAGATTGATTGGTAAAATTTTCATGGCTGATATATGTGGTTTTTATAGAATGTTTCAATTCCATTTTTAATTTACATTTAATTTTTAATGTAATTCGAACTATCTTCTCAATGTTGTGTTCACTTTTTTCTTATTATAGGAGATGGAGTCTGCTACCATGGACAAGGAGACTGACATGTATCAATATTAGTGAAAGTAGTAGATGTTTTTTACCTCACTTAAAGTTTTTTTGTTCATAGTTTTAGTTGTTGCACATCTTATGTAATTGTATACTTTGTTATACTTTTTGTTTATGTATTTTATGTACAAAGTAAAAGACCGACTTCTGCTTCATTCCAATATATATATATATATTGGTGATCTGCCCCGGAACCGCCGTAATCCATAAAAAAGAAACATTTTTATGTTATATCCATCTTGTATTATGTTATACTCTCTTGTATTGTGGACGTCCTTTTTTGTATACACCCTGGGTAACTGTCCTGCTCTGGATCTGAACCAAGAAAATGTAGAGAAGAATAAAAATTATCATGATGTCTATACTTACGATATATGATACATATGTAATTATAGAAATAAAATCTTTTGTATGAACTCACCTCATTCTGTAATTTGTGAATGAATGTGGGTATGTCATTCTGTGGGACGTATCAGGTTTTTGGGTTAGGGGGAAACGATCAGAAAATCAGCCCCTGAGTTGTAAGTATAGAACTTCGTGCTCATAACGATGTCCTCATTCGGGGAAGATGGTTGCATCGAAGCCATTTTTTTGAAAGGAGTACTGGTAGAATTCTTGTATAGTGTGTGTAGGATTTTCTAAGTAGAATAAAGTGTAGGTCTGAAGCATTTTGGAGCCCACCCACATATTTTTTTTATACATTTGTGTGATTAGGTCAAAAGTACAGGAATTTTTATGGGATGATTCTATAAATTAGTAAGAGAAAAATATCTGTCCTTGACACCATGCAAGTTTTTTGGTTGTATTCCTGTGTGTATGTATGTACTTGTATTCTGTCCAGACCTGTATCTAGTTTCTGCTTTCCAACACCTGGCTGTTAACACCTCCTCCACTGTATCCACTTCAAAGTAGTATATATTTGTATTGGTGTGACATGAATTATTACAGCTCCCCTGGTATGAACATCTTGCCTTGATTGTTTTGTGTTAACAGTAAATTATGTGGTAGAAGTAGTGCATATTTATATCGCTATGACATAAGTACAGCTCCCCTGGAATGACCATCTTGCCTCGATTATTTTCTGGTAAGAGTATTACTAGTCTACCACATAATTTACTGTTAACACAAAATAAACACAACAAGATGTCCATGCCAGGGAAGCTGTATTTATTCATAACTGACTCAGACAAATCCTCATGATACATCTTTTTATTAAATCAATAAATTTATCATTTTAATGGTGGAGACTTATTAACGCATGAGTACACCTGTCTATCAGGAGATAAAAATATGTACTAAGTACACATGTTGACAAATTTACACATAGTCGAGTGCTTTTTATGTTCCTTCCAAGCATTGTCAGTGGGTTCTGAATCTGTAGCGCCAAGCCATCAGCTGCCTGCAAGAAGAAAACGCAAGAAAAAAAAATACCGAAGAAATCGAGTCGTCGTGAGTCCTCAACGGAGGAGGTGACCTGTCTGGGGTGTGGGGAGGTTTTCGTGGATCCTCCGGCGGAGTACTGGATACAGTGTCATGTATGGGAGATATGGGCCCAGGAATCCTACACGGAGTACGAGGGAGGGCCCTTTGCGTGTGTCGGCTGTGTCGACATAATTTAGTGGAATTATTTTTTTTATTTTTGGTTAGGTATTGTGTGTAAATTAGCTCAAATGCATTTTGACTATTTCCAGATCTGCTAAATGCGCTTGACATATTCCAAATAAATGAAGATGTGGTTTACCCTGTATTGCGTTTCTTTTTTGTCAGTATTCATTTGAAGACGGACTTGTCATGGTGACCAAAATATATGGATATGGATTTACACCATGAGATTTCATTGCATCATAAAGTCAGGGTGCTGCAACATGGGCTATTTGCAATTTACTAAATAAGTATTATTTACTAGACATGTGCATATAATACACTGTAGAATGCTCTTAAAACCTAATAACAACTTTACACATGTCACACATATATATGTTATGGTTTAAAACATCTATTACTATAAACATAAAATGAAATAAAATTAACCTTAGACTTCCTCGAATGAACCCCTTGAGTATATAGTATTATCATATTTGAAGAAAAAAATCATAATCTTCTCAATGACTATGCTGGAGTATTTTTTTTTTATGTCAATTGATAGGGTTGACCGATATTATGAATATCACAGGATAGATGTGATTGACCACGGATGTCATTTTAAACTGGCGTTTTCTATATCTCTAAGTATAAGAGATTTTTGCTTATAAGAACATACGGCAGCATTGCGTTCTTTACTGAAACCCAAAACTTAAACTAAACACTCAAAAGTTTGCAGTCACTAAAAGTTGATAGTTGATAGTCGCATGTTTATAGCATGGATATAGCCTACTGATGTACGAAGTACGGCTATTTTGAATATTAAGCTAATACGAATCATCTATAATAACAAAAGGTTGTTGCTTTTGCCAAAACGAAACAGTACCAGTGAAATGTTTGTTCATTTAGGGGTCAAATCATTTGATGACATGCTAAAAAAGATAGCATACATTGCTATTTTATAAATAAACTGAGTGATAGTAGAAATAACTGATATCCGGTATTATACAATCTAGTATTCCAATATACTCTGACATATGGTGTTGGTGGAGAAAACTTCTCCACATCAAAACACGGGAAATGTGTTTTCCAACCATTTAGGTCACCCAACTCTGCAATGTATTCTATTCGTTTTGTCTCTATATATTATTTTATTCTTTCACACTGATATTTTTTTTATCTTTTCTTAGTAGAAGAGTAATGTGGTTCAAAGTTAGCAGGTCGAACAATGACCCACTCCAAATATGTTATTACTTTTCTAAATTCATCGAAAAGACGAGCGACGTTCCTTAAATTGTTCCTCAAAAATGACAGATCACGGAACTGAAAATGTATACATCATGGTCGTTTAGAGTATTTTGAGGAATGATCAGAAGGATCCGAGAGCGAGGTCAGGAAAGTCACCTACGAATCAACGAATAGAGGCCTAGTGGAGCCGCTTTCCATCACTCGGTATGGAGAGTGTATAAATCACATGAAACTACTAGAACACCACGCCATACTTGACTGTTCCAACAGTATGCACTCAGAATTAGTAAGATACTGCTACATGGGGTTGATGAGGAAAGAACTAGCTGGGATAACTGAGGAATGGAACACCTGTTGCAAACGTTTGTTCGATGATAATTCAGCAGAAAACAACATCCAGACCCGTCAAATCTTGGAGAAGCTGCACACAAATTCGTGTTTATTTTAGACGTATTGAAGGAATAAATAACAGAATTATAACATGTGACATTTAGGTTTTGCAATATGCATTTTCGCAAGTTTGCTGAGACAAAACACCATATACATTGTATATCTATTATACATGCCCAATCATTAAAAATGAATTACTTGTGATATTGAGGTGAGAACAGAGGATAACTGGGAATGGCCTTCATCACCAGTCGGTAGTACTCTCGGACCACCTTCATCCATGGCAATCTCCCCACTGAACTTAATGTCTATATATGAATTACACACATCCATATGAAAGATCAAATGGGAATAATGAATTCAGGAATACATTATTATGAGCAGAGTGATAATTCCAAAAGAAATTGGGTTGATCTATGCATATTGCACAATTCCACCTAGATTCATGCATTTGTGGAGCACACAGCGTGTAATAGGTGTGACCACAAGGTATGCCCCCCTGGAACGCCAGTCTCTCACCCTGGGATGGTGCGACACAGGCTCTGGCAGATCGTCGGGCTGTCCGACGTTCCATCCCCAGCGGCAGTGCCGTCGGCGAGGCCCAATAGCAACACGCCCATGTGCGCAGGTTCCGGGCACCACGCCCATAGCATTCCGGGATCTTCACAATGGGCTACATTACCATATAGTCGGGCATGTGCGGGGGGTCCCTTTGCACCCCCCCATGGTCCTCCAAAACCAACTTTTTTTCTCAAGGTTTTTTAATACTTATAAACATTACATATGTCTCCAGTTGCGCATCCATTGCAAAATTTGGTTTTCGGGCCATTTTTCAAAATGGCCGCCCTGCGAAATCTCGAATTTTGGGATTGCTTCACTTTAGGCTGCATAGGTCTACAAAATGAAATCTTTGTTACCTTTTGCTGCTTATTGTAGGGGCCTGATACATTGTAATGAGAAAACGACTAATAATGATGTATTTATTTGTCTTGTGATGTGATGTATGATGACCGGACTTATTCGGCGGACTGTTGCCTGGTTGTAGTATAGTAATCACGACGCCCGCTGTGACCGTGCAATAGTGCGGGGCGCTTGCGCCCTAGCTAGTGGGCATCAAACATTACATTATAATTTAATAAAGCCTAAGAAAACTCTCAAGACTTATTTTAAGATATAAAAGAAAACCTTCCATGGATCATTATAGCTTTTACCGCATGCCATCCTCTTAATTAGTTTCAGAGTTTTGACGGTTTTTGTGCTAATTTCCCCCACAATTTCAGGCCTAAATAAGTGTTATAATGAGTATTCATGGCATCACAACAGGAAAAAACAAGTTAATTAGTTACACAAAAGCTTTGAAATCCAACATTTGAATAGAGTTATGATTTTAATTCAATATATTTCATGTTCAAAATGAAATATAATCAGTATTAAGATACCTGAATTGGTTACCATGGTAACCATTCCTTTATTATGGCCCATAGCAATCATGATTGCTAGGGGCCTTTATGTCATGAATATTGTAGATATTGATTTGAAAAAGTCGAAATGTAAATTAATTACATATTGTTGATATTGATTTGAAAAAGTCGAAATGTAAATTAATTACATTCAATCATCTCATGGAATACATTTTGAACACGAATTTACTTTTAGGCTATGAGTTCGACCCCCTAGCAACCATGGTTGTTGAGGGCTATATCTGACGAATGGTTGTTATGGTATCGTCCAATGGGTATATTTTGTATACCCATAAATAGTGATAGCATGTAAATTCTGTAAAAACGAGTGTGTTTGTATATAACATGGAATGTTCAATTTGAAAATCTATCTTGACTTTTCTTGAGCTTTAAGTATAATTATTGACCTGAACTTCTGCTGTGTTCGGAAAATGAAGCCCGTTAAACGCCGGCATGCCCTGCTGCCCACACGACGCAACCACAGCAGCCCTGGCATAAACACGGCAGCAACACGGTAGTGCCCAGTGAGGAGAACGCCCGGTTGATCCCGGTCTGCCGTGTTGGCGATATTCTGCGTGCGACAAACCAACAGCTGTCGATTTAGCCATGCACTTCCGGGAATTGTGCAACCAAACAAATGACTAAAGTACCAGGCTACAGACTATAAGTATCAATCTATTACCACCAATACAGCCAAATTTTGATGCTTCCAATGATATAGTACGTAAAATACGACATTTGCAATATAATCAAAGCCCGGCCAAATAGTTTATCAAAAGACACACTGGCATCATCAGGGACAGACAGTGTGTTCATGTATTTGTTTCTACTGTACACCTGATGGAATTAGTAGACAACTGCCCAACAAACTATGGGAATAAATTTAGAAACATGAAACATACCCCATGGAATAGACATATGACAAGTACATAAGTACCTAATCACAAGCCAAAAGGCTACTGAGTTGATGGTATCCTCGGGGACAGATTCAACGTACAACAGCAGTGACACCGACTCAGTGGTATGAATGTAAGTATCATTCTATTACCATACCATATTACAATACATTGAGATTTCGATGATGACAATAACAGACGTAAAATAAAACATTTTGCAATAGAAAAAAAAATATCCAAAAACACACTGGCGTCATTAGGGCAGACAATGGCGTTATCAGGGACCGACACTGGCGTCTTCAGGGGCCGACACTGGCGTCATCAGGGGCAAATCGAAGAATTGACATATTTTTGTCAGGCAAATACTATATATATATATACTACAATATAGTATTTGGTTCATTTTTTATCTTCAGCACAAGAGACAGTGAGTGACGTTATAGCAATGAGTTATGGCCAGCGCAGTAAAGAAAATAGTGAAATAAGGATGTTTATTGCACTCGCCAAATCACATTGAATAAAATAGGAACACACGGATGAGACAGATAATAATAAGTCGTGTATGGAATGAAGGTGTATAAACCTCAATAATCAACAAATACTAGTAGAAGACGTAGAATCAATACCCAGTATTGAGTATTCCGAGCAAACAAAACAGGATCCGTTATCCAATCTCATAGTCCGGGGACAGAAAGTCATGTCAGGCATACGAAGTGAGAGAAAACAAAAATGACAGGGTAACAGTATCATTCGCTAAATACCATATTTTTGTTTTCGAGTCACTTCATGACAAGATGCGTCTGGTAACTCTGGTGTCTAATAGGACAAACCACACCTGTGCCTTTTGCTTAGGATAACATCTTTATCAATCTCTCAAGACGGGTGCACACTAAGCGATCCAATCGCCGGCGATTCAATCCCTAC